>JZKD02S1673522.1:153165-164148 GCA_000966675.3 Picea glauca
TGTCACCTGAGAAAAGTGTTCTTGAAGTGTCGGAGGTTTGGCCTATCCTTAAACCCCAAAAAATCTTTGTTTGCTATGAAGGAGGGGAAATTGTTAGGTCATATAGTATCAACAATAGGAGTAAGGATTGATCCCAGCAAGGTAGAGGTAATTCATACCCTGTCACTTCCCCGGTCTAGAAAGGAAGTTCAGGCTTTTTTAGGGAAGATTAAATTTCTGAGGAGGTTCGTCTCAAATTTCATTGAGATGGTGAAACCCATCACAGCCATGCTCAGGAAAGGAAAAGAATTAAAATGGACTGTTGAACCCAGAGAATCTTTTATCCAAATAAAGAAGGCATTGACTGAGGCACCTATGCTGATCAGTCCTGATTATTCCAAGGACTTCTCGATTTTTTCTTTTGCTTCTTTTGATACATTAGTAGCGGTCTTATTGCAGAAAAATGAGGAAGGACGAGAACAACCCGTTTCATTCTTTAGCAAGGCATTGAGATATGCAGAAGTCTGGTACGAGATCATGGAGAAGCAGGCCTATGCCTTGGTGAAAGCTCTCAAATCTTTTAGATTCTATGTCTTGCACTCAAAAGTGACTGCATATGTTCCTTCAACCTCTGTGAAGGACATCCTTATACAGCCTAACATAGATGGGAGAAGAGGTAAATGGATTGCCAAGATCCTAGAGTTTGATATGGAGATTAAGCCCACCAAGTTGATAAAGGGGCAGGGTTTAGCCAAGTTGCTGGCTAAATCTAATTGAAAAGCCTTGGGGATTAGCTTCATCAATGCTTGTTCAGAAAATCAACAAGCTAAGTCGTCAAACAAAGGTTCTCAGGGTGACTTATCGCTAGCATAATGCACCTAGTATAGAGATATTTTGTATTTTTTGCAAGAGATGAAGCCTCCTGATGGAATGGGAAAGAGTAAGGTGAGAGCTTTAAAGCTCAAGGAAGTCAGATATTGCCTCATTGACCGAGCCTTGTACTGGAAAGACCCTCTAGGGGTATTTTTAAGGTGTCTGAATCCACAAGAAGCCCAAAAAGTTATGTTTGATTTCCATAGCGACCTTTGTGGGGGGCATCATTTCTAGAAGACCACAGCTCACAAAATCCTCAAGGCTGGGTATTACTAGCCCACTTTATTCACTGATGTCTGTAGAGAAATCAGAGCTTGCATCAAATGCCAAAAGTTCTCAGGAAAGTAGCAGCTTAGACCACTGCCATTGAAGCCTGTAGTAGCTTCAGCACCTTTTCAACAATGGGGGCTAGACTTCATCGAGGAAATCCATCCTCCCTCAAGTGGCCAACACAGATGGATCCTGACTACAACAGACTATTTCACCAAGTGGATAGAATCTGCCCCCACCAGAAGTGCATCACACAAAGTAATCATCAGCTTCATGGAGGATATCATAGCCAAATTTGGTTGTCCCAGCAGGATTGTCCTCTTAGCCTCAAATCTTAGCCTCTGATTAAGTTCTGTGAGCATTTCCTCTGATTAAGTTCTGTGAGCAGTTCGAGATCTCGCTAATTCACTCCACCCCCTATTATCCTCAAGGAAATGGACTGGCAGAATCTTCCAGTAAAATCCTAATCAAGCTCATTAAAAGATTATTAGAAGACAATAAGAGGGCTTGGGATTCAAAGCTCAAATTTTCTCTATGGGTCGATCGAGTGACAACGAAGAAGTCCCTAGGCACCTCGCCTTTTCAGCTAGTTTACGGACCAGAGGCAATTTTTCCCACTCAGCTCGCCTTACCTATAGTGAATTTCTTTCAAGATTATGAAGGAGAGCTGGATCATATGGTCAGAAGGATTCACCAGATGGTGGAAGTACAACAAATCAGGGAGCAGGTGATGGACGCAGCTCATAGTCATCAGCAGAAGGTCAAACAAGCCTTTGACAGGAAGGTCAGGAAGAAGGAGTTTGAGATCGGGGATTTGGTGCTTAAGTGGGATGCACCCAGACAGGATAAGGGAAAACATAGCAAGTTTGACGCCCTATGGATCGAGCCCTTCAAAATCTCTGAGGTTTTCTCAAATAACATGTACAGGTTGCAGGATTTGGAGGGGGAGGAGGTTTTTAACAGCCCAGTAAATGGGCATTTTCTGAAGAAGTGTTTTGTTTGAGCCTTAGACGGCTCCTTTGTTTGTAAATATTTCCCTTTTGGTTCTTTATTTATTTTTTTATTTTTTGGCTTAGTAAATGACTCCATAGCCCAATAGCAAGGCAATGAAGCTGCAAAATGAGTTCTTAGAGCATCACAGGGACGACTCTATCCCCCATGGAGCCTAATGTTAGCGCGAATTCTTGCAAGGGGGTGTTTTCTCTCCAAGATTTGAGCCCGTGGAATAAATGTAAAGAAATGGGGCTTAAAAAACCTAACAAATGCATTTTGTCCAAGGTCACAGCTATGAGCGCAATGTGCAACACATAGAAAATCCATTTCAGGTTAAAATTGCAAGCAGTCGGGCAGCTCCAGTATTCAGCGGCAAGGATCGATCGATGGAGCAGATCGTCGATCGGTGGATATTTGTGGTCGAGGGAGTTGCGCCATGTTTAGCACAGAAATCGGGCCCACAATCTCACTGAAATGATCCAGGCCGTCCATCCCGGAGGAGCACGTGGCACACGATTGGGCTCTATCGCCACTTCTCCCATCGTGACTTTGAAGAGCAAGGATCATCTCCCTCCCATCCACGAAACGTGAAGCGCCGAAGGCGTCTAGGATTCGGGCCCACGGTATTGCCAAAGAATTTTAGATTCGTCCGATCAAGGAGGGACACGTGGCGCACGATTGGGCTCTATCGCCACTTCGCCCATCGTGACTTTGAAGAGCAAGGATCAGCTCCCTCCCATCCACGAAATGCGAAGTGTCGAAGGTGTTTGGGATTCGGGCCCACAGTATCGCCGAAGAATTTCAGGGTCGTCCGATCAATGAGGGACATGTGGCACATGATTGGGCTCTATCACCACTTCGTCCATCGTGACTTTGAGGAGCAAGGATCAGCTCCCTCCCATCCACGAAATGTGAAGTGTCAAAGGCGCCTCTGGGTGCCAGCCCACGGTCATAGCACTGGGTCATATGGAAAAGGGACAAAGCAGATGAGGGATGTGGAGCCAGTGCATTCAAGGAAAAAGGATCGTGGCCGTCAGTTTTAGAGCCAATCCAACCGTTGATCTTGGAGGGTCGTTTCGCGAGATTGGGCACCAGGAAATTTGAAGGCAGGGGAAGTAGAAATCTCTGAAAGAAGATATGTCGAAGTGCTCTTGAGAGAGGCGCCAAGTCATGGCCCTGGGTTACATTGATGGCAGTGCTAGAGGAAAGGTAGGTTAGCCTCCAAGTCTTAGGGAGCAGGTACGTGGTCTCCTTCTGAGCATATCGTCTCAGCCACTCCCTGGGGAAGCAATTAATGAAAATTGAGCAGGTAGGTGAAACCTCAGCTCGAGCCATAAACTAAAGGTATGGGAGGCCTGGAGCAATCAGACCGTGCTACCCTTGTGTGAAGGTCCCCCCCTTGCAAGAGCCATGTTGAGTTAAGGTGGTGTCTTACAAAGGATTTATGTCTAGGTTTGACTGAAAAGACTCCACACCTTGGAGGTTCGAGCACGCCTCTATGGGCGAATTTTTCTGAGTATATATACTTGGTTTTTCTATTTTTGTAAGCATCAATGGTAGAGCAAAGCTCCCGATTATAAAGTTTTAATAGACACTCTAGTTCTCTGGTTATGTATTTGTATGTGAGATTTCTTGTTTTATAACAGACAGCTTTCTTATCCCATCTAGTTTCATCTCATACTGAGAGAGTTCATGATCGACTTATTCGCGTGGATTACTGTGACTGTGTTAAGATAAATGATTTATTGTAACACCCTTATATTCTCCAGTGTTGCCTACATTTGAGCGTAAGAAGTTCTCACGTTCAAGTTTTTCTTCTACAGGTTGTCAGAAGCTCGATGCCTACAGCAACCCTCAACTTTTCCTCACAAAAGTCTTCCTCCTACTCACCCTCACTACAACTCACTGTCTGAAGTTTAACTAAGACCTCACCTACCTGTGCATGTCCAGCCTAGTTTCGGAGTTAGAATGATATGATTCCGAGTTTTCTTCCACTTGATCACCCTCTATAAACAAATCGTGACATAAACTGATGGGCATCGGGCTCTGCTCCTACTGCAATCCAGGAGTGACTTCCAACGCCAACATGCACTACTATGAGGTTGTGATGTTTCTATGAGGTTGTGATGTTTCTATGAGGTTGTGATGTTTCCATGAAGTAGATGATGTTGTGAATGGATGTTATCGTTAGTGGATGTTGTCGTGAGTGATTACACTCTAGGAATGATGTCATGTGGCTTGCTAGGGCTTGAAGGATTTTCTGTGGATTGAAGTATGCAGGTGAAGTCAGAAGTACTCTTTGTATGAAGATATTAGATTGGTGATATTTTATTGATTTGGTGCTCAGTTGAGGATATTGGTGTCTCTGGTAGATAAGTGCCTACATCTTGTTGAGTTGGTGCTCAGTTGAGGAGATCAATGTCTCCAGTAAGTTGGTTCCTACATCTTGTTGAGTTGGTGCTCAGCTAAGGAGATTAGTGTCTTCAGTAGGTTTGTGCCTACAATATTTGTAATAGTGGGTTGTTGCCCACAGACATTTATAAAGATAAGTTTTTGTGGTTTGGGTTTCCACATTGAACTTTGTGTGTTGTGATTTGAGTTGATATGTAATTATTATTTCTCAACTAATGATATATTGATGAATAGTTAAATAAAGTAAAACATATCATATATTGATTATTGTTATATTGAGCGATCTATGAAAATCAAAATTTTCCAAGGTGATGCATTGTAAATCGGTAAAATATATTTGAGACAAACTTCAAAACATCTATGAAGGTGATGACAAGGTGAAGAAGTTAAAGCTCCAAACTCATAGAAGACAGTTCGAGAGTTTGAAAATGTAAGACGAAGAAAAAGTTACATCCTATTTTCTTCGAGTGGATGAAATTGTAAACACCATCATAGGACTTGATGAGGAAGTTGAGGAATCAATGATCGTGCAAAAAGTGCTTAGGTATCTCCACTTAAGATTTGATTCCAAGGTATGTGTTATTGAAGAAATGAAGGATCTGGAGAAACTAACGATGGATGAGCTGCATGGGATTCTCAATACATATGACATGAGGACAGAAAAAGAAAATACAGTATGGAAGGAAGTAGCTTTCAAAACATCAAAGAAGACAAAAGGACACAAATTCTTTGATTGTTCCATCCATGAATCAGATATAGAAGAACCAGTATTTGTGAGAAAGCTAAAAAGAGGATCTGGAAAACAAAAAGGTAAGCTACCCTTGACATGTTTTAATTGTGGTAGAGTAGGGAATTTTGTTGCTAAATGTCCATGTACTAAAAGGGAAGACAGTGATCATGAGGACAATAATGTCAAAGAAGAACATAACAATAGAAGAAAATGTTATAGACACAAAAGAGGAAAATATACTAAGAAGAAGAGTCTTTACTCTAGAGAGGATAGTAGCTCATCTAAAGAAAGTGATGGATATGTTTTTTATATTGACAAATAAGAATTCCTTTTCATGGCCATAGATACAAAGTCTGCTGATAAATAAAGTGAAGACAATAAGAAATAAAAATCAAAAGAAGAAGAAGAAGAAGAATACATTGATGGGGAAGTGAATCTTGAAGCAGAACTCATTAGTGTCTTAGAAGAAATAGACAGACTTAGGGAAAGGAATAAAAGAAAAAAGAGCAATTGTAGAAGTATGAAGAGGGGGATCATGATCTTGAAGAAACAGAGAAGAGATTTTTCATCCTAAATACTCAACTATAAGAGGCAAAAATGATAGACGAAGTGGTGAGAAGCCAGTTACAAGAAAAGGAAGAAATTTGCAAGAAGCTAGAAGTTGAAATAATTTCCTTAAGAAAGGAACTCAAGAAAACTATTGATCAATTGAACAAAAGAATGAAGTTTGGAAAGAGTACTAAAATATTAGATAATAGTCTTAGTTTCCAAAGGTCACCATTCATCAAAACAGATCTTGGTTACAATGAAAAACAAAAGACCCACGCGGGAGATGCAAGCACCAAGGTCACAAAGCCATTAGAAAAGGAAAATGAATAAAAAACTAAAATTCATGCCAATATTCTCAAATGATCCACCAATAATGAAAGAAGCAACAAGAAAATGATGACCAGCATAAACCCAATTCTTCTCACAAGAAAAACAAGAATGAGTTCAAAAAAGTTGTTCCACCACAAAGACCTTTCACAAACCGATACCAAAATATATTTCTTGGATAATGTTTTTCTTGCAATAATATTGGTCATAAAGCAATAGATTGTAGAGCTTATACAAGAAGTGATAATGTGAGAGATAGAAATATAGGTTCTTACAAAGCCTAAAAGGATGATTATGTGAGAAACAAAACCATAAGTCCTCATGGGTTTGCAAACATAAACTACAATTCATTTTCTCCTCTACTTTATATTGAATGTTTTAGGTGCAATAATTGCGGGCACATAGCACGTGACTGTAGAATCAGCATGATAAAGTCTCCTAAACAAAATAAGGAATAAGATGGCCTTACCAAGCATAAAGAAGAATACACCAGATTGTGGAAAAGGAAGTAAGAAGAACCGAAGAAGGAAGAATGTGGACTTGCACTTTATGCTAAAAATGAAGGGAACCATTGGAACATTAATAGTGGATGTTCAAAACATATGGTAGGGGACCAAACCAAGTTTCTCACCTTGAAGGAAGAAAAAGGAGGCAGTGTTACTTTTTTAGATAAGGCTTCTGTAAGGATAGTTGGAAAAGGTATTGTTAGTCTTGATAATGGAAATACTAAGACACATAATGTATTGTATGCTGAAGGGTTAAAGCATAATCTTCTAAGTGTCAACCAAATGTGCGATCAAGGTTACAATCTCACATTTCATTCTAAAGGGTGTGAGATAAGGAAAGCAACTTCAGGAATATTAGTGGAAAATGCAAACAGAACCTCAAGAGATGTATACATACTCGATAAAGTCAAAGGAGAAAAATGTTGTATGGGAGTGATATCTCTCTTGACTCGTCAATAAAGGGAAGCACAAGCTCAAGAGGAGCATCCCTTTGCCATTGATGTCAAAGGGGGAGAAGTTGTAGACAGAGGAAGAATTGCAAACATAAGGAAAGTTGCAGACAAGGGGAGTATCATAATTGACTAAGGGTTGTCATCAATGACAAAGGGGGAGATTGTTGGAAATATTTTTGTCATTGATGTCAAAGATAGGGGATCCTACAATATGTCCAATATAAATATTTCAATCATGCAGATGTCCAAGATAAATATTGCAAGATGGAAATTGTTGAAAGCATTATTTTTGGTCAATTTGGACACTCTATCTTTGAAGGCATTTTTACCCTACATACCTAACTCAAATGGGAGCACAAGTTATATGGTTGGAAAGCTTATTCTGAGATTATATTCTAGGAATGATGATATGAGGCTTGCTAGGGTTTGAAGGATTGTCTGTGGAATGAAGCATGCAGATGAATTCAGAATTACTCTGTGTATGAAGATATTGGATTGGTGATATATTATTGAGTTGGTGCTCGGTTGAGGCGATCGGTGTTTCCATTAGGTTGGTGCCTACATCTTATTGATTTGGTGCTCAGTTGAGGTGATTTGTGTCTCCAATAGGTTGGTTCCTACATCTTATAGAGTTGGTGTTCAGTTGAGGAGATTGGTGTCTCCAAGAGGTTCGTGCCTACATCTTGCTGAGTTGGTTTTCATCTAAGGATATTGGTTTCTCTAGTATCTTGGTGTCTACAATATTTATAACATTAGGTTGGTGCCTACAAACAATTATAAAGATATTTTTTGTGGTTTTCTCCCACAAGGGTTTCCACGTCAAACTTTGTGCATTGTTATTTGAGTTTATATGTGATTATTATTTCTCATCTAATGATAGACTGATGAATTGTTAAATAAAGTAAAAAGTATCATATATTGATTCACCCCCCCCCACCATCCCTCCTTTCAGTATAAGCATAATATCAATAGTCTTCTACTCATCTCCTTCCCTTATCCAAATATGATGGTATCCACTCTTCAAGTCTATATTTGAAAACTACTTTTCCCCACTCAAGAAATCCTTGAGGTCTTCCATTCTTGATAAGGGAAACTGAAACTTAATAGTAATTTTGTTAATAGCTCATGAATCAATGCACATTTTCTATTCATCGCCCTTCTTCAGTGTCAATATTGTTAGGACAGAACAAGGACTTAAAATTTCTCAGATCAACCCTTTGTCAAGTAATTCTTGCACCTTCCTATTTACTTCTTCACTTTATGTAGGCTTCATTTGATAAGGAGAATTATTAGGTAGACTTGAACCTAGAATCAAATCGATCTGGTGTGAAATACTTCTCATGGGAGGTATTCCCATTGGCATATCATCAACAACAATCTCTATAAACTCATCCAACAATTGTTGAATATCCATTGGCATGCAACTCTTCCCCTCATATTTTTGTACCTTCTTTGGCATTATGGCCAAACAAAAATTTTCCTTCTTTTGTTCCTTCAGAAATTCATTGGTTGAGCACAACATTGCATGACCACTTTTGTTGCCACTACCCTCAGTATTACTATTGTCCATTTCCGGTGTCCCCTCTTCCACCATTAGCTCTATCCTATAATGTTATCCATCCCTATTGAATACATATGTATTTTCCATACCATCATGGAGAACCTTCCTATCAAACATTCAAGGTATTCCCAATAATACATGGCATGCATCCATATCCACCACACCACATAATACTTGGTCATTGAAGTTATTGATCTAGAAACTTAGTAAACATTGCTCTAACTATTCTATAACCATGAAACCTGATATGGATTGGTATAATGGATCCACTTTAATTTTAGCTTATCGATCACCTCTATGGACACCAAATTTTTTGTACTCCTGCCATATATGATCAAATTGTAGCATTTGCCTTGAACCTTACACTTAGTTTTGAAAACTCTCTTCCTTTGATCAGGTTCTTTCCTACAATTCTTTACAGGTTTGAGTAACACCCTTATGAACATAAGGTATTCACCTTCTTCGTGTTGAAGTACCATAACATTGTCTCTCGTAGTTGGTGTTTCACATGCCTATGTCACATGAGTCATGGCCTCATTTTTCACCTACCTATGTCACATGACTCCTGGTCTCACTCAACTTTTCCTCTACCTTTAAAGCAATCCAATATGCTTCATCCACAGTTCAAAAATAATGCGTACTCATCTCATCTTGAATCTGGAACTTCAAACCATTCACATACCTAACTACCCTTTGATACTCTAGTTCTTTAAGTTATGATCTGAGTGATAGTTTGAAAAATTATTCAGTATACTCTCGAACAAAGGTCTCTTTTTGTTTCAAATTTTGTGCTTGTCTACACAAACATTGTTGGTAATCAACATGCAATAACTTCTCCTTGATCTCACTCACAATTTTATTCCAAGTATTTATCTTCTCCTACTACTTGTCTACTCTATCTTTTTGCACAACATCCCACCAAAGTGCAGCATGACCTCTCAAATTTGTTATTGCAAAACAAACTCTATTGGGGTTTTGGACATTCTCATATTCAAAGTATATCTTGATTTATACTATCCAATCTACGAGAGTCTCATCTTTTAGACTACCATCATAGCAAGAAACTCCCACCCTTGCATTAACTCTATCCTTTATAAATGAAATCAAACGCTCGATTGGGTATCTTCCATGAATGTTTCTTTCTTCCTCCATCTCATCTTCTTATTTTGAATCCGCTATGGCTCCAGCATATCCAATTTTTTTAGTCTCTAAATCTTTGATTCTCCTCCTCAATTCCTCCCATTCATGGTTCCTTGCACCTCTGTAACCTGCTCCTCTTCATGGTGGTATCCTTAGGCATTTTTTGGTAGTCCTTAACCAGAATATCATTCATAGGCATTTCTTTTGGCACTGCCTCCCACCACTTTTATTTCAATAGACACAAGATAAAATTACCCTCTCTCGGGTTTCCTTGCTGCCACTATTGCACATGAAGAGATTTCACAGACCCAAATATCAGGAGAGAATTAGTTTTGATACTTCTGGAAGTTCTCAACCAGAATTGAACCTTGCTCTGAAACCATTTGATGCACCAAATAAGTTTTGTGATTTTCTAACAAGCTACGGAACTAGTTTGACACTATGAGAGTGCAACATCTATGAAAGTAGATTACTCAGCAAACACGGTATGGAAATGATACATAACTAAATATGACAGAGTTAATAATGCAAAAAACAGGAAACAAAAGGAAATGGATAGAATCTAATGATAAAATAAAGAAGCTCTGATACCAATTGATAAAATATAGACAAGAACAACAACATGGTGGAAAAGGCTCACTAGCCAACACATATTGTATTCACTCCAATGTTACATATTTATAGTACAATGGGTGATGCCACCTCATAGAGAGATTTTCTCTAGATCCTAAAATCATGCATGATGACTAAGCTAGGCAATCTTAACTAAATCATTAGTCATCACTTGAGGATATATTACTAATATCCTAAACGAATAATACAAATATAGGTGACAATTTAGACTTAGTGATTGGTAAAGGTAAGCCATAAGCTAACAATCCCCCCCTCAATCACAAGTCTGATCAATGATACCAACAATTAGGCATAAACTGGTATCAATTCCAAGTCTTCATACTGAAACTCCTGAGTTGAGCCTCAATGAAGAACTGCCTGAAAAACCGCCAATATGGATGTTGAATGGTTCATATGAAATGAACTAGAAGAGAGTTGAGATATGGAAGTGAACAGCTGCAATATCTGAACATTCCCTGATTGCTTGACAATTTTGATCATTTTTCCAAGTATTTTAGCTAGAAGAATCTGATGTCTTCTGCTAATTGGTGAACATGTAGTATCACCACTCTACTATCA
>JZKD02S1673522.1:185229-197084 GCA_000966675.3 Picea glauca
GCCCTCCAGGGCCATGCTCAAGTCACTCCTGCTCTCGGTACTCCATGTCTAGGACCATGTGGGCCTCGAGACATGATCTCCTAGTTATCCCTAGATATCGGGGATAACAGTGCCCATAATGCCCCATATGCGACACACAAGGTAAGTTGGTGTTTCGAACCAGTGACTTCACATAACAGAGTGCCTTAACAGTACACTCCATCACTGACTTCCCTACACCTAAGGGGCATGCCTCATATTGCTTATGACATTAAAGGAAAGTTCTTATTTTTCATACAAAATTTGATGAGTTTGTGGTGTCATTGTGTATATTTATTTTAGGTACAAACAAATCGAATCCTTCAAAAATGCAACTTCCCAAGAGTGTCTAACCATCCACGATTTCCATGTTATGTGATAGCCTAAAAAACACCCTATAGAAATTAAAATCAAGCTAGGATATTAAAACCATAAATCTTTGATACCATGTTGGAGAATAGGGTTATTGCAGAAGTAGATTACTAAGAATATAAGATAAGTTGATGGTGTTAAGAAACACCATTTTATCATTGAAGCATAATTAACATCATAATCAATTGTTTGATGCACCGATATAAGATATCACCTATATCCTTGAGTGTATGACCAGTTCCCTTTGATATGGTCAACTTTGCTCACCTACTTTATCCCCAAAATGGTTACACAATCCACCATTTCGAGCTTGTTCTATGCACATTGAATTACTACCAACCTAGTGGGGACCACCTCAAGTGGTCCACTCTAACCAATCAAAATCCACCTTAGTTTTCTATCGATTGACTCCAAAGTTATGTTTAACCTTAGGTTCTAATATATGTGATGTTTAAATTTAGCTTTCTTTACTTGCCTATTAGTCCTAATGGTTAGTTGGACTATGTTAGGGGTTACAAAATTTCAACTAACTATGGGATCAACCAAAATTTAGATAGCTCAATATTCAATCTTACTGTTGGCCTTAGTAATATTAGACTAATATTCAACTCAATGATCCTCTAAAGATACACATATCGTAGATGCACATTCCACTACTTCCATAAACAATGTTTCTTTCATGTTGCTAAGAGTTTTAGTTTTGCTTATCTTCTATGGGAAAACTTGGGATTATGTCCTTCTAGTACATAAATAAACTTATTGTTCCCATCCTTACTCTATATGCTTCTATTGGTTGTGTATTTCTAGGAGTTGATTGGCTTGGCTATGATACATTTTGGTTTTCACTTCTCCTTCTTCTCATCATTCAACCTCTTAGGGAATTCTTAACAATGTTGAAATTGATCTTTGAAGAATTTGTATTTGTCAATTGACTCGTGATCTAAGGTCTTTGCTTCCATAATTATAATTTGACCTACATATAAGGGATTCAATCTACTAAGGAAAAAATTATTTTGAACTTCTCATCTTGAATGCATATGACATAGTTTATCAATTACATGAACTTCTTTCAATTCTCCTCTGGAAAAAATTGGCCTTGTTTTAAATCATGGAACACATTTTTTTCTTGTAATAATACTTTAAAATGTATTTTTGTTTTAAGCATTTGTTCAACTTCTTTTAACTCAACTTCCTTTCCTTTATCTTATTAACTTTTTATGATGATTATGAGATAATGAACTTTTCAATTAAATTGTATATGGCTATTCTTAGCTTCATGTTGCTCACAAAGTCATGTACTTGGTAATAATTTCCCATTCCCAATATCCATGATTCAAGTCCTTGTCCCATCTTCACCTCTTTGTCAAATATGGGAGATTTGTTCTTGTAAAATTATCTCTACATTAAGTCCTCTTAGTAGGGCGTCTCTCTTATTCTTACCTTGAGATGACTCACTCATCACTTGTAAAGGTTTTGTTGAGGGTGTTCCTTTTAGAGAAGAATCTAAAGAGGATCAATTCTAGGAAGAATTGAAGCAAGAATGTGTTGACGGACGTTTATGACACACCATCAACGAGAAGGGAAGATCTGGTCCGGGGTTGTCTATTTAACCCAAGCCGTTTGGAATAATCTTCCCTGACAGGTTTTATGGCTTCATTATCAAATTAAGATGCTAAAATAACTAAAAGAGGTAAAACCACCTAACTATATAATCCTATCAGTTAACACACATATACAATTACTTAGCTTATAGTTGTATTATATACAATAGATATGTACATATACAAGGTTTAAATAAAGCCTTGTGAAAATGATAATTTTAACTAATGAATAAAAGTTTAAATAAGATGTAAAACTAAAGGAAATCGTTCTATTACTATAAGTAGAAAATAACAACAAATGAACAAATAATATTGGAAACGATATAACAGTAATGAACAAAGCATTAAAGTTTGAATGATTTAATCATTATTCATTCGTAAAGTAAATAAATCAAAATAAAAATAAAAAAATAAAATAAAATAAAAGCTAACTAACCTGATGTTGATCAGCTGTAAAGAAAAGGTACTAAGCTATATTCGTCTTTCTGCGTAATGTAAGCTCCACTTAACCTATTGCCAAGCATAAATCTATGGCAAGAAGCAAAGAATGATATTTCTTGAAACAACTCAAGGAAATGTTTTGTATTTCGAAAGTAACCTATAATAAACAGAAAGACAAATGAATTTTTACTCATCTAACTTTAAATTATTCAAAAGTTGAAGATGAAATTAACTTCAATCCCCGACAAATGGTATTATCAAAAATCCAACATTCGATGTAAACTCAAAATGTATAGATAGATGATTAGTCACAGAGACTATAATAACCAATGTATAATGGACCATGTGAGAGATAAGCACAACATGAAAACATAAATGTTGAACAGTCTAAAGTGAATTCATTACAGATAATTTTTTCATGCCCAGAAAATATATGAATGCCAATAATCACAATGTACAGTCTACAGAAGGACTAAAGCCAAAAAGTAAATTGCATTCCATATATTTCTCAAAATGATAAGTCCATTATCAAGTCACAAAAGAATTGCCTTTGTCTCTGGGTAAACACCAGTATTTAAACTAAATTCATGGTTTGTTTCTCATATCTCACAAGATAGAGACATGTCCATTTTAATAAAGTCTTTACTAAAAAGTAACCAAAAAGATAGGTATGTTGTGACAGCTATTCAAAATAATTACATCATCAAAATATCCTTGAAATTGTTTCTCAAAATGAAAATTACAAATTTGGAGCATTTCCAACTATTTACTTGTTCTTTCAATCTTTGCACATTTATCTCCTTCACACCTGGGGAAAAAAAAAATGAAATTTAAATTAGACAAGCAATCAAATAAACTAATTAAAGACAAGCTACAGAATCTATGATTATGTAGCTAGTCTAATAAAAACAAAAATAAAACAATTTCAGCTATCACTAAATAAACCAAATGTAAATTCCAAGAAGAATGTTTACCCATTAAATCTTTGAAAAAGAAACATGAAATAATTCTGAATTGATAACAGCGTTGAAATTGTTGGAATTTTTTATAATAATATCCCCTAACCACCTGAACCTTTTGTTGGCCCTGGGTGAAAACAGTTGGATGCTAGCTCTCAAATCCTCGTTTTCCTTTTCTAATGCCAAGTTACGAGCCATAACTTGATTTAGCTTAGCCTGTAGATAAGGGATGTCTTGGTAATACCTCTGGATCCAATTAAAACAATCCTCACATTATACCTGTTCCAGATTTGGTAGTGGGTGAGTATGATCTAAGTTTAATGGTTTATCATGTGCCATAACCCTTTTCAAATCATATTGGATACCTAAAAATACCTATTACTCTTTTAGAAATGGAGGCAAGTTAGACACAAAATCATATTGGGGTGAATCTATTATAGTGGCATCAGAACTGGTGTCGTTGAAAGAGATCGTGTCCTCGATATCAACTGTGGGGATAAGTTTATCACGGTTCTGGTGTCGATTCCTGGTCATCCTTGAAAGAAGTCGCCCATTCCTTTATTCCTAAAATCTAAATCATCAACCCTCTGTGTGTTTAGCTTACTCTGTCTTTTGATTTTAATTTCATTTCCATAAACTGATTTCTATGCAAGATCAGAGACGACAGGTACTTTATCTCTTAGATGACTCAGAACTTCCTCCAAGGGCTTCTTTGGAACGAATTTGTGCTTCCTGGAGGTGACCTCGGCTAATGGACGAGAACCAACAGGGGTATCAGGAGGCAATGCGGGGTCTTTTGAGACTTGTATTTCAACTCAAAAACTCTGTAGAGAGTGAGACGATAAGCAAGGGGCGGTAGACTCGTCAACATAGAGAGGTAAACTATTGACTGGTTCTGGTGGCAACGAAACAAAACCATTCCTAACAAGGAAACCTTGCCAACTATCTCCTACCTTTAACAAATGGGCATTAACCAAAACCCGGATTAAACCATGGTGGAAAAGACTGGATTCTAAGTTGGGGTTTTGTCTCTGATAGAACCTGGACATCTTATGTAGTATTTTAAGCAAATAAAATGGAAAGTTTAACTTAAAACCTAGGAATACCATTAATAGGCACACATGAAATAAAAATACCAGTCCATAGTGTCCCTCACAGGTGATGAAATTTTGATTATTAACAACAAACCATGCTAACGAGTTTTGAACAGATGGATGGGTGTACCTTTAACATTGTAGCACGAATTTCTGGAAATCATCAATAGATTCCAAGGGATACCTTCTATTTTCAGGTTTTTGAACCAGCGGTCTCCTTCTCATGACAGGCCTGTGGCCTCTGCTATTGATTCCTCATCAACTTGTAACTATAGGTCACCTATTTTATCTCTAGCACCATCAAAGGTCTTGGCAAAATCTTGGGCGACTTCCAGACTTAAACCTTCAAATGACTGTACAAACTTAACCCATTCGAAGACAGCGAGGTCATCTACATCATCATCATGAGAGAGCAGAGCCTATGATCCATTCGACTCTACCCTAAATACAGGAGCCATAAGCTTGATCATGATATACCAGAAGGTGCAGAATGGATGAGTCTGCGTTTGATCCAACCTGAAATAGATGATATGTTTTGCATAGTCAAAGGTGGCCCAAAAACTATGATCTCGAGAGGATGCTACCATGACTCCCACTCTTACCGTTGATTAAACCCTGAACCAAAGGAAAAATATACTCAAAAACCACCTCGCCTGCTAAGAACCTAATCCTTGATTACAAAGCACCATCAACCGACGAAATGAATGCAAGTTTAGGTGAACAAGACAAAAATGTAATGGTTTCAGAGCACGGCCACTAGCCAGGCAATACAGTGATTAGACCATGACATAACAACCAAAGGTAGCATTCGAGTCATAGGTTTATGTCATAGCTTTAGAACCAAAATCGCAAAGGAGTAAAACAACAACATAACATTATTGAAAATCGATCAAGGCATAACATGAATCAAACACGACTAGGTTCTATCCTAATGCTATAGAAAATTTTCGCATAACCATATGTTCATCAAACTTAAAAGTTTTGAGATTATAGGTGTTTCAAAGGCTCGTTTAGTTTTATAAGGAGAGAAACTTTTAGCGTTTATCAAATGTGTTTATACAAAACGATTTAAATTTCATGCTTGACAGCATGAAATTGAAATGGGTAAACAAGAAGTTTATTGAAAAAAATAAAACTCAAAAACAGAAAATGATCAATCAAGCAATTCTTCAAAACAAAATCATAATCAAACTCTTTTCGGACACAAAGAGGCATCTAATAAAATTTCTTTTGTCAAGCTTGTGTTTCGAAGATTGACAAAGCGATATGAATTGTTGGCTTCCAACAATGGCGACTCACTGGGCGAAGCAATTATCCCTGAACTGCCAAACTTTCATCTCAGGGAAAAAGAAATGGACTTGCAGATGGTTTTTAAGTTGGTTTGAAACAAATTCTATTTCAAATCACACAATATTAAGATTAGCTTAGATTTATAAAATATTACCACAATTATAATCAGAAAAGAAAAATAAATGCTTTTATAGAGGATTATAGCCTGAAAGTGTGTTTTGATCAAAGGGTAACGATGTTTATAAAAATCACTTCAATACTGTTGACAGAGCCACTGCTGCCAGCAAGCATTTATAGCCTCGACAGTAATTTCATTTAACCGATTCAAGTACTTTAATCCCATCCAATAGTTCGTTATTCATGATATATACTCCCGTAGAAAGTTAACTTATAATCACATACATGATATCTCTCGAACCGGACATTGCTTCGCTACCAGCAGGCCTATTCAGTACTCCAATGGGTTTGCACGCATTTCCCACACTTAAGTGTTTTCAACCCTTTTACGTCATTTATAATGATATAATTTAGATATTTTGTAAATGACAAAGAGAGCGGGGTGATACTGGAGATTAATTATAGGACATGTATATTATTGATCACTAATTATTTGGTTTCAGTACTGGAAGTTTTATCATGGTTTAGATATTTTAGATTTCAATTAAGAAATCATCTAGAGAATGGGGAAGTGCTTAAAAGTGATCTTTTAAGACCAAGGACGGTGTAAAAAGTCTAAATATAATCGTAATTCCCAAAGATCTTGACACATTTCAGGGGTAATACTCTGATAAAGACCGTTTAATATTTCATAGTACACAATTGACTTACAAATCAATTATCTGAGTTGAACCTTAAAATCAGAAACTGTTTGAATTGTTTCAAATTGATTTTAAAAACATAAGTCTTGAAATGAATGTTTCCTTCGACAATCGCTCTTTGATCATAAATATATTGATTCAAAAAGACAGACAAGAAGAAAATTCAATCAAAGCAATCAAAGAAAACAAAAAAAACACACAACAAACCGAATCAGTTTTATTAATGGGGTTCAAAATCGGAAATACATCAAAACAAACAAAATCGAAATAGAAAAAACACACTTCAAAAAAAAAATTGACCAAAAACAAAACCTGGCCAACCTCTCATAGAGAATGAGGATCAAAAAGAAGAACTACAAAGTTCAGATTTTTGCATATAGGCAAGTTCTTTTCTTAAGATAGTGATGCATGATACATCATTTTGACCAAGCTTATTTAAAAGTCACAAAAACTACAAGGAAGAAGAAAAATCCTTAACCATGATGGTTGCAATTACGTGCAGTGGTAAGTTATGTTTGTTAGGGTAAAACTAAGATCAAATCCCTAATCTCTTTATTAATGCTTCATAATATCTGAAATCATTGCATCATGCTGCCAAGTTTTGAAAAAGAAACATTTAATCAAGACAGCTGTGAAAAGGAAAAAGAAAGTAATTGAAAGAATACTTCCCTGACAACATTTAGACAATGGTTCTCTTTACATACCCACGTGCCTTCATAATTGTATTATTCAAAGGAAAAAGTGAAAAGGCAAGAAAAACCCAAAAGGACTCTATTCCTACACCTACTCTAACTTCTACATAGATCAAAACGCTAAGTAAAATAGTATTTCGAGTGCAGCCACAAGAGCATCTTCAATCATGCAAGGCATAGAAAGTCGAAAATCAGAATAAAGAATGTAATATTTGCATATACAAAAGAAATTTGTCATGCTTACCTCCTATATATTCATTTAAAAACAAAGCAAGCATGACCTTACCATTCTTTTGAAACTTCTTGATGTATGAATCCTCCAGCCATTCTGCAATCTTGTCGTGATATGGCTCATAATGGCATGGAAGAATGTAAGTAAGTTTGGAAAACTTGTCAATATTATGGGGACCTGACATAACCATCRGCCAAGGCTGAAGTGCCCCRTCCTCCTGACAATTCTCCAAGAGTTCATCAATTTCTTCACATGGAGGATCTAAAAAAATCATGTCATGCTTACTTCCTAKATATTTAGGTAGAAACAAAGCAAGCACAACTTTATCTTTATTATGAAGATTTTTTAGATATGAATCCTCAAGCCATTCTAAGATCCTGTYATAAAAATTAGGATGCTAACTATGACTTTGACGAACTAGATCTGTCAATGGAGAACACATCATAAGAGGATTCATGACATCAATTAGATTATTGGTCTGAACACTTCCTTTGATGAGATGGATCGTTCAAAACGCGAAGCATAATCATTAAAATTTGAACTAACCAAAGAATGAATATGCCATGTAGAATATTTGATCTCCATAAGAATGAGTGCATTGTCTTTTTCAAAAATAAATCATGTAAAATTATCTTGCAACATATATTTTTTCCATGCGAGTGATGAAAGTGAAAGAGCATCAAATCTGACTTCATAAATGTTATGTTCGAAATTAATTTCACCAAATCTTGGCATATCGAAAAGATGTGATTGTGATGGCAAAGAGTAAGATACCATGGGTAAAGTATCATCTCCACCAGAATCTAAGAAGAGATCGGGATATAAAGAGTAAAAGGAGTCATAAATGAGCACATGGAAATATTCTTTTGAGCTATGATATTTAACAACGGTATTCTCAAGGCATTCCTCTTCACTTTCCTTAATAATTTCACTCTGTTTTGGTGATAAATCCTTCAACATAATACGATCATCTAAATTTGTCTCATGTATGATAGACAATTCAAAAATTTCATGACAAACATCTAATATTTCTTGTGGATAAGGTATGATTTGTGGATGAAGGTTTAAGGTTTCTTCTTCAAATTGCAGATTTATATCTCTAATCAATTTCATTGGAATGTTAGAATGCTTAAGATCATTTTCATCACCTAAGTGTTCTTCAATAACTGAACTTAAGTACTGATTAGAGCAAGAGTTAGAAGAATATGGACATCCACCTTGACCCAACATCAAATATTCTTCCACGATAGACGAGGACTGAATAACAATGATTTAGAGGAAAAACCAGTTTGATTGTCAGTAAGAACCTTTTCAATAGATTCTACCTCCCTTGCTTGTTCAAAATTTTCGGATGGATTCTTCTCATCCTGCAAACAAAATTCTTCTTGCAATTGAGTGATAGGATTTGTAACTGATTCATCATTCGCGATTGAAAATGGTTGGATGAAAGGGGTGCAAACATCAGAGAGGAGATTTAGTACAAATGACATGTCATCAAGAAATTTACAGAGAACATGATGGATGCTTGTTAAAAAGACCTCTAGAGATGAATCGTCATTGATTAGTAGAGCCTAAAATTCTTCACATAATCGATTGTAATCATAGATTTCAAAAGCATCTAAAAATTCCTCTACAAATTGAAACCAATCAATAATGTGATATGTTGGAAAAGACTCAAACCAATATTTAATCTAACCCCTGAAAGTAAAAGCGAACAATCTGCATAAAACATTTAAATCAGAAATATCATGCTTGATGCATTTACACCAAAACTTGTTAAGATGGTCTTTTGCGGATACATTCCCCCACCATCAAAGGTGAGTTTGGACAAGTGAGAGACTGTCTTGTTGGGAATATCAGGTAATGAGAAGTGGAAAGCATGTTCCAACACAGTGATTTGGGGAGCCATGGGAAATTAAATAAATTCGAAACAAAGACTCCTGCAAGGCCAACTTGTCAGTCTGGCCCTCCTTCTAGCACCATTTGTTGACGGGTGTTTATGGCACACCGTCAACGATAAGGGAAGATCCGGTCCAAGGTTGTCTATTTATCCCAAGGCGTTTGGAATAACCTACCGTGACGGGTTTTATGTCTCCATTATCCAATTAAGATGCTAAAATAACTAAAAGAGGTAAAACTACCTAACTATATAATCCTATCAGTTAACACACATATATAATTACTTAGCTTATAGTCATATTATATACAATAGATATGTACAGATACAAGCTTTAAATAAAGCCTTGTGAAAATGATAATTTTAACTAATGAATCAAAGTTTAAATAAGATGTAAAACTAAAGGAAATCATTCTATTACTATAAGTAGCAAATAACAACAAATGAACGAATAAGATTGGAAATGACATAACAGTAATGAACAAAGCATTAAAGTTTTAATGATTTAATCATTATTCATTCGTAAAGTAAATAAATCAAAATCAAAATAAAAATAAAAACTAACTAACCTGATGTTGATCAGCTGTAAAGAAAAGGTACTAAGCTATATTCGTCTTTCTATGTAGTGTAAGCTCCACTTAACATGTTGCCAAGCATAAATCTATGGCAAGAAGAAAAGAATGATTTCATGAAACAACTCAAGGAAATGTTTTGTATTTCGAAAGAAATCTATGATAAACAGAAAGACAAATGAAATTTTACTCATGTAGCTTTAAATTATTCTAAAGCTGACGATGAAATTAACTTCAATCCCCGGCAAATGGTATTATAAAAAATCCAACATTCGATGTAAACTCAAAATATATAGATAGATGATTTGTCACAGAGATTATAATAACCAATGAATAATGGACCATGTGAGAGATAAGCACAACATGAAAACATAAATGTTGAACAGTCTAAAGCTAATTCATTACGATATTTTCTTTATTTTCGAGAGCAACTGCAAGCTAGGGTTTGACAGTCGCGTCCATAGCAGAGAACAGCATGAGCACCAAAGGGGGTGGTAAGAGTACCCCCTCATACAAACAAGTAGTGGTAGACAGAGGGAAAGGGCCAAGAGGTGCAATACACGGAGAAGGCCAATGGGGCAGAAGGGCGCAACCCGTGAAAACCTAAAACAACAATGATACCCAAGGTGATACTAGAGGATCCGCAAACACAACTCCACAAAGACCAGATGAAGATGCATGCGCTAATATGCAAGTTCATGGGTTTGTGGCCCACAGAACAAACATTGTGCAACTAGATTAAATACCATTGGAAGCCAAACGGAGAAGTGGAGCTCCACCTGGGCTCAAAAGGCTTCTTCAGAGCAGTATTCATGAACCTGGAGGACAAGGATAGAGTTTTTGAGGAAGGACCATACTTCCACGCCTCAGTAGGACTGTACATGTGGCCATGGAAGGAAACTTTCTCCCCAGAAAAAGAGACTTTCAAAAAGGTGTCGGTCTGGATGAGATTTTATTCCTTACCTCTAGACTACTGGTTACCCTCTACTTTCGAAGCAGTAGGAAACAAACTGGGGAAATATGTGAAGACCTCAGAAGCCACCTTAACAGGGATATATACATCTTACGCAAGAATCTGCATAGAAATGGATGTGTCGGGAGCACTCCCAGAAGCCATAAGTCTAGAATTCAGGGATGAGGAATGGATCCAAAACATAGATTACGAACATATCCCCTTCAGATGCAGAAGATGCCATGAACATGGCCACTTAATCAGAGAATGCCCTCTTAACAAAAAACAGGAAGCGAAAAACCCCAAACCACAACAAGATGAGGACGGGTTTATAAAAATGAACCCCAAAAGTAGAGCAAACAAAAAACAAAGCATAACCCCAGCAGGAAATAACTTGGAGACCCGGAATAAAATGGAAGGAAGGGAAAAAACCAACAAAGGGGCAGAAAACGAAAAGGATTCATCAAAATATCAAGAAATCAGAGAACAAGCAACAAACAAGCCCATCGATCGGCCAAGTAACAAGAAGGAATAGGGGAGTTTCACAACCCCAATGGATGGAGAAATCAGAGACGACAACACCCCCATACAAGATGCAGAAGGAGATGTGGAAATGACCCCAAGTGAAGTAGGCACATAAGATCTTGATCTCAAAGACCTTGTGGAAAGGGAAGGGATCAATCTCCTGAACATACTGGAGCAATGGAAAAGATAGGGAGTAGACAATGTACCCACAGAGCAACCTGACCACATTCAGTACCTGTTTCTCCTAAGGGAGTGTAAGGTAGCTAGAGAGGTAATGGGGGGGGCCTAGAGGGCCCATAGTAATAATAGTGGAGGTCATTCAATGTAAGGTGGACTAGGTCCACTATATTATTAAATAAGGCCCACTATGGTAGTTAGATATAATAAATGGG
>JZKD02S1673522.1:197094-208576 GCA_000966675.3 Picea glauca
AAGAGGCAAGTGAACAGGAGAGGATCCCTTCCATAATAGGATCCATTGTATGGTGTTCCCCTACCTCAAGGGTTTGATAATAATAAAGTGTGGTTTCTTCTATCTTGATTGTGGATCTATTGTGTATTCAGTATTTGTGGTTATTATATTGGTATTCAGTCTATTCAGGTTCTTAACAAGTGTGGATCTATTGTGTATTCAGTAATTCTGTTGATTATATCTTCAGATCTGGTATAGGTACTTAACAGGGAGGAAGCCAAAGCCATAGGACTAAAGCGCACACACAGGGAGATTGGACACCTAGGAGTCAAAGCCGGTGAGGGACAAAGGCAGCTCTCACCCAAGCAGACACGGAGGAAAAAAGGCAAGAAATCAAATAGTGTAGCCCTACAGGAGCTTGGAGTGCTACTGATAAACTCGGGTAAGATCAAGAAACTCTTCCCCAATTCCCCCCCACATGTTTAAATGAAGGTTATAACCTGGAATATAAGAGGCCTAAACAGCCCAAGAAAACAAAGAATCCTTAGGACTAGAATAAAGCAAGAACAATCAGATCTATGTTTTATACAAGAAACAAAATGCAATACAGACAGAATGGAGGAAATCAGTAAACAACAATGGCGCAAGTACAAGATGGTGGCTATCAAGGGCCACCAAATGGGAGGAGGAATCCTCACCTTGTGGAACCCACAAGTATTGAGTCTAATAGAAGTCGAAGCGACCAGGCACACCCTTACAGTTTGCATGCAAATCATTGGGAACGCAGAGGTGATTCTATTCACTAATGTGTATGGGCTCCAGGTGTCAGAGGAAAAGAGAGGAATGATACGAGACTTAGAATACCTTAAAACCCAATCCAACAACCTCCATTGGATCCTAGCAGGGGACTTCAACATCATCACATCACTTGCGGTAAAAAAAGGAGGTACAAGAAGATTGGATGGGGATGTGGAGGAATTCTCAAAGTTCATAGACACAACGGAGATGGTAGACCTCAAAACCAATAATGGCCAGTTCACCTGGAACAATAAACGGATGAACCAGTATCATGTAGCAACAAGACTCGACAGATTCCTAGTATCGGATTCAATCACTATGTAGGGGCTAACCTTAGATTGCAACATACTCCCCTAGGGGGGATCTGATCACTGGCCAGTGCAGCTGGAAGCAGGTTTCCAAACCACACCAAAGAACAGACCCTTTAGATTTGAGAAATTCTGGATTGAACACCTGACTTTCAAGGAAAGAATCAAACACTGGTGGAGGGAGGAGCAACCCGAGCAAGGGACAAGGATGTTCAAACTCTATAAGAAACTAAAGTATATTAAATATAGGCTCAAGGAGTGGAACAAGGACACTTTTGGGAACATAAACCAAGAGAAAAAAAACATAGAGGAAAAAATGAAAAAACTCC
Source organism: Picea glauca (assembly GCA_000966675.3). Classification (NCBI taxonomy): domain Eukaryota; kingdom Viridiplantae; phylum Streptophyta; class Pinopsida; order Pinales; family Pinaceae; genus Picea; species Picea glauca. Next base: position 198,509 of record JZKD02S1673522.1, read on the forward strand.
AGGAAACCTGCATTTTGGAGGGTTATATGGAGGAACGGAAAAAGGAAGAGATCCAGATGAACCAGGAATGGGAAGCTCGATGCCAGCAGGAAGAAAAACTTTGGCGACAAAAGTCCCGTATCTGATGGCTAAAGGAAGGAGAACGGAACACCAAGTTTTTTCATAGAACAACCCTGGCCAGAAGAACCCATAACAAAATCCTGAAGATTAAGGACCAAGACAGAATAGAGCGAGAATCACATAAGGAGATCGAAACTACTATGGTAAACCACTTCCATGGGATAGCCCAGGAACCCAACCAGGATAGAACGGAGGCCATACAAAGGATAATCCAACATATCCCCCGCCTGGTCACCAAGGAACAAAATAACAACCTAAACAAACCCATTGCGGAGGAGGAAATTGACCAAGTACTCCAGGAAATGCCCAATGGGAAATCCCCATGACCAGATGGATTCACTGTGGATTTTTTCAAAGCTTGTTGGGAAATTGTCAAACAGGACGTTTATAGGGTGGTGGAAGACTCTAGAAGGTCAGCCTCCATCCTAAAATCCCTCAATGCTACAATGATTACACTAATCCCCAAAGAAAATGAAGCCAAAACTCTGGATCGGTGTAGACCTATAGCACTGTGCAACGTGGTTTATAAGATAATCTCCAAAGTTATAGCAAATAGATTGAAACCCCTCCTACCCACACTGATCTCACAGGAACAGGTAGACTTTGTGAAAGGAAGACAGATATTGGACAATATTATTCATGCCCATGAGTTGATCCACACCCTGAAGCTTCAGAAGATATGGGGAATGATAATACAACTGGACCTAGCAAAATCTTATGACAAAATTAGCTGGCACTATATGGTCAAGACCTTGGAAGCCTTTGGTTTCACCCAACACTAGATCAGTTGGATAGTCAGTCTAGTTTCCACAACAAGCTACTCACTGTTAATAAATGGAGCCCCTACCAAACCCTTCTAGCCCATGAGAGGCATCAGACAAGGAGACCCACTATCCCCCTTCCTTTTCATTTTGATGATGGAAGGTCTCAACCGAAGCATTAAAAGTGCAACTGCAACAGGTGAAATAACAGGTATCAAACCTTTTGAAAATTGCCCTACTTCCATGCACCAACAGTTTCTAGATGACACCTTACTTCATGGCATACCCACAGTCAAGGAAGCAAAAGCCTACAAATGAATCCTAGAAGAGTTTGGCAAAGCCTCGGGTGCAGAGATCAATCACTCCAAATCTATGATCTTCTTCTTCAATACTAACCCCGCAATCCAAAGGAATTTAGCCAACATCTTGGGCTTTGAACGCAGACCACTCCCAACTAAGTACTTGGGCATACCCCTAACAGACAAAGCCTACAAAATGTCCACTTGGGAAGGAATAATCAACAACTTACAGGAATGGGTAAAAAACTGGACTTACAGATCCCTCAACCTAGCCGGAAGACTTATTCTGACCAAGTCTATTTTGCAAGCAATTCCAGCCTTTATGATGTTTGTTTTCCCAATCCCCAAGGGGATACTACAAATAATAAGAACCATCCAAAGGGACTTCCTATGGCGAGGAGCGGAAACAAGGAAAACATGGGCCTTGGTGACTTGGGATAAGGTCTGTAAACCAAAAAGTAAAGGAGGTATGGGGCTACAATACCCGCAAGTGACCAATGACGCCTATGGGGTCAAACTCTAGTGGCGATGGGTCAAAGAAACTAATACACCATGGGAAAACTTGTGGAAGGCAAAGTATGCCTCAGACATAAGCGACCAGAACAAAGTATGCTTCAGAGGAACCAGGGAAGGTTCAACCATCTGGAACCTAGCCTGGCGCAACAATGCCTGTATTCAGACATACAGCTTTTGGGAAGTAAGGAATGGCAAAACAACTCGATTCTGGGAGGACGCATGGCAACAGGAACCCAGAATGGAGAAACCAGACAGGGAGGCACTCCAACAGGAGTTGATCGCGCAAGGTAAAACCATAGTCTACCATTAATGGAAACAAGAAACAAATCGCAACAAATGGAGAATCTGGAACACTCTCACCCCATAGAATAGAGCCCAAACCGCAACAACAGTAAAAGAGGTGGAGGAGGAATTGGGGAAATGCAAAATTTCAGTCACAGAAGGAAATGACCAGCTGAGATGGGGATAAAAAGACGGCGGGGAATTCAATCTCAAAGAAGCCCGACACTATATAGAGGACCAAGACCAAGAAGACCCGATGCAACAATGGGATAAGATTTGGAACGGCCCCCAGTGGCCAAAAATAAAAAATTTCCAATGGTTAATACTCCACAACCGAATTCTAACTTGGGAAAACCTAAGGAAAAGAGGATTCATAGGTCCTTCCATATGCCACCTCTGTCAATATAAGGAGGAAACAACGAACCATCTCCTTGACGAATGCACCTATAGAGCAGAAATATGGGACTAGGCGGCAGGTATCTTCCGACAGTCAAATAGGATCAGAGGTAACATCTTCGCAACTATCAATACTTGGAAAGAGAATTACACTGAAAACGAAGAAGTGAACCTCTGTTGGACCCTCATTCTGAGAATGATCATATGGGAAATATGGAAGGAAAGGAACCGGCACATCTTCAGGAACCAAAGATGGGCAGAAGGGAAGATTAAGGAAACAATAATATCCATGACAAAAGAAACGGTACAGAGCTGCAACTACCAAACAGGAAGAGCGCAACTCACAGACCAGGACTGCCAAATTCTAGAAGCCTTCCACCTGAAAGATGGACGCAACTCCAATATGGTAAGATGGCCACCGCAACTCCAAGTAGGTGAGCGTAACTAGAAACCACCACCAGTCGGCTCCTTCAACATGAACTTCGACGAGGCATCGAAAGGTAACCCATGACGGACAGGAATGGAAGGAGTAATCAGGGACAGTAAAGGAAATATCATCTGGATGTACGCTTGGAGTCTGGGAAACTCAACCAACAACACCACGGAATTCGGAGCTCTGGACACCAGCCTCGAGATTTTAAGTCAGGAAGGGATAACAAACGTCATAGTGGAAGGAGACTCCACATTAGTTATCAACATGGTAAGGAGACTCCAAAACGATACTAGAGTGGGCAAAATTCAGTGGCACTGGCGCTTGGCACAGTCCCTGCAAAAAATTAAGGAGCACTTGCAGATGGGGATCACAGTGGAGTTATGTTGGGTGCAGCGGTCAGCAAATGGACTGGCGGATAGAATCGCTAATGAGGGGGTCAACAAGCAAGGACCAGAACTGGACACCATCTGGAGTAACATCCCAAATGGTCAGTTCTAAACAGACTGCATCCAACTAGCGGCAAAAGACTATGACGACATCCAAAGTACGGACGATCACATTGAGGATGGAGGCACAGAAATAACTAAAGGGCACGAAGGATCCAGGCAGAATCTGATATCCCACCACCCAAACATGAGTTACAATGTAGATCCAGGTCACACAATAAGAAGAGGTACGACACCACGGTCCTGTCAATAGGAAGAGGTATAGGGGTTGCCCGTGGGAAAGTAGAAAAGTTAATCAACAGGCGGCAAAGGACGAAGGACAAAAGGGTTTTGAATGGCCGAGTATGGGTACACCTCACCCAAGTACAGATACGAGGAGTGGTAATGATTGTCGTACAACGTGCAGGGCAAAGGATTGGCGTGGAGATGACGGCAGGGCTCCCAAGAGAACACACTCTGAAACAGTGAAAAAGGACCAGGAGATACACCTTTATGAGCAGTCTGTGATTGTTGAGATGAGCCCACAACCAGGGAAATACCATAAAAGAAGAAACACCAGAAATAGCCATAAACTGGAGAGAAGCAATTACATATCCCGTCTTACAAATCAGGAAGGGGCGAATAGGAACGGGAGAAGAACCCAAGACAAAAACCACCACAATCAAGTCGAGATGGTAAGAATGATGAAAACCCATAGAAAGAGAGGTCCCCAAGGAAAAGAACCCCCGACAAGTGCCCGGAGAATTACAAGGATGGAGCAAGCAGCCAGAGAAGCCAAGGGTACCTTTCTCACGCAGGTTGATCCAAAGGGAAAAGCAATTATCAATAGGTGGGAGAGAGAAATTAACACCAAACGCAAGGGTAAAGCCTAGACAGAACTAATTAAAGAAGCAGACAAGATAAAAGACCCAGGGGCTATGCAGCCCAGAACTACCCTCTACCACAAAACGGTAGAGGAGGCCTCGCGAACAAAAATGTCGATAGGCAAGATGAACATTGACCAGAAAGAGACCAGCAGGGAGACTAACAGGGACCACAAGAAGGTGCTCATGGAAATTTTGAAATGCCTCAACAATCTGGAGGCCAATGCAAAAAGACTAGCGGAGGACCAGAGGAGCCAAAAGGAAAAAATGGAACGAATGTCAGGCCAATTCCACCTTTACCTACACTATGTCCACCACATGGAAATCACTCCAGTAGACTGGAGCAGAACACCAGCTTGTATCAGGAAGATGTGCACGGTGGAGCAGAGGAAGGAAAATGAGGCAAGAAAGGATGACGACGCAAGACATCCCATCATCCTAGACTAGAGTAGGTTCACCCCCAGGTCAAGTTATTTCCAGGATAGGAGCTACCCCTGTTATTTTTTATTATATTTTATGTATATGTTATGGTTTAGTCTTTCAAACTGGTTTACGAAGGACTCGGTCGGTTTCCCTTGGTGGCGACCCAGCCCCCCCTTGTTATCTCAGACATCGCAACTCCGGGATCCCTGATCTGGTTTCCTTTTTGGCAAATCAAGGGATTCCCCTTGTCTTTTTTGTATCATAACTTCTTACAGTAATACAGGATTTCACACTCACTTACGAAAAAAAAAAAAAACTGATTCATTACAGATAAGTTTATCATGCCCAGAAAATATATGAAGGCCAATAATCACATTGTACAGTCTGTAGAAGGACTAAAGCCAAAAATTAAACTGCAGTCCATATATTTCTCAAAATGATAAGTCCATTATCAGGTCCCAATAGAATTGCTTCTGTCTCTGGGCAAACACCAGTATTTAAACTAAATTCATGGTATGCTTCTCATATCTCACAAGATAGAGACAAATCCATTTTAATAAAGTCTTTAGTAAAAAGTAACCAAAAGATAGGACTGTTGTGACAACTATTCAAAATAATTACATCATCAAAATATTCTTGAAACTGTTTCTCAAAATGAAAATTACAAATAGCATTTCCAACTATTTACTCGTTCCTTCAACCTTTGCACATTTATCTCCTTCACACCTGGAAAAAAAAAATGAAATTTAAATTAGAAAAGCAATCAAATAAACTAATTAAAGACAAGCTACAGAATCTATGATTTTGTAGCTAGTCTAATAAAAACCAAAAGAAAACAATTTCATTTATCACTAAACAAACCAAACGTAAATTCCAAGAAGAATGTTTACCCATTAAATCTTTGAAAAAGAAGCATGAAATAATTCTGAATTGATAACAACGTTGAAATTGGTGGATTTTTTTATAATAATATCCCATGACCTCCTGAACCTTTTGTTGGCCCTGGGTGAAAACAGTTGCATGCTAGCTCTCAAATCCTCGTTTTCCTTTTCCAATGCCAAGTTACGAGACATAACTTGATTTAGTTGAGCCTGTAGATAAGGGTTGTCCTGGTAATACCTCTAGATCCAATTAAAGAAATCCTCACAGTATACATGTTCCAGATTTGGTAGTGGGTGATTATGATCTAAGTTTAATGGTTTATCTTGTGCCATAACCCTTTTCAAATCATACTGGATACCTGAAAATACCTCTTGCTCTTTTAGAAATGGAGGCAAGTTAGACACAAAATCATATTGGGGTGAATCTATTCTAGTGGCATTAGAATTGGCATCGTCGACAGAGATTGTGTCCTCAATATCAACTGTGGGGATAGGTTTATCATTGTTTTGGTGTCGATTCTTTGTCATCCTTGAAAGAAGTCGGTCATTCCTTTTATTCCTAAAATCTAAATCATCAACCCTCTGTGTGTTTAGCTTACTCTGTCTTTGATTTTAATTTCATTTCCATAAACCGATTTTTGTAAAGATCAGGGACGACAGGTACTTTATCCCTTAGATGACTCAGAACTTCCTCCAAGGGCTTCTTTGGAACGAATTCGTGCTTCTTGGAGGTGACCTCGGCTAATGGATGAGAATCAACAAGAATATCGGGAGGCAATGCAGGGTCTTTTGAGAGTTGTATTTCCACTCGAAAACTCTGTAGAGAGTGAGACGATAAGCAAGGGGTGGTAGACTCGTCAACATAGAGAGGTAAACTATTGACCGGTTCTGGTGGCAACAAAACAAAACCATTCCTAACAAGGAAACCTTTCCAGTTATCTCCTACCTTTAACAAATGGGCATTAACCAAAACCCGGATTAAACCATGGTGGAAAAGACTGGATTTTGAGTTGGGGTTTTGTCTCTAATAGAACCTAAACATATTCTATAGGATTTTAAGAAAATAAAATGGCAAGTTTAACTTAAAACCTAGGAAGACCATTAATAGGCACACGTGAAATAAAAATACTAGTCCATAGCGTCCCTCACATGTGACGAATTGTTTGATTATTAACAACAAACCATGCCTACGAGTTTTGAACAAATGGATGGGTGTATCTTTAACGTTGTAGCGTGACTTTCTGGAAATCATCAATAGATGCCAAGGGATACCTTCTATTTTCATGTTTTTGAACATGCGGTCTCCTTCCCGTGACAGGCCCGTGGCCTCTGTTATTGATTCCTCATCAACTTGTAATTGTAGGTCACCTATTTTAGCTCTAGCACCGTCAAAAGTCTTGGCAAAAGCTTGGGAGACTTCCAGATTAAAACCCTCGAATACAAACTTAATCCATCTGAAGATTGTGAGGTCATCTACAGCATCATCGTGGGAGAGCAGATCCTATGATCCATTCGGCTCTACCCTAACTACAAGATCCATAAGCTTGATCATGATATACTAGAAGGTGCATAATGGATGAGTCTACGTTCAAGCCAACCCAAAATAGATGATATGTTTTGTATAGTCAAAGGTGGCCCGAAAACTACGATCTCGGGAGGATGCTACCATGACTCCCACTCTTACTGTTGATTAAACCCCGAACCAGAGGACAAATATAATCAAAAACCACCTCGCCTGTTAAGAACCTAATCCATGATTATGAAGCACCATCAACCGACGAAATGAATGCAAGTTCAAGTGAACAAGACAAAGATGTAATGGTTTTAGAGCACGACCACTAGCCAGGTAATACAGTGAATAGACCGTGCCATAACAACCAAAGGTAGCATTTGGATCATAGGTTTATGTCATAGTTTTAGAACCAAAATCGCAAAGGGGTAAAGCAACAACATAACATTATTGAAAATCGATCAAGGTATAACATGAATCAAACGTGACTAGGTTCTATCCTAATGCTATAGAAATTTTGCAGATAACCATATGTTAATCAAACTTAAAATTTTCGAGATTATAGGTGTTTCAAAGGCTCGTTTAGTTTTATAAGGAGAGAAACTTTTAGTGTTTATCAAATGTGTTTATACAAAACAATTTCAATTTCATGCTTGACGGTCATGAAATTGAAATGGGTAAATGAGAAGTTTATTGAAAAAAATAAAACTCAAAAATAGAAAATGATCAATCAAGCAATTCTTCAAAAAAAAATCATAATCAAACTCTTCGCAGACACAAAGAGGCCGCTAATAAAATTTATTTTGCCAAGCTTGCATTTCGAAGATCGACAGAGTGATATTAATTGTTGGTTGCCAACAAAATGTGGCTACTTCCCTCCATGGTCTTACGTTAAAAAAAATTGTGAATGAGTTATACTTCTACTTTCTTCCTCTCCACTACCTTACGTTTGGTGTTGTGATAGTACTTTTATTTTAGTTAGGCTATGTTATAAACCTCCCATATAATAATGCACAAAGAGTTAATGAATAATTGGAATTAACCCAGGTTAATATATCAATATCAATATATATAAATAAGTAATGTGAAGATAGATATAGCATCATACTTGAGGTTAGCATGAAAATTATCTATTTTTGTAGATAACCTTACCTATGCATTGGTGCAATTTTGGTTTGCAATAGGGATCTCATAACCTTCAATGCACTAACACAATAGCACACTAGAGTTTCACCAAGATCCATTGTGCCATATTTGTGAAAAACAATACCTCCCTCTCATCACATCCTACCCTGCACAAGCTAACAATACATAATCTTATGAGTGACCTTGCTTTGGTTCTAACATTCAATCCACAAGGTGCCAATTTAGTAGACAATCCGGCATGTGATTCATTACCATGCCACTTTAGTGATGACTCATATATCCACATCAATGACATGTTACAACTTGAGGGTTGGTGCACCTATCTAAATGGGTGATCAAGTTTAATTTGGACCACTCATGCCTAGATTGAACTAATTTCAAGGTACAATGTGATGGACAACGTACTCAAGAGCAAGCTCATGGGATACCTCTCTTGATCATTGCATACCCCTTATTCTTGTATAAATATGTAATAATAGCATTTGTAAAACCATTCATTCATCTAGACAAACAAAAAGAAAGTTGTGGGGTAGCATGGCATTTAAAGAGTTCTAGCACATAGATATATGCATTTGTTAGACTCTTCCCTTCTTCTAAATCTCTTGAAAGGTTGAGCTCATACAACTATGAGTTGTTCCGCTATGTGATTAGAGTCACACTATTCTCATAGTACTTCAATCCTTGCCAAAGTTGTAGCTCAATTATGTACCATACATAATATGTGCATATGAGAAATCTCTTATGTTTTGATTTGCATTTTATGATTTATGGTTCATTGCCTGATCCGCAAGATAAGTTATACATTCGTTCTTCATACTCTTCAATTGTTAAGTTGTTATTGTCTACCATTATTATGTATATCATTATTTATCGGTATTATGTAGATGCATTTGTTATGTTTTTTTATGCATGCATATTGTTTGGTTGACATCATGCACATTTATTCATCACCTCAACTTCACTTATTTTTTAAATCGCTTCCACACTTTAGTATTGGAACATTACTTCTACCAATTGTTTGTTATTTGTGATAGTCACCCTATTGCTTTGTTGCCATCATAACTAATTGGATTCATTATCACAACATGACCAAGCTGTGTAGTTAGATCAATGTATCCATAAATTGAAGGATAACTCATGATCAAGGTCCTAATACTAGCCTTGCCTCGGTTCAAACCCAGTGCATATCAAATAAGGCTTAAGAGGATGTAGGCTACTCATTGTTTTTTCTCTGTTCAATTTGGTCTTGAGGTGATCAATTATTGTTTACTATACAATTGTGAATATGCTCTCATAGACTATTTATGATATCTTCCAACCAATTGGGCAATGTTGGGTGCATATCAACATATGTCTCCATATTGGTGTCTTCCATGACACTTCTTTATCGTTGTTTAGACATTTTGTGAGGCATTCATGTCCATGGCTCATTATAGCTCTAGGGTTACATTTAATCATGTTTGGTAAAAAGCAATAATGTTTTCTTACGGAGTGAAAACTCATAGTAAAAGAGATAAAATAAAATAAAATAAAAGTGAGAAATAGAAGAAAAAGGAATGGAAAAGATTAATCTTACTAAAAAAATATGATGAGTTTTATCTTATTACTTGAAAAAGAAATTAAAAAAATTGATTAACTTTATTTGTATGATTTTATCATAAATTTTGTTAAAAAAAAATTAATCAATAAATATTTATGAAAAAAAATCGAACATAAAAGTTAGTAAAGGTGGTTAACTATTTCTAGAGTAAAAGGTAATAGTCATCTTAATGAAAAACATTTCAATAATTTCAAATCAATAAAAAAAATTTAAATAAAAAAATGAAAAATTATTTAAACTAATTGAAACACTCAAACATAAAAATATGATATACAAATAAATAAATATTTTAAGTATAAGAAATGTGCATGGTGTTATAGTAAAAAAAAAATGTGTTGTCATTTGATAAAATGACTAAGCAATGGAGAGAATTTAAAAGGTTTAAAAATATG
>JZKD02S1673522.1:217110-232401 GCA_000966675.3 Picea glauca
TGCATGTTGATGGAACGCATGCAGTTCCAAGGGTGACAAGTGTTAGCCCTGATGCATGCAAATAAAACAGCCAGGAAGAGTCGTGAGAGGGGCTCCTCCTCCATTCTACCTGACATTCTGAAGGTAAACGATCGGAACTCTGCAAAAGAATACCCTGGTGCATCCCTGAAAGCCGAAAAGCCTGGGTTGACTTCTGAGATAGCCGGTACCACCCCTGTCTAAACAGTTCGAACCTGTGTTGACCCTGAGTGGATTGTTTGTCACGCATCCCCGACAACCAGAGCGTGAGTCTATCCTATGCTGGTGGGTTGGGAAATAGAAGTGACCAGCCATTGTTGAACCTGTTGGGAAGCCGTGTCTGTTTTCCCCGTGAGTTGTTGTGACCACGCAGTGCTGGACTGTGTGGGGTCTTGTTGGCCAGTGGTGCAACGCTCTCTCCAAGTGAGAGAGGTAATTGAGGTTGGAAGAACAGGTTGTTGGCCTGTGAGAGATTCTCTCCAGGTGAGAGAGTGTGTGAAGGAAGGAGAGGACTCCTGGAAGGAACCCTGTAGCTGCGACAGAGCTTGAAGACTTCCGGTCCGGCTTGTTCCTATAACCCAAGGCAAGGGAGATTAGCAGCCGAAGGACTATCCAGGTGACAGAGAAGGTGTATTCTCCTGGGGTGGAACAGGCATGTGGGGAATGAGGGTCTGTGGGCAGTGAGCGTGGGAAGGTTCCTTGGATAGAATCTCTTCCTTGTGGTTGTGTGTTGTTTTCCCTATAGCCTCAGCCTAGCCTAGATTTCCTCGCCTTAGGGTGGAGCTTAGTCCCAGCTCGGGGGTGACCCACTGCTGAGCTGAAGAGCAATGTGGTCTAAGGCTGGGAGGTTCATGGAAGGCCTGCACTTGGTTGGTGGATTCTACCGCTGTTAAAAGATAAGTATCTGATTATGTTTTGATCATGTTTTGCATGACTCTATTGCTTATGATATCATGATTTCCGTTGTGTATATGAATTAGTATGAAATTCTATGGACTGTTAATTATGGCAGTAACTCATATGAATACTATGTGTAGAATGTGTTTACTTGTTTAAATGCATGAGATTTATAATACCTGTATGAGTTATGTGCAAAGTGGTGTTTTTCTTTTAAGAACGATTAAACGAAGTAGCATAAAAGGTGCGCTACACCCCGCCTTTGACGCTCCAACCAAAAAACCTTCCTGAGCCACTTGCCTAACCTCCATCGCTAGGATAGGATTGACCTACTCCATGCAAGGCACCCACAAACTTCCAACTAACGAAATCCAGATGCTCTGACCCACTAATGGGTCAGGTGAATAGTCCATGAGTTCACCACACACTTCCAACGTCATCCATGGGGATGAGCCAGAAGCTAAATCTAGACCCCCTGACATTTTTAGGAATTACCTCTACAAACAAAATGCCAAAAATTCCGTTGAAATTGACAGAGAGCGCAGGGCGCATCCATCTAGGGTTTGATCAAACCCTATATATATATATATATATATATATATATATATATATATATATATACATACACACACACACACACATGATAATTTTATTAATGTATAACTAATGACCATAAAAGTAGATCAAAGGGATTGTTGATTACAATGATGTCGTTACAAAGAAAGAGTACCAAAAGGTACATCCTGTGGAAACCCACCAAACACTTCCTCTCATTCTGAGGATGGTACCTATTAACCATTGGATTTTCTCACTTGAAAATCTCAAGGGTTAAGAGCCAACATGTTCTTTTTTGGCTGGAATTTAGATATTTTTTCCAAAGATAAGTTTGTTTTGAGCTAGATTTGGTTCCAATATGGAATCATGTACATGATTGGTTTAGTGGTGTTTTTTTCTTAAGAGACACGAGTTTGCACAGGTCTTCATGGATAGAGAGAGATGTATATTTTTAGCATATTCCTTGTTTTTTAGGAGACAAAGATCGGAGGTTTGCATGGCAGTTTTGATAACATATTCAAAGTCCTTGTGAGCTCATGATTCCAATGAGCCTTTTCTAGACGACATGTGAGAAATTTACTATTTTTAGTAGTTGGAGTTCCATGCCTCAGATGATGATTCTAATCACATATTTGGATTCCCCACTGAAAATCGAATCCAATGAGTATATTTTCATTGACATGCGACGAGATTTTATTTTTAGCAATGTCTATTTTTTGACATACTATATTTGGCATGGTTCCCCTAGTAGTCCTCGACATATTTGGGCTTTTCCTATTTTTTAGGCCGAATTGTTATTTTTATCGTGTGTGTTTTTAGCAAGACTATTATTAGCAAGTGTGGTTGCCATGCAGGGTGACATGTGGAAGTTCTAGGTTCCGACATTTTGTAGCTTTAGAGTGTGACATGTGGTGCATACATGCATGAGGATATTAGGTGTTTTGCTTGAGAACATGTGGCACATCTATTAGAGGTGAGTTGGCACACATGATAATTTTACGTGTTTGAGTTGACTGAAGATCTACTTCTCCTTTCTCCCACTTCACTCTCCTTATCTCCCCCAACGCGTCTTCACTTAATTCCTTTTTTTAGGATGAATGTGTATTCACGTACTACACTCATTCACATCATCATCCCTATTTCTTCTCTCCAGCCCTGTTTTCTAACACATTATCTCTACAAATCCCTATTTTCTAGCATGTTATCCCTATTTTCCTCCTTGTTCCCTATTTTTTAGCTATAATTCCTATTTCCTAGCGCATATCCTCTCCTAAACTCATATATCATGTGCTAAAGTTCCTATTTCCTATCACATTACTCCCATTTCCCTTATATATTTTCCTTATTTACTCCTCCTCATCTCTCATGCATATGCATGTATCCCATGCACTCATCCATTTCTCTCTCCAACATGTGTGTGTCTTATTCCTATTTCACCATACGTTTTCCCTCCTTCCACACATGCACATCATATCATTCCTTTAATGTGCTTATCTTCACTCCCACTCATTTATCTCATGTGCATATTTCTTATTTAGTGCATGCTTCCCTAACTTATGCACATATCATTTCCACTCATCCTATCCTATGCATCCCATCTCCCATGCACATATCTCTATAGTCAAGGCACATGGATCATTCATTCTTCGGTAACTTAATCATAAGTTAACACATAGCATATATATAAGTTATGGCCATCATCATAGGAGTTACACATGAGTGCATGGTTACTGTTGATATTACGGTAGCTGAGGGAGGTATTAACCTCTACATGTAACCTTTGACTAGACTAGAATATTCTGGGAAGCAAGACAAACCCTAAATGGTTGGTTAATAACCCTAGAAGACAAGTCGACTCAAGAGAATAACTTATATTAAGTTATTAGCCTCCAAAAGAAGATGTCGACCCAATTAGGTCACTTGGAGGACTATAAATAGAGGGCGCTTGAGCTCATTTGCACTCACTCACTCTCACAACTACATAAGGACTAGTGGTGTGCATGAATGGAGGAGAGTTGCAGCTGCTACAGTGGTGACTTGGTCTTTGGTTATGGTTTGGACTTTTTTCTTGGTGCGCTAGCTTTGGAGAGAGGTATGTTATCTTGGTTGGATATCTACTCTAATGTTTGCTTCTGGAATTATTCTAGTTGTCAAGGTTAAGGTGCTTGGGGGTGGCCTTTGTGCCTATGGTTGGGTGACAGTATTGAGATATTGTCTATGGTGAAACAAGCACACCTATTATTTTAACAAGTTATGGGCCCACACTATATTCAGACAGTTTAACCACTGGAAGGTAGATTGAGAGGATTTTCTCATTTGCAGTTGTAGTTGCAGTCAGAGCTTTATTGCAACAACGAAACCATAACCCTCTTGTTGAGGCACCTTAAGTTAAACGCTTGACCTAATTCCTAGATAGCCTAGTGCACCCTATCCAAGCACACCTCCTCGTACTCTCAACAAGCCAAGGCGTCAAGTTTGAGTTTTTCGTCAAAGTCAAAGGTTGACCAAGTCAAAGTCAAAGCAGTCATGACTTACTCTATGAAGTCAGAAAACAAGTTAGAAGGGGATTTAAACTTCAGAGCATGGAATCCAATTATTGACCTCATTCTTGCCAAGAATAAAGTCTTACATATCATGAAAGGAAATATCATGGAACCACAGTTTGAAGAAGGAAAGGAGAAGGAACCTCAGAACGTTGCAACACTGGAGAAGTTCAAGGATAATGACATTAATGATATGAGTATCATAGTAGACTCTGTAAAGGGTCACTTAATACCATACATCTCTCATCTTGACTCATCCAAGAAGATGTACAATGCCCTGACAAATATTTTCTCAGTCAAAAATATTGGACAAGTGATGAGTCTAAAGAATGAACTCCGTGACACAAAGATGACAAGGGATGACACCATAGCTTCATACTTTGTGAGAAATCCTCAGTTGAGAGATCAACTACAAGCTATTGAAGAAGCCATCCCATAAAAGGAAGTTGTGAACATAGCACTCAATGGTCTCTCTAGATCATGGGATGCATTTGTTGCAAGCATGAATACAAGGAAGGAGTTTCCAACGTTAGAAGAACTTTGGACATCTTGTACACAAGAAGAGACAAGATTAAACTCCAAGGGAAAACCTCAAAAGGAAGAAGATGTTGAAGCCTTTGCGAAAAAGTTTAAAAGACATGGAGGAAAGAAAAGATCTGATTCAAGAAAGAAGTTCAAGAGAGATATGTCAAAGGTACAATGCTTTGAAAGCCATGATTATGGCCACTACAAAAGGAATTTTCCTAAACTAACAAGGAAGAGGAAAGAGAGACATCACACATCAGTTGCTAATGATGAAGAACACTCAAAGAAGACAAATAATGATGAGAGTGATTTCTTCTATTTCTCAGCCCTTACTGGAACCATTGAAGATGACATGTGGTTGATTGATAGTGGAGCTTCAAGGCACATGACAGGTCACCGTAGGAATTTCTCAAGCATGAAGGAGAAGGATACACCTCATAAAGTGGAGCTTGGAGACAATAACTCTTATGCAGTCAAGGGAATTGGACAAGCTACTATCAAAATGGAATCATGTAACTCTATCCATCTTAGTAATGTTTTATATGTTCCCAGTTTGAAAAAGAATCTAGTATCTATTTCATCTTTGGAAGAGAAAGGAGATAGAGTAGCTTTTGTGGATGGAAAAGTGATTGTATGTTCTAAAGAATCCAAGATAGAAAATGCTAGAGTTATTGGAACCCATGAAGGAAGGTTATATAAACTCCTGGGTTATAATACTCAAGCCCTAGTACATGACAAAATCAACCCTAGTGAGTTATGGCATAGAAGGTATGCTCACCTTCATTACCAAGCCTTGCCATCCCTAAAATAGATGGTTGTAGGCATACCATAGTTACAATCAGTACATGAAGGTGTGTGCAGAGGATGTGCACTTGGGAAGAATATTAAGAAACCATTTCCAAGCAGTGAGAGTAGATCCAAAGGGATCTTAGACCTAATACATTCAGATGTATGTGGACCTATGCCAGTGAAGTCTCTAGGAGGATCTCTTTACTATGTGACATTCATAGATGACTTCTCAAGAAAGACATGGTTGTCTCTGTTAAAGACTAAGGATGAATTATTTAGCAAACTCCAAGAATTCGAGGCTGAAGTAGAGAACCTAACAAATAAGAAGATCAAGAGAATAAGATTTGATAATGGAGGAGAATACAACTCTAAGGAGCTCGTTGCCTTTTATAAAGAAGTTGGGATTAGGAGGGAGCTTGTTGTCCCTCACAATCCTCAATAGAATGGTGTGGCTAAAAGAAATAACAAAACTACTGAAGAATCAATCAAGGCAATGATGAATGATCATAACTTATCTATGTTCCTATGGGAAGAAGCAGCTATGGCAGCTGTTTATGTTCAAAATAGAAGTCCACATAGAATATGGAAGAACATGACTCCAAAAGAAGCCTTCTTTGGAAAGAATCCAAGCGTTGAACACTTGAAAATATTTGGATGTCTTGTATACATTCATGCCCCCAAGGATAAAAGAAAGAAGTTGGAACCCTCAAGAAAGAGAGGAATATTCGTTGGTTACAATGAATCATCAAAAGTGTATAGAATCTATGTTCCAGGTCAACGAAAGATTGAAATAAGTAGAGACGTAACTTTTGATGAAAGGATTGCATTTAAGAAGTCTATAGAAGAACCTATAGAATCCAACGAAGAAGAGGAACATGAAGATACCAAAGAAGAAAGTACATGTTCTCTAGAACAATCTAATGAAGAACAGGAAACACCACATGAATTTGTGGAACCAACAATTATAACTAAGACAAGAAAAATACCAGCATGGCTTGACACTACTTTGCAAGAAGAAGAAAAGCATAAGGCTCCCACTGGTACTTTCAGAAAAAATAAAGAAACCCAAAAGGTTCACTAGTTATGCAACACTCATGAGAAGTTTGGTTAATGCAAAACCTTCCACATTTGAGGAAGCAATTAAGAAGAAAGAATGGAAGGAGGCCATGATGGAATAATGCCAATCCTTCATGAAGAATGATGTATGGGAAGTTGTGTTGAGACCTAAAGAGAGGTATGTAGTCACTTCAAAGTGGGTGTATAAGATAAAGCATGTTGTAGATGGAAGTATTGATAAGTACAATGTGATATTTGAGGCTAGAGGGTTCTCCCAATAGGAGGGAGAAGATTACGATGAGACGTTTGCTATGGTTTCCAGATATACATCTATTAGAGCCATAATATCTCTAGCATCTTCCATGGGTTGAAGTTTACATCAGATGGATGTAAAGACCACCTTTCTCAATTGAGTGGTTGAGGAAGAAGTATATAGAGAGTAACCTCAAGGTTTTGAGGTACACCCAAAAGAAACCCATGTATGCAGATTGAAGAAGGCCTTGTATGGACTCAAGCAAGCTCCAAGAGCTTGGTATGCACACATTGATAGCTACTTGACAAGACTTGGATTTTCCAAGAGTCATGTTGATCCAAATCTCTATTACAAGGTTGTGAACAATGCACCTGTTATTCTACTGTTATATGTTGATGACATGTTCCTGACATGTGCAGAGACTCTCATTATTCAATGTAAGAAGGAGCTATCCACTAAATTTGATATGAAGGATCTTGGTCGCATGCACTACTACTTGGGACAAGAAGCGTGGTGAAGTCTTCCTAGGACAAGGGAAGTACGTTGTAAAGATCCTTCAGAAGTTTGGGATGATGGATTGCAAATCCATGGCAACTCCCATGGTAACAGATTTGAAGAAGTTGAGAGACTTTGATTATGATCCAATATACTCGTCCCTATACCGACAATTGATTGGATCCTTGATGTATTTGGTAAATACTAGCCGTGCATATGCTTTGCTGTGAACATTTTGAGCTAGTTCCAGGTGGAACCTAGACAAGAACATTGGGTGGCTGCAAAGCATATCTTGAGATATCTTTGTGGGACGATAATGTATGGTTTGAGATATGACTCAAACAGTAAAGTAAGTTGCATGGATTTACTGATTCAGATTGGGCAGAGAGTGTGGAAGATAGAAAGGGTACTTCTAGACTGTGTTTCATGTTGGGTTCTGTTATGATTTCATGGGCTAGCAAAAAACAGAAGTTTGTTGCACTCAACACTGTAGAAGCAAAATATATTGCAGCTTGTGATGCTTGTATGGAAGCAATGTGGTTCTGTAAGCTGGTCTTTGGACTGTTTGATCAGGTGATGGATTCAACCGTGATATATTGTGATAACCAGAGCCGTGTGAAGCTCTCAGAGAACGTAGTGTTCGATGATAGGTCGAAGCACATTGAGATCAAGTATTATTTTCTTCGTGATAAAGTTGAGAGGGGAGAAGTGGTTCTCCAGTATATCTCCACTGATGAGCATACTTTATATATTTTGACAAATCCTTTGTCCAAGTTAAATTTTTCATACTTGAGGGACAAGTTGGGGATCATGGAGATTGGTCCCTTGGTTGAAAGGCAGGAGATGACTTCCTCGGTTAGGAGGGAGCACTGATATGTGGCATCATGGAATGTCAGTGAGCTATAGATCTGTACCATGCCAGTACAACTTAGAGATGATCATATAACTTAGAGATGTTGTTTGCATCATGCTAGATATGATCATGCTAGTACAACTCAGATATAATACAGATGGTTGGAGTTGTTGATACAGTGGCCTGAGGAGTATCATGATAGTACAACTTAGATATGGACATACAACTTAGAGATGATGATTGCATCATGCTAGCTATGTTCATGCTAGTACAACTTAGAGATGATGTTGGTGAGCTACATCATGCTAGATATGATCATGCCAATACAACTTAGAGGTGGCATACAACTTAGATATGATGTGTTGGCATCATGCTAGATATGTCATGCTAGTACGACTTAGAGATGATCATACAACTTAGAGATGATGCAGGAGGGCTCATGTCATGCTAGATATGATCATGCGAGTACAACTTAGATGTGGCATACAACTTAGAGATGATGTATTGGCATCATGCTAGATATGTCATACTAGTACGGCTTCGAGATTTTCATAGAACTTAGAGGTGACACAGTGAGGCACTGATCTACATCATGCAAGTACAACTTAGAGGTGGACATACAACTTAGAGATGATGCATTGGCATCATGCTAGTACGATTTATAGATGATGTAGATGATACTCCAAATCATGCTAGTAATACTTAGATATGATGCATTCACATCATGCTAGTACGACTTTGAGGTGATCCAACTAATGACATTGTTGGTACAGGATGATATCAAATGATATGATTGTTGTGGAAACTATATGTCTCTGGACAGTAGTAGTATGCTACTATGGTGGATTTGATCCACTGATAGTGATTGTGTGTCACTGGTTAGTAGTTGTGAGCTACTAGGAGTGGTTGTATATTGTTGGGCGCAGACCCATTTTGGGGAAAAGGCTATTTTTGGAGAGAAAAGCACTACGTGGGAAAAAGACAGTTGGAAGGGAAGGCAACATGTGCAAGGGAAGCATGCAAGGAAAACCTAACTACATTAGGGTTAGGGTTTTTGCAAGAGATTGTAATGGTTGATAAGCCAAGAATATGCATAAGTAGTACCTAGGAGGTCTAGGGCAATGGGAGAGAAGAAGGCTAGAGGCCGAGAGAGTCCAGAGGTTGTAAAAATTTTGTAAGAGTTGCAACATTTTGTAAGTTGGTGAGCTAGAGAAGAGTTGAGCAACTCGATCCTAAGGGTTAGATAGCAGGTTGAGGGGCCTGGTGTGATCTAGTTAGCTTCACAGTGATTGAGAAGCCTGTTGAGATTGTAAGATCCAAGACTGTAAGTGCGCGTGGTGCGATATATTGTGGAGACATAATAAAAGAGCTTGAGAGCCAAATATTTTGTGGACATAGCCCATGAGGGGGTGAACCACAGTAGAACGTGCATTATGTGACCGAATGTTATGCATCTTCTTTGTGCTTAATGATTAAATGTTAGATAAATGAATGAAGGAATTAGTTAGATCTGATATCTCACATGCATGAATAAGAGTGATAGATTAATCAAGATAAGTTGAATGTTAGACTAAGTAAATGAAGGTCGTAGGTTACAATCACAGATCCCCACTCATTCCTAGGTTGCAAGCATCTGAGTATTGAAGCCATCCATAAAACTATCTCGGGTGAGACTATGCAGTGCACCCTGTGTATTGCGCTGCCTTTTGGTTTACCAGGGGGGCCGGTAGTTTTAGAGGGATTTTGTTGGAAGCTTGTTAAATATGAACCTAGGTCAACTTATGAAAGTAAAGTAAGTTCAGAGTAGATAAAGGAATAGCCAAGAAATGGTTTCGTTGCCGATTGGAACATAATGGGATTGAGTGAATGAGATCTGCTGAAGAAGCATAAAAAGAACGTCAAATCTGGAGAAAAAACATTAAAAAGAATGAGAATATAAAAGGGTATGTTGAGACTGTTGAACCCAATGAAGGCAGAGATCGAGAGCTAGTTGAAAGCAAAGGAGTTGGAGTTTGCACAGAAAGATAACAGAACTCGAAGTTAACACTGCACAAATATATAGACAAGTACATATTCAACGACTTACATGAAGTATTTTTCTGTGATTTCCCGCATGTGTTGCAGGAGTGGATATTGAGGCTGAAAGACAACCATCCTACAAATCGGATCAAACAGCTAGAGTGGAATCCTGTGGAGATCGTGTAGTTACAACAAGTTGACAATAAATTTACACGCGCAGTAGATTTCTGGTTAGACAACAGTGTTGCAGGATTGATCACATAATTTGCAGTAGATACTGCAAAGTTTTACAGTGCACCAGAGTAAGAGTTCTTGAAGGGACCTCGATGTAGGTATATCAGATCACTATATACTTCCATTAAGATGTTACTGTATAACAAAGGTGTAATGACAATGGCCTCAGACAACTAAACTTCCTTGCGTGCATGGGGGAAGGGGGGAAGCACTGACAAGAGATGAAGAAATGGAGGAAGAGATGGATAAAGGAAAGAAGGAGGAGGCCTTGGATCCAATCATGATGGAGGAAGACCAGATCAAGTAGATCATGGCAACAACTGGAAGAACGCACAGTGGAGTACCCTACTGTTGGGCACTTTAATTATCTAAATAAATAGATAATTAAGGTGTTCAATATGAAATGTCAAACCCAGGGAAGTTTTGTTATTGCAAGATAATTGTGCACAGTCTATGCTAGATTATGAAAGAAAGCACTAATCAATTGCAGTAAGGCAAATTAACACTAAAAGAAACAGAGTTGAAAAGTTGAACACTAACACAAGTTGTTGACACAGCTGGAGTTCTACAGAATTGAAATCACACTTGCATAATTGAGATCTAATTTGATGTGTGTATAAGAATCCTGGATTATCTAATCTATTCTAATTTTCTATTTTACTCTTGCAGAAAGAAGTTCTGTGCTAATTGCTGAAAGGAAGTCTACTTAATTATAGAAATGGAATTCACACTTTTATTTTCTTTTGCTTGAAAACAAAGATTTAATCTAATGCAGAAAAGGGAAAGCAATTCTCCAACAGTACTCAACAATTGACTCTAACTCTCATGAGACACACTGATGCGCATTTAATAGAAAGGGACTGAACTGTAAMAACAAATGTATTCTAGAAATGCTAAAAAAATAAATCATCCAAATCAAAKAAGTTAATCTAAAACTCAAAACAGRGGGGAGTCTRTGAGGAAGGTGGGCCCTTTCCTTCTCACTGAATCCACTCGAAAAGACTACAGTAGGTTGGAGAAACTCAAATCACTTTCTTTATTAAATCGCCAAAATGTTCAGATACAAAAATGCTTCACTTTACTCTATGTTCCATATTTAATCTTTTTTCACCCCTAATGATCACAAAAGATTTGTTATTTAAAGACAGAGACATTCAGTTGAAATGGACTCAGAACAGCCTTGAGAATCGAAGATTCTCAAGCTGTTCATATGATATAAAAGATCTGTCATCTTCACAAAATCTGGAAATAATCTTGATCACCAACGTGAGCCAAAACGTGTAACAGCCTTGAGGATCTGTCTTCAAAACGTGTAACAGCCTTGAGGATATGTCTTCAGGATACATATTTGAATGATATACCAGCTTCCAGAATCGGTGGGAGTATATTGCAGCAAGTGTAACAGCTTCCAAAAAAGGTGTGTGATTGTTGTAGTCGTGTAACAACATGCAGAACGGGCGCACATCTGTAACAACTGGTGTAACAACAATGATCTTTCTTCAAGACTTGGTTGTTTTTCTTTAATTTACACATTTTGATCAATAGTTGAGCATTCATGAGTAAAATATGAGAAATGCTACCAATCAAACATGTTAAGTAAATAAGAATACAAAAGCAAGATCAATGATTCATACCTTGGGAAAAAGGTCTTAGCAAACAATATATTAGGCATTTTAGCAAAGAAATGATAAGGTTGAATGAGCAAAAGGTATAGTGGAAAAGGGACATTTATGGGTCCTAACATCCCCCCCAACTGAAGACATTGCATGTCCTCATGCAATCCACATTCAAGACTTACTCTGAATCTGAGTCAGGGAAGTGACTCCTCTAGTGCAAATTGCTAAGACAAAATTGTCATGAGATTCTTCATCTGCAAGTTTGAATCCACTGCTCCTTACCATCTCCAAACAACAGCTTTTGAGACCTTTGACCCTATGTATACTCTGAATGAGGCATCCAAAAACTGGGAAAATGAAACCTGAGTCCCATTCACTAATGCCTACACGTTCTCATACATGTAATACTTATTCCTTCTTGACTGAGAATTTGGTTGGCTCTTCATCGTGACCAATGACTGGTACTTTCATTATTTTATACCCTGCCTGAAAATAAATATTACCACATTCATAGCACATGTGCTCTCTCTTTTGATTCATAACAGTTGTTGTCAGTGCTAATATATCCAAAGTTAATTCATTTGGGTTTCTCTGTCGAGCAACCTGCAATTCCTTCTTTAGGGAAGCCAACTCTGCTTTGAGGCTTTCATTTTCCTTCATGAGTTCAGAGATCCTGGAATTTTCTGCATCTGTTATCTTCTTCTCAATTTGAGAAAACAACTGAGCAAGTGGCACATCCTCGTTATTTTATGTAACTGGTTCTTGTGTGGAAGATACACTCATGATAACTGGTTCTTGTGTTACAACTAATTCTAGCATGATTGGTTCTTGTGGAATAGTCTCTTCTTAGGCAGTTGGCTCTTGTGTAACAACTAATTCTAGCATGACTGGTTCTTGTGGAAAAGTCTCTTCTTGGGTAGTTGGCTCTTGTGTAACAACTAGTTCTAGCATGACTGGTTCTTGTGGGACAGTCTCTTCCTGGGCAGTTGGTTCTTGTGTAACAGCTAAGTTCTGGGAAGAGGCTGGTTCTTGTGTCACAATCATGTTGTTGGAAGGGACTGGTTCTTGTGTAACAATCACTTTTTAATCAATGGAGGATAATGGACGAAGAATGGGTATTGCTTGTTCCATATTCTTCCATCCAACTGCTGCTTCAGTAGACCTCGCTGACCTAGTTCGCCTCCTAGGTAATGTAGATACAAAAACATGGGTTTTCCTTTTCTTTGATTTAGGAGAAGGAGGGCGTTCTTCAACAACCAGACAAGGAGGAAAATCTGGAATGCTAGGATCTTGTATAGTCTGTACTTCGTCACTCGATGAGTGATGCACAGAATCATCAAGCAAAGTCGTTGATTCTGCTGCAATTTGTTTACATTCAGCCTGAATTGACAAAATGGTTTCTTGAAGTTCCTTGCACAAGGTAAAACCTGGTATACGTATCTCCATAGGATCAGTTTGGAGCTCACTCATGTTTGTATTATTGATGTCAAAATCGGGTAGGGTCTGAGCATCAGCAAAATCAGGACACTCTGTCACAACAATAGGGGTGTTTTGAGGTGCATCTGGTTCAACAAAAGATGAAGTCGACGTACTGGTTGTTACAGTAGGGGCTATAATTGTTGTTGCAGTAGATCTTGTTGACCTTGTTCTCTTCCTAGGTAATGTAAAGACAGAAGCAAGGGTTTTCCTTTTCTTAGCTTTAGGAGTAGGAGGGATTTCTTTAACAATAGTTGTTGCAGCTGAGGGCTGAGGCTCATGACTTGGTCCAAGAATTGGGTTTTCAATTGTTGGCTCAATCACAACTGCAGGCATAGGGTTTAGTTGTTCTGGTTCAACTCTGTCAATGCTTTTCTAAGTGGAGTTAGAGTTGCTTCTGGTTTTGCATTTGCTTCTCTGAGTCGACTTACGGGCAGTTACAGTGGGGGCTTTAACTACTGGTGCAGCCGAGGGATGAGGCTCTTGACATGTTCCAAGGATTGGGTTTAGTTGTTCGTCCATACCAATAGGCATAGGAGTTGGTTGTTCTTCCACTTCAGGTAATGGGACATTAGGAATTCTCATTCCTTTATGATTCAACAACCCTATCAGTTTGTGATTGGAAAGGCAATTCTTGGGATTCTTTGATTTCTTGACAAAGTGAGCCATATTATGCAAGGAATGAAGAAGGAAATAAGGGATGTTTATTAGCTTCTAATGGCTTAAATTTGACAGTAGGATAAAATAAAATAAAAAGAAACTACTTGATATCTTCCTTTGCATGTAATGTACCTTTTTACAAATTATGATACTTTCCCCCATGGTTTTGGTAAGGAACTTACATCTGCACCTCGGCCCTTGGTCTGAACTTGCTCATCGTCCATGAGAAAACCCTTATGTGCTTCGGGAAGATGGGATTTTCTGCTAAACCACCTTGTTCATGTGGTCGACAACCCTGTCACAGCAGCCATGGTTTCCTCTGTCACTGGAATCCTCACCCCGTGCACCATCGAATACCCTTCTGTGAGATTCTGATTGAACTCCAATACCTCTGCTTCATTAAACCCCTTCAACTTCTCAAAATAAGAAATCCATCCAGCCTGCAGGAATTTTTTGTAAACATCTCGGTATAGCAGTAATGCATCTAGATTTTTCGGTTCATACCTCACAGTTGATCCTCCCATGACATCGTTTTAGAATCTAAACAGGAACAAAGGAGGAGAGACCGGCACCTAAACCAAAGACACAACAAGTTTTTATGAGGATTGCAGAAAGGACACGGTGTCTCATCAAAAATAAGCGTGGTCGAAAGGTGGAGGAG
This sequence comes from Picea glauca, assembly GCA_000966675.3. NCBI lineage: Eukaryota > Viridiplantae > Streptophyta > Pinopsida > Pinales > Pinaceae > Picea > Picea glauca. The sequence goes on from JZKD02S1673522.1 coordinate 231,761, forward strand.
GTGCATATAAAATGGGATTTTGACGGCTGAGATTTTATTCCCCCCCCAACTAATCTGATTGGCTTATGGTGCATCGAATTTAGGACAGCCGACAGGTAAGCATTAAAGCTTGCTTCCATATCTACATTACTTTGACACGTAATATTAGTCACATACCTCATAACTTACCGCACGAACCGATCTGTCAGAGTAACCGCACTATCCAACCGCCATCTGATCCGCGTGGAATAACTGTAATGATGAGAGATGGCTCTGGGATGTGAGAAATGATGATATGACAAGTGGAGCAGAGGTGGAGTCCTTTCTTTGGTTGTCCAGCTGGAAATCTGTGGATGTGGAGTCAAGTAATGATGAAGCAGCCTTTTCTGACAGAGAGAGTGGAAAAGGTAGCAACGGAAATGACAAAACAACAGTGTTTTAGCATGGAAAGATAACAGAGCGGGAAAGATTAATGGAGTATCAACATGGAAAAGTGGCAGAAATGCTAAAGAAAATGGGTGAAACAACATGTAAAATAGCGAAAGGAAGAACAACGGTAGGTGTATCAGCATGTATTTTGGCCGAAATGGTGGAAGTAGGTGTATCAGCATGTAAATCGGCCAATATATCGCGAAAGATTGTAACAACATGTAAAGTGACCA
>JZKD02S1673522.1:235566-264107 GCA_000966675.3 Picea glauca
TGATATAGTAGATAGCATAGGGATCTTTGTTCTCTTTTTTTCCTAGCACTGCACCAATTGCAGTATCTGAGGCATCTGAAGAAATGTGAAATGGCAGAGCCCAATTGGGCCCTCTCAAAATGGGAGTTGTGGACAATTTATGTTTCAGATTTGTAAAAGACAATTCGCATTTGTCAGTCCAACTAAAGTCAACATATTTTGTCAATAGAAAAAATAAGGGAGAGGCAAGTTTGGAATTTTTTTTAATGAATCTCCTGTAATATCCATCATGCCCTAAAAAGCTTCTTACCTCTTTCAGAGTTGATGGAGTTGGAATATTCAAAATTACCTGGATTTTGGCTGGGTCTACCTGAATTCCTACATAAGAAATGAAGTGTCCCAACACCACACCTTCGCTCATCATCATATGACACTTTTCTGTACTTAGAGAAAGATGAGACTATATGCATCTTTTGAGTACTTTTTCCAAATTAGCTAAAGCTTCATCGAAATCAGTACCATAAGGTGTAAAGTCATCCATGAATATTTCCGTACAATCATTCACCATATTAGAGAAAATACCAATTACAACTCTCTGGAAAGTGGTTGGTTCATTACATAAGCCAAATGGGAGAACCTTGTAGGAAAATGTACCCCAAGGGCTGGTAAAGTTGGTCTTATCTTGATCCTGTGGAGCAATTGTTATCTGGTTATAGCCACTAAATCCATCTAGAAAATAGAAAAACTTTTTCCCAGATAGGTTGTCTAGAACCTGATCAATAAATGGCAGAGGGAAATTATCCTTCTGGGTGGCCTTATTCAGGGCTCTATATTCCACACACATTCTCCATTTACCATTCTTTTTAGGCACAATAACCAGGGGTTAAACCCACTCGTTGTCCGATATAGGGTAGATGAATCCTGCATTAAGAAGTTTCTGGAGTTCTTCTTTAACAATCTCTTTAATATTAGGGTTCATTCTCCTTTGGGGTTGGCAAATGGGTCGAAATTCTTCCTTAATGTATATATGGTGGGTGCATAGTTCAGAGGAAATTCCTTTCATATGCATGTAATCCCAGGCAAATGCCTCTTTATGTTCAATCAATAACTTCATCAAACGTTCAGTTTCAGTAGAAGATAAATCATGATTGATGTTCAGGGTTTTTCCAGGTTTGATTTCCACAACGATGCTCTTAGAAATGATTTTAGAAAATAATTCAGTTGTTTCAGTGTCTGTTGTTATAGCTGAATTAACTTGATTTACAACAATTTCAGAGAACATCTCTGCGCCGACTCCTTCCTGGGCAGTAGGGTCAAAGATTCTACTCAATCGGTGATATGTGTTTGGTGTAACAACAGAGGGGTCACTGATAAAGCTATTGATTATCTCATCCTCTGTCTCGTCTTTGAATCTCAAGGATTTTCCTATGGTTAGCACAGGTAGAGCGCTTTCATCCTCAATGTCCATCCATAAAGAATTTTCGGGTTCCACACTGGGTGTAGCATGAGGATAAAGGGTACGTTTATTGGTATCATAACCATCATAAATGGTCATTGAACCAGATATACAACCAATGAAGGCATCGGTTGTAGCTAACCATGGTCTTCCTAGAATTAGAGGATGACCCCCCAAATAGGTTTTAGGTTGCAATACGACAAAATCAGCAGGATACTCCCATGAATCAACTGAAATAACTAGATCATCGATTACTCCTTCTGGTTTTATAGTGGAACGATCAGTTATTCTAAAACAATAGGAGTAGGTCGGACTTGCATTCTGAGTTGCATCAATAGTGTCGTCTCTATTGGCATAATGTTAATTATTGCCCCTAAATCAACTAACACATCGGGAATAAATGTCTGTCCAATTTTGACAGTGACTGTAGGGTTTCCTAGGTCATCATATTTAATAGGTGGGGTTTTGCCTAACATCAGTTCAGACAATTCTCCCACTACGTGTACTGTGAGGGGATCCCTAGGTTTCCTTCCAGGCTTTTTGATACAAAGGTCTCTCACAATCTTCGCATAAATAGGGACATCTCTAATCACTTGCAATAGTGGAATGTTAACATACATATTTTGCAATTCTCCTAAGAGATTGAAGGATGGTAATTCCACAGTTTTGATAATTTCCAATCTTTCAGGGAATGGGGGGTCTGCTAATTCTATGATAGGTTTGTCAATTTCCTCTGTATCAACAGATTGTTTTTCCCCCGATTCCTTTTCTGATTCTGAAGATGGAGCATCTTCAATTATTGGCTCGACTATTCTCCCTGATCTTAATTTTATCTCATCTCAAGGCATAGGGGTAATAGACAGAGCTGGCCCATTGTGTCTATCAATATTTTGAACGACCTTATTATTTGGATTTGGGTTAGGTTGCACATGCATCTAAGGCTGTAAGGGAGGATTGTTTTGTGGGGCATTGGGAGGTAACTGCAGTTGTTGCTACTGGTACTGGGGTTGGAATTGTTGTTGATAGGGGTTATGTTGGTGAGGGTTTTGATAAGTAAGGTGTTGTTGAGGGCCTCTCCAATATGGGTTCCATTGCCCAGGATAATTCTGTTGTTGGGGCATAGGTACCCATGCATTGGGATCCGGATAAGGAGGTGACATCTGATTTGGAGGGGGGGCATTCATCTAGCCATATTGAAGTTGATTGTTCACATTATTCCAATAATTAAGTGCTACATGAGAGAATTGAGGGTTTATACCTTGACCTCGTGGCTGCCATTGTCTCCTCTGTGTTATTAGATAGGCAACCTCTGCTTCCTCATTAGTCACGTTCATTGATGCTTTTACACCTAGTAGGGAGGGACATTTGTCAGTGGCATGATCTAATTCACAAATAAGACATACCTGGACGTTGTTCAGTGGGCACTCCCTTGGTGGATGTTTGTCTCTGCATTTCAGACAGAAAATGGACAATGCCCGATCTAATTCTGCTTGTTTTTATTTGATCTGCAGAGTATCAATTTGTGAAGCAAAAGAGTTAATCATTTATGTTTTGAAATCTTCTAACAGATTACGTATTTCTGCTCTTGTTGCCCCTCCATTGGTTGATTTATGTACCCTTGAAAAAGTGGCATCCCTGGTAGCTGACTTGTTCCTTGTAGATCCTCAAGAGCATCTCTTACAAAGATTTACAATGTCTTCATAGGATTCCTTAGATATATCTCCCTTGCCAAGCATATTCAACATATCTTAGCAATCATCTCTAACTCCTTTTAGCAAAATATTTTTGAGAATGTCCTTACTCACATCCAGATGTCCAGACCTTTGTAGATTATACTGGAGTCACTCCACAAAATATTCAAGGGTCTCGTCCTCCTTCTGAGACATCTTAAATAATTCCTCTCTTCGTTCCCTCGTTCAGCAGTAGTCTTGGTATTTGTTCAGGAAAAGCTGCCTCATTTGTCCCCATGTTGAAATATTCTCTCCTCCAAGGCTCATGAACCATCTTAACGCACTACCCTTCAATGTAGCTGGAAACAATTTAAGCTTCTGCACAGTGGTAGTGTAGTCATAGATTCTACACAGAATATCAAATTCAAACAAAAACTCATTTGGATCCTCAATAGATAATCCATGGAAATTTGGCCGGGCTGAGAAAGGTATGTTCTTCATAGGAGCCATCCCCCATGTAGGAATATTAGTAATAGGAAATACCAGGGTAGAGATAGTATTTTCATCATTTACCTGATCTTCATTGTTCACTAGATCCTCACGGTGGAGCTCTTCTTCATTATCTCCTTGATTTTCCATACGTGCTCTTTCTCTCCACTCAATACGGAAAGCATCCCACTCCTCTTTAGTGACTATCTGCCCGTTGATCTGATAAACAACTTCTTCTGGATTTTCCCTGTTCTGAGCTACACTTTCTTGATCTTCAATATTCTCCAGTGTTGCGTGCTGATTTGTTGGTGACAAATCTTCAGCTTTAGCCCCTGATGAAAATGATGTTTCAAAATGGGGTAGTTATGATGCTTGAGGAATATGTCTTCCTGGAGGATTTGAAGGGCGAAAGATAGATGCCGAAGAAGAATCTGCTCTGGCTATAATCTCATCAACAAAGGTTGGCCTTCCCAGTGCAGGATTCCTTCCACCACATCCTCTGGTACCTGTAGGGTTAGTATTTTTGGGATACGTCCTCTTGTTCCTCGATTCATGCAGACTACTCATTCCTAAGAAAAGAAAACTAATGTGCTTACAAGAATCTATAATTATCTTTCCCAGTAATGACGCCAAAATGTTGGGCACTTTAATTGTCCAAATAAATAGATAATTAAGGTGTTCAATATGAATTGTCAAACCCAGGGAAGTTTTGTTATTGCAAGATAATTGTGCACAGTCTATGCTAGATTATGAAAGCAAACACTAATCAATTGCAGTAAGAMAAATTAACACTAAAAGAAACAAATTTGAAAAGCTGAACACTAACACAAGTTGYTGACACARCTGGAGTTCTACAGAATTGAAATCACACYTGCATAATTGAAATCTAATTTGATGAGTGTATAAGAATCTTGGATTATCTAATATATTCTAATTTTCTATTTTACTCTTGCAGAAGGAAGTTYYGTRCTAATTGCTGAAAGGAAGTCTACTTAATTGTAGAAAGGGAATTCAAACTTTTATTTTCTTTTGCTTGAAAACTGAGATTTAATCTAATGCAGAAAAGGGAAAGCAATTCTCCAACAGTACTCAACAATTGACTCTAACTCTCATGAGACACACTGATGCACATTTAACAGAAAGGAACTGAACTGTATCAACAAATGTATTCTAGAAATGCTTAACAGATAAATCATCCAAATCAAAGCAGTTAATCTAAAACTCAAAACAGAGGGGAGTTTGTAAGGAAGGTGGGCCCTTTCCTTCTCACTGAATCCACTCGAAAAGACTACAGTAGGTTGGAGAAACTCAAATCACTTTCTTTATTAAATCACCAAAATGTTCATATACAAAAATGCTTCACTTTACTCTCTGTTCGACAATTAATCTTTTTTCACCCCTAATGATTACAAAATCTTTGTTATTTAAAGACAGAGACATTCATTTGAAACAGACTCAGAACAACCTTGAGAATCGGAGATTCTCAAGTTGTTCGTATGATATAAAAGATCTGTCATCTTCACAAAATCTGGAAATAATCTTGATCACCAGCATGAGCCAAAACATGTAACGACCTTGAGGATTTGTCTTCAAAACGTGTAACAGCCTTGAGGATCTGTCTTTAGGATACTGATTTGAATGATATACTAGCTTCCAGGATCGGTGGGAGTCTGTTGCAACAGGTGTAACAACTTCCAAAAAAGGTGTGCAATTGTTGTAGTCATGTAACAACATGCAAAACGGGTGCACAACTGTAACAGTTGGTGTAACAACAACGATCTTTCTTCAAGACTTGGTTATTTTTCTTTAATTTACACATTTTGATCATTAGTTGAGAATTCATGGGTAAAATATGAGAAACGCTACCAATCAAACATGTTAAGTAAATAAGAATACAAAAGCAAGATCAATGATTCATACCTTGGGAAAATGGTCTTAGCAAACAATATATTAGGCATTTTAGCAAAGAAATGATAAGGTTGAATGAGCAAAAGGTATAGTGAAAAAGGGACATTTATGGGTCCTAACACCTACCAATATAAGATGAACAATAAGAAGAGAGACATAGCCGTAAGGGAAGGCTTGGCAAGTGATGAAGAAGAGGTAGAGGATCTCTGGGCTATGGAGTAGAATGAGGAAATCCTAGGCACGACATATGAGAGAAAGACAAGAGGTCCAAGAGAAGAAACTGAAGGCATAACTCCTATCCATATCAGTGTTAGTGTGGAGACCATAAACCCATGCACGACTAATACACCAGAAAGAGCACCACCGTTTAGACAACTGAATTTTAGTGGAAGAAACACAACATGAATTACATCTACCTAGGGAGCAACAACTGGGGGAGCCAGTTCAAGAAGCATTAGTCAAGGATCTACACCGTGCAGAGGTAGTAGTTTGACATTCAGGATGACATGACATGATCCCACCATCAGGTTACCAGAGTTCAAGGTAGAGGCATCAGAGGACACTGAGAAGCACTTGTTCATCTGTGAAAATATCTGGAAAACAAAGTAGATTACAAATGAGGACACTAAACTTTCGTAGTTAGCCATCACGCTAAGAGACTGTGCACTGGATTGGTACATGAGCATAGCTGCAAATAGTCCAGCAGGAACAACCAGAATGATTGTGGATAACAAGAAGTTCTTGATAAATGAATTCCATTAGCCTAGCTCAGAGGATCAATACATGAATGAGATGATAGAGATCAGACATAAACCAAGAGAATATGTGTGGAAGATTGACCAGAGATTCAAACGATTGAAGGGAAAGCTAAAGTATGTCATGACAAACATGCAGCATAGGCATATTATTTTCAATTCACTACTACCACATTTGAAATAGCCCTTGAGACAACAAAAGTTTCAGACCCAGGCAGAGGCTTTGCAGACAGCCCTATAATTGGAAGAAAACCAATATCAGAAGACAAATTCGACAATAGAGGAGCTCAAGGAGGATCTGAAGAATCTAACATTTCAATTAAACTAGAACATGAGTAAGGAAAAATGATAATTTTTTTGGTGTACCACATGTAGGATAGAAGGACACCACAAGAATGAATGCCCAACATTCGCGCAGTACATGGCAATAGGACTGCCAAACCCTTTTCCATCAGGACGACTATGGTGTGAGATCTAGAAGACACAGGGGCATGATCCATATCACTGTCCAGTAATGCAGAAATACCAGACAGTACCTAAGAGTTCATATTGCAACTTTTGCAAGTCAGTAGGCCATGATGACAAAGATTGCAGGACGATGGAGTTGATGAAGGAAAGAACATCAGACACCTATAGGGTGCAGACAGAGATGATGACAGGGCAAGCTGTACTACAATTTGACCAAGTACCAGCCCCATATAACATTGTGCCACATCAATATAACATTATGCAGCCACAGTAAAATACCACGCAACCACAATATAATCCCGCATAGTATAAGCAAGCGCCCCAGTACAACACACCTCGAGGAGATCGATCTGGCTACAGAAGTGGAGGACGAGGTAGATGAGGCTTTGGAAGAGGTAGAGGATCAGTGGTATGCTACAACTGTCAACAACCAGGGCATTATGCAAGAGAATGTCCACTTCCACCTACGACATGTATGTACTGTCGCGCATCCGACCATGACATAGAAGATTCTTCGACACTATTGAGGAAGATCCAGGAAAAGAGAAATCAGAACAATCAGAATGTTTAATGGATTTCTACAGAAGCAAGGGATGATGGAAGAAATATCAACATAGTTACGCACGGAGGAACTAAGACAGGAAATGACGCAGTAAGACAAGATCCAACACAACACCAATGGGTGAAGAAGAATGTTGATACAAAGAAGCAATTTGATGTGCAGAATGAAGAGGGGATATTCAAGCAAGCCAGACAAGAATTCTTGAAGCCAGACATTGCCTCTACATCAACTATGCAACATCCTCATGACATACCAATGTGCGAGATGCCTTCTAGGACAAGTAAGTACCATAAAGGCTTTCCTGCAAACCTGTGTTAAACTACTAAATGACCAATCATCTGTTAAAAAATTTCAAAATATGCTAGAAAGATGTAACACAGAGGTAGAGGGGAAATTAGAATAGAAAACAGTCAATCACCTTCATACAATAAGGAGGACAAGCATGGAATTCAAATTAAGTGCTAACATTGGAGATTTCAATATGGGGGACATTATACTAGATTTAGGCTCTGAGGTGAATGTACTACCCAAGAAGACATGGCAATGTATGGGAGAGCCCACATTAGGATATTCACCTGTTCAACTAAAACTAGTAAATCAACATAGGGTTCTGCCAATTGGAAGGCTAAAGGGTGTGACAGTAGATCTGGATGGAGTGCACACTAAAGCCGATTTCGAAGTGATAGAAATAGTGGGTGGCACGACACCTTATCCAACATTGCTTGGCTTGGATTGGGCATTTAACAATCATGCCATAATCAATTTGAATAGGAGGAAGATGAAATTCGAGTCAGGAGAGTACAGAGTCATTGCGCCAATAGATCCATCAGATGGAGAAAGGTTTGTAGAACCCACTTATTTAGACCTGAAGGAAATTAACTAGTTATACAGAACCACCGTGCGAGAAGAAGATTATGGGAATCCAACTACAGACGAGGTACTCAGTTGGAGAAGTATTGCATCATGCACGTCAGACTCAGATACAAGGTTGGAGAATTGACAACAGAGATTACATGAAGTGTCCACAAGAAGGTGCGCAAGAATAGACCACGCAGTAAGATGGGTACGTACAGAGATAAGAGAACCTCCTAACTTTCATTGGGCGAATGAATTAGAAGAATTCCTAACAAGATACGAAGATGAAGTGTTAGAAAATCAAAGGCTCTTAGCACTGGATATAACACTCAAGGAAACACCTGGAAGATGGTGGGGTGCACACAAAGAGATAGTCAAGGATCGGTACCAATGTAAGTAGTTACTGCACATCAGATTTGGTGCATAACAGGGAAGCCACCAACTGCATCGATATGATGGACATGGGACACCATCATAACACTTGGAGAAGTGTAGAACACTATGGAGAACAACACCACTAGAGGAATGATCTCATCACTTTATTCACACATTGGAAGGGATTCCAACAAATTGGTATATAGACTAGGAATTGCATAGAGGCACTGCAGAATGGATAGCATTACAACAAAATTTTACAATCACTTTCTCATTTGAAAATGAGAACCCCAACATTGATTCAACACTTAAACAAATCGGAGGGGTGATATTCATTAAGGAACTAGAAATTGAACTTATGACAAAATACCAACAATAGAACAAACATGCAATGAAAGAACTATTGTCATGCTACCATGTGTAGGAATAAGCACTAGATGAAGATCACTTGCGCAACATTTAGATTACAGAAGTTGAAGGTGAGAGAGGGGTGGAAGGTCCACCTCTAGAATCAAAAGTGTTTGCTGCGTCGATCAAGGTGAAGAAAGTCAACACTGGGACAACGAAGGATCCCAAAATGGCTAGCATTGGAGACTACCAGGATGAGCAAATAGTAGAAAGCATAACAGAGTTATTGTGCAAGTACAATGACCTAATCCCAACAACATTCACAGAAATGAAAGGCATAGAAGGAGAGCTAGGTGAGATGAAGATACCTCTCAAACCTGAGGCAAGACCGATCAGACAGAGACCCTACAGACTAAACCCAATATATAAGCATAAAGTAAAAGCAAAAATTGACAGAATGTTGGAGGCTGGAATCATAGAACCAGTGGAGGAATCTGAATGGGTAAGCCCTATGGTAGTTCAGAAGAAGAAACAAGGATGGATAAGGATATTTGTCGACTTGAGGAAGTTGAATGATGCTTGACTACATGACCCTTTCCCTACTCCTTTCACAGATGAGGTATTAGATAATGTAGGAGGATAGGAAGCATTCTCATTCACAGATGGATTCTCAGGCTACCATCATATCAAGATAGCCCTAGAAGACAGGTACAAGACCACTTTTGCCACAAAATGGGGATCCTACCAGTACACAGTCATACCTTTTGGACTAACGAATGCACCAACAATATTCTCAAGAGTAGTCATAGCTGCATTCAAAGAATTCATCCATCAATTTTTAGAGGTATATCTGGATGATTGGACAGTCTACAGTCTATTGAAAGACCATGTAGAGGTATTAAGGTTGATGTTGGAAAGATGCATGCAATGTTAGATATCATTAAATATCAATAAGTGCATCTTTGGGACACCTTTTGGGATACTATTGGGCCATATAGTGTGCAAACAAGGCTTGCTAGTAGATCCTGCAAAGATTGCAGTGATTGTTAATTTACCACCACCGAAATCAGTACACTAGTTGAGAGCAACATTGGGACACACATGCTACTATAGGAAATTCATAAAAGGGTATTCACAGATCACTACGCCAATGGAGAAACTATTGAGAAAAGATAGTAAATTTCAGTGGAATGAGGACTGTCAACGAGGATTGGACACTCTAAAAGAGAAGATGGTAAAAACACCAATACTAGTATTCCCAGATTGGGAAAAGACATTTAATGTGCATGTAGATGCATCGACTATAACACTTGGAGCAATTCTGGTGCAGCTAGGAACATGGGAATTGGACCATCCTATAGAATTTGTTAGTAAAAAAATGTCAGAGTCAGAGAAGAATTACAATACCATAGAAAGAGAGGACCTAGCTATGGTCTATGCACTTCAGAAGTTCAGACATTACTTATTGGGCAAACACTTCAAGATGTTTACATATCATTCAACTCTCAAATACCTAGTCAACAAGTCAGTGTTGCTGGGGAGAATTTGTAGATGGTTAATGTTGTTCCAGGAATTTGACTTCGAAGTGATAGTCAAACCAGGGAAGTTGAATGCAGGACCTAATCACCTGTCAAGGATCACCAATGGAGAGGAACCTACGAATCTAGAGGAAAACTTCCCTAATGCACAGTTATCTTCAGTCCAAGTAGTTGATGAATATTTTGCTGACATCATTCAATACTTGAGTACAGGGACCGCGCCACAAGAATTCAACACTGCGCAGAAGAAAAATCTGGTAGTCAGAGCTGCAGACTATCAATTGATTGCAGGACACTTATACAAGATGGGTGCATACTGCATTTTGAGAAGATGTGTACTAGAACATGAGAGGCCTAGGATTTTAGCAAAGGCCCATGAGGGAATAGTTGGAGGACATTATGCAGGAAAAGCTACCGCACAGAAGGTATTGTGCGCAAGACTATGGTGGCCAACCATTCATAGAGATGCAAAGGGCTACTGCCAGAGATATGATGTATGTCAGAGGGTTGGTAAACCTAATAGATGGGACGAGATGCCCCTAAGACCATAAGTAACCTTGCATGTATTCGACAAATGGGCAATAGACTTTGTGGGACCAATTAACCCACCAACAAAGAGGTCAGGAGCAAGGTATATTATTACTGTGACATAATACTTAACAAGATGGGCAGAAGCAACAACAATCAAAGATTGCAGCGCAGAGACAACAACACACTTCTTGTTTGAGCAAGTGATCACTATATTTGGATGCCCAAGGATTTTGATGAGTGACCAAGACACCCACTTCATCAATAGTACCATCAAGGATATGACTGAGGAGTTTGAAGTCTATCATCAAAAGAGTACACCATATCACCCTCAAGCAAATGGAACAGTGGAAGCCTTTAATACGATCCTAGAGAATGCACTGACAAAGATATGCAATGTAAATAGGGACGATTGGGACTTGAAGATACCAACAATATTATGGGCATACAGGACTACATGCAAAAAGTTGACAGGGAAAAAACCATTCAGGTTGGTGTATGGACAAGAAGCAGTGGTGCCATTAGAATTTTTGGTACCTAGTCTGCGCGTAGCAGCAATTACTAACATGACAGAATGATGCGCAATACAAGAAAGGTTAAGTCAGTTGATGCTGATGGAGAAAGATAGGATTCTAGCAGGATTTCACCAAGAAGTACAGAAAGCAAGGGACAAAGTTTGGCATGACAAACATATTAAAAGGAAGAGTTTCAAGGAACTAGACCTAGTCTTGGTGTATGATAGTAAATTTCTTCAGCACCCAGGAAAATTCAGAATGCATTGGTTGGGACCATATGAAGTAAAGACTGTCACAAATGGGGGAGTTCTACATTTGAAGGATTTGGGAGGTACAAAACTCAGAGGAATGATCAATGGGAGTCGACTGAAGCTGTATAGGGACAGTCAACCTCCTAGTACTTAAAAAATACAATGCAATAAGACAAGCATGTATATAATGTACTATAGTAGATACTAGACAAAAAAATGACAAAACCAAATAAAAACAAAGAAAAACAAATACAAAAATACAAAAACACAGAAAAATTTGTGCGCAGGAATTACCGCGCCAGATATCACAATACAACGTGCAATAAAAAGGAAAGTTGGCGAGAATGTACACAAAAAGTGAAAAATGACCGCAAAAAGTTCTATAAAGGGTAGAAAAGGCAGAATTATTCAACACTTAGCGAATTTTGAGCTCAGAGCGATTAGAAGAATCTGTGCCCTAATTTCGAAATCATCACCGTAGTCAGCCAAGTTTACTTCAGTCGCGCAACATGGCCCCACCAAAGCCAGGGTCATCAGGCCAGTTCATAAGGGTCACCCAACAAGGTCAGAGGCGTAAGGAAAGGATATGACCTGAACCCATCATTGAGCTCGAATATGTGACCACTTTGGAGCCAGAGTCGAGTATCCCGACGTGGGTGGAGGAAGAGCTCCCCACAACGTAGAGAGGAGAGGTAGGGCAGAGCTCAAGAGCCAGGAATGGGGTTTTGAACCCTAACTTAGAGTAGCTAATAAGACCGACCAACACAGAGGAACCCACACTGTCCCAAACACGAGAAGAAGTCTAGGTCAAGGACATAACAGACCGACCCAACTCACCAAGGAACGAGGAGGGCGCAAAAGTCACCGAGGCAGGCACATCCACAACGGGGAAGAAGAGAAAGATCCATGAGAGCCTAGAGATTTCGCTATCCTTTATCCCAGATGCAATCCCCACTATCGAGGACATGTTGGGGAAAGTGCCCAAGTTGCGCTACGCCGACCATGACGTGCGCAATGCAACAAAATTCCCAGAGTTGCCCGAGGAATGCTATCTAATCAACACAGGGGAGGTTGGACCCCTCGGAAGACCAGTGTTAGAGCCTGCGCAGTGGATAAAAGGGATATACAACTCCAACATCATGAATTTGTTGGATATTCAACACTTTGGGTGGGGCAAAAATGTCAGCCTATGCGTCAAACAATTAGTGGCTTGGGTCCATGGTGGCATCCTCTGGATGGACAGGCCCATACAGATAGACGTGGCACTCATTGCCATGACTACCGAATTTCCCACAGCCGATGCACAACCATAAAAGTTTTTGGAAAGCAAGGCGTGCGAAAAGGAACTGATAGAGAAGGTGAAGGCATAGTTTGGCACGACGTGGGGCAGTAGAGTCCTTGTCATAAAAGAAATAAGTGATGACACGACGAGATTCGCCAACAAACTACTCGCGTGCAAAATGCTACGGAAGTGACGATGAGAGGAAGCTCTTGTAGGGGTAATAACAGTAGCAACGTAGTGTGCAAAAGGCATGATGTTCAACTGGGCACAATACTTGTTGAACCAATTCTTACTGGATCGTCGCGACGCGCAGGATAATGGAACCGAGTTCCATTATTTCTGGTTGATGATATTGATCACACTCGCAGGGTGGCAGGAGCCCAAGTACACTGCCTTCATCAGCAAGATAGGGAAGTGTTACGTAGCCAGGTATGAGTCCCTCTGGCAGGCGAAGGACAACAAAATGCAACAAGAAAAAAATGCAACATTTTCCATGCTACTAGAAGAGATTCAAAAATGCACTGCTAACACATGGCGCATCCTGAGGGAAGTTGCATAGGAAAACGAGGGGATTTCAAAGTTCAAGGCATCTCGACACCATACATGGATGCAAGCTGCGAGGGATCCCAAGCGCGTATGGTTGAAGATGCAAAACTGTGTGACTAGGGAGGAGGTGGAGTGAGTCATCAAAGATTGTCCTACGCAGTGACAACAACCAATAACCAAACCCACCACTAGGACAAGTATGACACAACCTGCTAAACTGAAAGACACAAGTGAAGCATGCTCATCACCATGAATAGGGAGTCTGGCTGGTGCTACTCGGACACCAACGACGCAGATAGTGCCAAGTGGGAGTGCAATCCCGAAGAAACCAAGGAAAACGCACACAACAACACGAACACGAAGCCAATCGAAGGCTGTGACAAAGAAGCCAACGCGAGGTCAATAGGAAGCAGGCCAAGGCACAACCAGTGGGGCACAACCCTCACAGTTTGCAAAGGAGATCGCGCAAGGAACATATGTGCGCGACAAAAATAAATATGACGCAGAGCAAAGACATCACCCTCACCTAGGATGATGCAGAGCTCGTCGCGGATAAGGTCCAAGATAGAAGTGAGAAAGCGGTCAGAACAACGGAGGAACATAGAGAGCAAATCATGGCCAAGCTGATAGAAGTCCATGCGCACATACAACAACTAAGGGACCACGTAGAATCTTAGGCCACAACACAACAGGAAAAGGCAGTACCGAGGTCACCTGCACAKAAGCAGGATGAGGACAYAATACAATTTTTCACCCAGGGYAGCGACACATTTACCATCACGCCTGAGATGATCCAGATCGATCCTGAAACAACACAGACACCACTGCAGGAGGTCGAAGTGTTGAACATAGTATTGGCGCATATACCCACGAAGGYTCTCTATGAGATACAAGCGAGTATCATGTAGGAAGTGCAGTCGAGGCCCGCACAGATGCCACCAAACTAGAAGCAAGCAGAGGAGTCGCATAAATGCTACAAATTACGTGCAACCAACTAACCACGGAGAAAGAAGAATAGAAAGATCGCGTGGATAGGATCAAGTAGGGAGTGGCTGCAGCCTATGACAACATCCCAAATAGCATGCAAATAATAGAGCCCACCACATCGCAGAATATTGATAACATTGTGCAAACAATTGATCAATACTGACAGGAAATCGAAAACCTTCGGGAACAACTCATTCCTACAACTCCCCCAGAGGTGAAGGAACAAATGAGGCAAGAAGTTGTAGGACAGATGGACGAAATGGAAAGATAGGTCGGCGCAGTTATGGACTTATTTGATAGGGCAATGCTGTTATGGACAACACTAGAGGAAGATGAACAGTTCTAGCACTGGGACCAGGAAGAAGGAAAGATCAACGCAACCATCCAGGACCTCAAGCAAAGGTAGAAAACAATGAATATCATCGAGCATCTTAAAGGAGTACAAGACATGAAGAAGCTGCAAGCAGAGCTAATAGTTGCACAGATGCAGAAGAAGGACCGACAAGCCCAAATGGAACCTCTCCAAGAGCTAGCCATAGAGATCATTGCACAGTCAGAGGAGACAAAGAAGAACATGGCACAAACACAAACAAAGTGTGCAGATATGGTCTAAGAGGAGATCACAACACAAGTATTAGACGCACTCACAGAAAAGGTCGTTCAGTCTCAAATATAAGGAAGGGAACTTGCAGAGAAGTTCCACACTCTAGCAGGAGCGGTTGAGGGAGCGCACAAAGCCTAGGTGGCTCGGGACGAGCCACATGTCAGTGTTGGGGGCCTGTTGGGCACAAACCCATTTTGGGGAAAAGACTATTTTTTGAGAAAAAAGCACGAAGTGGGAAAAAAACATCTGGAAGGGAAGGCAACACGTGTGAGAGAAGCATGCAAGACACAAATGCAAGGGAAACCTAACTACATTAGGGTTAGGGTTTTTGCAAGAGATTGTAATGGATGATAAGCCAAGAATATGCATAAGTAGTACCTAGGAGGTATAGGGCAAGGGGAGAGAAGAAGGCTAGAGATTGAGAGAGTCCAAAGGTTGTAAAAATCTTGTAAGAGTTGCAACATTTTGTACGCTGGTGAGCTAGAGGAGAGTCGAGCAACTCGATCCCGAGGGTTAGATCGCAGGCTGAAGGGCCTGGTGCGATTTAGTCAGCCTCACAGGGATCAGGAAGCCTGTTGAGATTGTAAAATCCAAGACTGTAAGTGCACACGATGCGATATATTGCCGAGACATAATAAAAGAGCTTGAGATCCAAATCTTTTGTGGACGTAGCCTAGGAGGGGGTGAACCATGGTAGAACATGCGTTATGTGACCGAATGTTATGCATCTTCTTTGTGCTTAATGATTAAATGTTAGATAAATGAATGAAGGAATTAGTTAGATTTGATATTTCACATGCATGAGTAAGAGTGATAGATTAATCAAGATAAGTTGAATGTTAGACTAAGTAAATGAAGGTCATAGGGTACAATCACAGATCCCCACTCATTCCCAGGCTACAAGCATCTGAGTATTGCAACCACCCATAGAACTATCTTGGGTGAGATTGTGCAGTGCACCCTATGTACTGCGCTGCCTTCTGGTTTACCAAGGGGGCCGATAGTTTTAGAGGGCTTTTGTTGGAAGCTTGTTAAATATGAACCTGGGTCAACTTATGACAGTGAAGTAAGATCAGAGCAGATAAAGGAATAACCAACATATACCACTGGATAGTAGTTGTATACTGCTTGGATAGAACAATTGTGTTCTATTGGATGGCATTATGATTGCCATGGAAACTATCACTAATGTTGGATAATGATGTTGGTGCTTGTGATTTGATCTTTGTGATCATGAGATAACATGTGTGGCTATTGGTGTTGCTACCGGTTGAATGGTCTGTTTGTGCTCAAGATAATACCTCCCTAGCTAGGAGGGAGTGTTGATATTACAGTATCTGCGAGAGGTATTAACCTCTAAATGTAACCTTTGACGAGACTAGAATATTCCGTGAAGTAAGAGAAACCCTAAATGGTTGGTTAATAACCCTAGAAGACAAGTTGGTTCAAGATAATAACTTATATTAAGTTATTAGTCTCCAGAAGAAGAAGTCGGCCCAGTTAGGTCACTTGGAGGACTATAAATAGAGGGCGCTTGAGCTCATTTGTACTCACTCACTCTCACAACTGCTTAAGCACTAGTGGCGCGCATGACTGGAGGAGAGCTCCAACTGTTGCAATGGTGACTTGGTCTTTGGTTATGGTTTGGACTTTCTGCTTGGTGCGCTAGCTTTGGAGAGAGGTACGCTATCTTGATTGGCTATCTGCTCCAGTGTTTGCTTCCATAATTATTCTAGCTGTCAAGGTTAATGTGCTCGGAGGTGGCCTTTGTGCCCATGGTTGGGTAACAATATTGAGATATTGTTTATGGTGAAATGAGCACACCTACTATTTTAACACTTAATCTACTTCACCTCTTCTCTTATGCCCCTCGCTTGAGGGAAAGCTATTATTGGGATATGCGTCCTCATTATCCTATATATTAAGGGATTCTACATTGGTTCTGGGTCGATCTCTTTAACAACAACATCAGTCTCTCTCTCTCTCTCTCTCTCTCTTCCATTATTCTTTCTGCTTTCTAGCTTCCAGTCTTTGTATAGGGATCATTACTCTACCGGTTTTTGTACTTGTGTTTAGTGGTGCAATTAGCCCTTTGGCAACAACAAGAATAAAATTTTGGTGTGTTGGTATTAAGTTGTCGAGTTTGTTGGTATGGCGATTGAGTTTTGTGCATTATTAGAAGTTCTAGCCTATTATTGTGTTGTTTCAGCCTTGTAATAAAGCCTCTTTTCCTTTTATTTCCATACATTTAAAGCTAATGATGCAAGGTTTTCCTCCAATCAAATTCAATATTATACAACTTACCCTTTTGGTAGCTTAGTTGCTAGACAAAGGTTATCTTGTGCGCCTATTTTGTGTTTTGTTTTGCAGATCTACAAAGAAGATAACACACTCAACACACTAGGGACACCCCCTTGAGGTTGGCACACACCAACTCAAATGAATATGAGAATTGCCGGTGACCCTTAGGGCATAATCTCCTATAATTACACTAACCCACAACTATTCACATTCAAAGCAAGTGTGGAATTTTGTGCTAACAGTACCCGGGGTAAACTGACTAGTTTTGACAACCTAACGTAGGAGGGACATCGAGTGAGGTCCATAATATCCGTAGAGGCAACTAGCTTGGGGACTTGGCATCGTGACCTCCTACTTGTAATTCACATCACTCAATCACTTGAGCTAACACACATAGTTAATTACAAGTTTTAGATATATGTAACTTGCTTGCATATATCATGGAAGTTCCCCAATTCCCCTATACCTGTAATACACCGTTAAAAACAAAGTTAAAATTGTTTATATGGACATGAATTGGTCAAAATAATAAGAGAATTTTGTTGAAGAAAATTAATAAAATTACATTAAAGTTACATATAAAATCAGATTAAAACATAATTAAAATATCAAGACTTTTTTTTTAAGTAGCAAAATCTATCATAATTTAGTTGTCAATTGGAAATGAGGACAACTATCATCGATTGCTCTCTGCAAATGCATGTTGGCTTATCACCGTTATTCAAGGAAAACCACGCCACATGAAATGACCCGCTGGTGGTTTGTAAATGGGTAGAGTTTCACTCCTACCATATACCTCTCAATGTTGGGCCATTAACTTATTTTCTTACATCCAATGAAGACCAATTCTTAACGAATCAAAAGTAGTTTTAGGTCTTACTCAAAAACCAAAAGACGATTTCAACCTAGATAATATTCACAAGAAAGTCGGTATCCCTTGTGGTAATCACTAAGGTTATCTCTAACAGGTCGTGTGCTTTTTAGTAGCATCTAACCTCAATCCCATACATGAAAAGAGATACTACCCCAATTAAAGTTTAGCCTCATGCTCAATTCATAACTAAAACTTAAATACTTTTATACAACGTTGTTTAACTATTCTACGAAATGGATTTTGTCGCTCGTGCAGATTTATGTCGCCGGAATCCGACGACATAAATCTGCACGAATCACTTTTTGTTGTTGTTTAAAATCCAGTTTTGAATGTTGAAATGGATTCAACTTGCTGTAAAAATCCCGATGCACTCGGATTATACAGAAATACTCACTAAAATCTGTCAATCTAACAATTTCCTGTCGTATTTCGGGCAAATATCCCCAAAAAAAATTGTCGTAGAATATTTATTTCGTAGAATGTTTAAACTAAGGCCTTTTATACACATAAATGCTTCTTTAACATTAAATATTAAAAACAAAAAGAAGATGTTGTTAAAAAATTTACTGCATAAGAACTGTGTATGAGGTAACGAAAATGCTTCTTAATATTTTAAATTTTTTTGACTAGAATAATGTAGAAAGCAAATGGAACAGGTTTAAAATCCCAAAAAAACGAATAGTGAAGGCATATGGTCCAGGTCCAACAAATACCAAATTCCATAAGCACACTATATTCATCGAGAGTATCTATCCTCAGTATACTGTGGAGTTAAATGCACATCCACAGCAAGAGTCAAACGGAACGCATTTTCACAGATTCTTCTGCTTTCAAACTTTGCATCGAACCACAAAAAGCCGGTGTTCCGTCGACCCTGTTTGACACACCAGAGCTGTCTATTTGGTCAGCAAAGCCCTGGTAGGTATGCATTTTCAATTGAAAGTATGGTAGTTGTATGTTTCAATGATTGTATTGTATTTAAAAAATAAGATTTTGTTTAAATTTTAATACCCAACGAAATGCCTATGCATTTGTTATGCAATAATATACATACATGTTTAAATTTTAATACCCAACGAAATGCCTATGCATTTGCTATGCAATAATATCCATACATGAGGCTGCAATAAACGGGGGTTAGAGGCGCTCAAAACCCCGTTGAAGAGAAGCACTTTGTACTCTGTTCATGGTGACTTATTCAGGCTCTTCATATGACAAGTGGGTCTTTGTAATTTGTTTTAGGTTTTTATTGAATGCTAGTTTTGCCATGTGGGTTTGTTAGGTTTTAATGTTGAAATGCAGAGGGTTTGTGTTTGTTTTAGACCACAGGGTTTTGGCTTAGTTGCTCACATAGTCGGGGAGATTGAGCAGTTTTAGTCACATGAAATGATGCGTATGTCGTTGCAACCTTGGAACTTGCTACTGGTTAATTGGAGTGCAGCTACGACTAGGCACACAATTCAAATCCTGGATTTTAGCCAATTGGGTCATTGTTGTTCAGTGGTGAAGGCAGTGGTGTGTTAGGCCACCTGCCAAGGTTCAATTCCCTGTAGGCACAAGTAAAGCTATTGGGGTTATGTGCAAGTCCTGGGTGATTTTAATGAAAGAGTACTCCCCGTCCGGGAAACTTAGCTGAACGAAAATCCCTGTGATTCATGGTTCTTCAATGGCTGTCTCACATGTGAGAATGGGCCACTTGTGGTGACTGACATATTTGGACCAACTTTAACGGAATTTAAAGAAAGTACTTTCAAAGAAAAACCCAAGGCTTGATCGGTTTGACATTTGTGATTCTCACAACAGGAATGGTTATGCATAGTTATATAAGACTTAAGTGAATGATCTGTCATTTTCCCTAATGGCATCAGTAGGTTTATTGATTCTTTTCCTTGGGCTCTGCCTGTTAAAACCACAGGGACTCACAATCAAGTAAAGCTATTCAATTGTCACTCATAGGTGAGATTGTTTTAAATCGATAGACTTTTCCAATTTTTGCTCAATGCTTGTATTTTTATTTGTTTTAACTGATGGGTTAGCTGCCATGATACGACAGGATTATAAATTAATTAAAAACCATATTTACTATGGAAATATAATGTACATACTACATATGCACAAATGGAACTTGGTTGTCTTCCCAATTTGCAATCTTCTTCAATCTGCCTCTTTGGGTGCTTCAAGTGCATGGAACTTGGTTACCAGCATATGAAGCTTGACTGATAACCCTTTGTTTCATGTAAGAATGTTCAATGTTAAAGGATTGTAGATTGTTAGGGTCCTACCCTAACCCCCTCACTTAGATACTTTATTAATGTATGAGGCCACCTTCCTTCAATAAGGCCCATTAAATAGTTAGTTAATAGTCACTCATTGTAATAAAGGGTCCTTTTTAGTAATAAAACCCAAATTAGTTGGTCGACCCTCATTATAAGGGGCCTGTTAGCACTATTTTCCGCACCCTAAAACAGATATGAAACTGCTTGAAATCTGCATGGAAAACAATGTTAATTGTAGGAAATCTGCCCCTAATATGTCTCTGATAGAGTCCTCTCCATTCGGGTTGGTGCATGCCGACCTCAGGGGGGTGTCCCTGGGTTTCTTTCTTGCTGTTTGCTACCTGTAAATCTGCAAAACAAGACAATATAACAACAACAAATAAAGAAAAGTGTTTCGAAATAAGGTTTTTTAAACGTTTTGGTGGAATCCCTGCAATTGTTAGCTCAAAATCAGAACTGAAAATACGTAGAATGTGATATCAAACAGTAGATAATACCCAAATGATATGCAAATAACTTCTGAAACATAAACATATCACAATCTAAAACACCAACAAACTAATAAGGCTTGGTACAATCACATAAAGATTTATTTCTGCAAATGCCAAGTGGCTGATTGTGCCAAGGAAACAGGTACAAAAATTGGTGTAGTGATGATCCTTGCATAGGAGAACAGAAGCTAAGAAAGAAGAGAGAAGAGAGAAATCTGATGTAGAGTGTTTCCGACGAAGAAGATCCAACCCTTTGACAATGGAGAGCAGCTGCTTATATAGCCCAAGAGGAAAGAAGAGGGGACATATCCCAAGGGGGCACACCAATGGGTGGAAGTGGAAGGTGAGGCCATGCGCCCCACTTGTTAAATTTTCACTATTCTAGGCTCAAGCATGAAGTTTATTTCATTTAGCATCTACTTGAACCATAAAACAAATGCAGCTACACCATACACAAGTGCTGCAATAACCAAGATCACAAAAAGAATTACCATGCACAAGAACACAAGAAATATTCTGGGAAACCCTTCTACTCAAGGGAAGAAAACCCAACAATCCTTTGCTATATTCTCAAGAGAAGATCCCCCAACCATAAACCCTAATGCACACAAGAGGGTGCTTCTACAACCTTGAAACTAGCACCCAAGAGAGCTGTGCACTTCAGCCTTAAAGGTAGGTCTGAAATTTCCAAATGACAAGTGAAGTGTGTGTTTCCTCAATGGGGAAATTGCCTTTATTTATACAAGACCAGACACAGCAATAGGTGTGTCTATTGGCACAACAGGGTTGACCTCAATAACTCAGAAATATAATTAATTATTACAATACATCTTAATTATCTTTCACATATGGTGGGGCTGACTTGTACCCTTTACATCATAATTAGGGTTAAAAGTAAATCTTACACTTAGACAATATAGCAAGGGATCCACACGTCCACTAGTGCTCAGCCACTAGGGACACGTCCACCTGTGCTTAGCCACAGGGATGTCATACTCAACAGATCTCTATCTCAACTGAGTCCACAGGAGAATCATCTGGAGTACCATCTCAAGCCTGACTCAACTGAGTCCACAGGAGAATCATCTGGAGTACCATCTCAAGCCTGACTCAACTGAGTCCACAGGAGTACAAAGACTGGAGACCACATCGACTCAACTCTCACACAGAGGAGAACGATACACCCATCACATGGGCACACCCAACACTAGGGCACGACTCAACTTACTCCAGAGGAGAACGATACACCCCATCACATGGGCACACCCAACATTGAGCTCTCTCACAAGTCGACTCAACTCAGTCACAGAGGAGAACATATCCTGGAGAATGTCACACGACGCTGCAATCATCAACACCACTAAATGAGGAAGGAGTGGGAGTTAAGTGAGAGAGAATTAAGGGAAAGAGAGAGTTAGGGAGAGAAAAGGGGAGGTAGGTGAGAGGAAAAAGGTGGGCACCCCCCTTGAATGAGGAAAGAGTGGAGCGGAAAGGAGGAGTAATTTGAGGGAAAGTGGGAGTTACGTGAGAGAAAAAGGGAATTAGGTGAGTGAGAGAGGGAGTTAGGGAGAGAAAAAAGGTAGACACCCCTTTGACTCCTCCTTCCACCTCTTGGGCTCCATCATGCGCCACTCTAGCGCCCAACTTATCCATGTGCCTCACATCCTGCCGCATGTCACTCCTAGTGACTACCATGTGTCACCTTGCAATGTCAACCACTCCTGCCAAAAATAACTCTGTTAAAAATAGACATGCCCCAAAATAGCAGTCACCCTAAAAAATAGGAAATACCTCTAATATGTCCGGGACCACGAGGAGACCACTGCCAAAAATAGTATGTCTAAATATAAACACTGCAAAAAATAGATTTTTGTCGCATGTCAACGAGAATCTACTCATCGGATTTGATTTTCAATGAAGAATCCGAATATGTGATTAGAATCATCATTTGAGGCTCGAAACTCCACCTGCTAAAACTAGTAACTCCTCGCATGTCGTTCAGAAAAAGCTCATTGGAATCATGAGCTCGCAAGGACTCTGAATATGTGATCAATACTTCCATGCGAGCCTCCATTCTCCGTCTCCTAAAAAGTAGGGCATATGCCAAAAATAGACACCTCTCTCTATCCGTGAAGACCTGTGTAGATTTCTGTCTTTGAAAAAGGAAAACCACTTAACCAATCTTTGTATTTGACCTCAACGGAACCAACCTTGGCATGACTAAGTGCTATCTCTAAAAGAACCATATGAACCCAAACCCTCAGGATTTCGAAGAGAGAAAATCCAGGGGTTAATAGGGCCCATAGGTAGTTAAGATTCTCTATGGATAGCTATATATTGAGTAGAAGGTTATGTATTGTTTTGTCAAGAATTGTTATTGTAGTTGGAGCATTGCTCTTGGAGGTTGCCTCCTTGAAGAGGCAAGTGAACATAACTCTCTATTCTTATCTCTCTTTTATCTTGTGTTCTCGGGTTTTGCACTGCATTTCATGTAATTGCTCTAAAGTTTTGGGTTAAGTACACTAAAAGTAGTATCAAAGCTCTTTCTTGGGCATGAAATGGGAGGATTTTTGGGCACAAAGTGGGAGATTTTTTTTTTTTGTTTTGGCAGATTTTTGATGGAAAAAAGAGGTTGACTGTATGCAGATCGATTTTTGAAACTTTTTATGCAAAATTTGAAGAAACCATCTAGAGATCTGAATTCCTCTCAAAAAATACCCAATTAAAAAAAAAATTTCATCCAAAACAAAGTCCGGAAAGTGGAGATATTGTCGATTCAAAATTTGCATATTTTAGGGTTTTTTCGGTGACAGTCGCAAATTTTGCAAATTAGATATCTTTTGATAGAGTGCACAAATTTCAGTCAAACTAGTGCCATTAGATCCAGAAAAGCTGCGCCTTTTCATTATTGGTGTTAGAATAATCAATCATATAAGTATAACTAAAGTTGTGATCATTTTACATTTTTGGCCTGAAGCCCTACCTTGCACAAGTCATTTTCTGGTGATTGTAAGAGCTTTTTCTTGTGTTAACAAGCTCATAATTTTTAAATTTTTTTAGAGAAGTGTTCCGACGTCTTTAAACATAGTGATTTGTCGTTCAACGGGTAAAACTGCAGTAGGGGAAGAATACACGCAAGAAATACAAATGGAATCACATTGTTGGAAACCCTTGTAACCCTTGTTGGTACCCCTTCAAGTAGTACCGCATCAGATAGTACCTGTATACGGAATGTCACTTCCGAGTATATAGGAAGTCCCCTAGGTACACCTGAATCCATCTCTAGATAAACCAATCGGTCGTCTTGTTGTTGTAGTACACCGAGAACAACATTCGAGGAGATCACTCTCTAGTACCTGGGTAGTCAAGTAGTACGACTAAGGGCATGGTTGAGCCTCCTTAGTTATTGCCTTAAGATATTGGGCCGAGTACTGCTGTTGGACCCCGCACGTATATGAGAGAGCTATAGCACCTGACACTCCCTTATCCCCAGGACCTAGTAACTTGTCTCAGTGAGCACACCTATGAAGGATACCTATAAACACCTTCATACTTCTTTGAACAACATGAACACCCGCTCTACCACAAGCATGTTGGACTGCATGGACGATCCATGTAAGAAAATTCAGGATGAAATAAGTGGGTTCAATGCGACGTTGGATAAGAGGCTGGAGGAGAAGTTCAACAACTTCCAACAGTTTCTTGAGAAGTTGACGGATATGTAAACTTCTCACTTAGGACTGTTTAACCACCCACAACCCTCGTCGGGTACGCATAACAATAGATCAATGGATAATAACATATGGCATCATTCTCCCAAGGTGGACTTGTACAAGTTTGATGGTTCTGACCCTTCTGGATGGGTCACCCAAATGGAACATTACTTCGCCCTCCAAGGCATTGATGATGACACGATGAAACTCAGGATAGGTATATTGTATCTAGATCCGGAATGATGGCTATGGTGAGAATGGCATAAAAAAGCATATGTAGGATATATCGCTTGGAGTCAGTTTGTTAAAGTTGTCTATGCATGTTTTGAGAAAGATACTCACTATTTGGGGTGACTTACCAAGTTACGCCAAACAGGTTCAGTCACAGATTTCATGGCAACCTTTGAGCAATTACCTATCTGTATAGAGAATTTAACAGATTCTTTCTATAAAAGAATGTTTCATTAGTGGCCTCAAGGAAGAGGTTCGAGCACAAGTTAGAATGAAATGTCTCGCTACGTGGTTGGAAGCGACACAAAGGGCCCTAGAACTAGAGACGGTGATCAATGCACAAACAAAAAAACCAACCTTCATTCCCCGCACTCGTCCTCCACAGGGTACTTCCTACTCATCCCTTGAAAGTACAAAGGTTGTTCCCGACGGAAAGGGCAGAATGCCAAAGATGAGGACTCTGTTATAATTGTGATGAAAAATATGCTCTAGGTCATCGGTGTAAAAAACATAAATTGTTCCAAATTGATATAACCACTCATGCCTTGGCTAAAGACATAAGTGTCGAAGAGACACCAAAGTTACAAGTTGAAGACACCAACACTCAAACTCAGGTGGATATAGAACGTCCATTCTCTTATGAAGAACCACTTATCTCCTTGCATGCATTATCAAGCATTTCAACTCCACAAACCTTGAAACTCACTGGTTACATCAAGCACTGGAAAGTCATAGTCCTAGTTGATAGTGGCAGTACTCACAATTTCATTCACAAAAGAGTGGCAGAAGAAACCCATTGTTATGTACGCCCGGTGCCCAACTTTCAAATCATGATCACCAATGGAAGTATGATGAAATGTGGGAGAAGATGTGAAAATGTTAGACTTCAGATGGGAGACTATCAGCTCAAAGCCCATCTATTTTCCATCGATATGGTTGGGTGTGATATAGTATTGGGGGCAGAATGGCTACACATGTTGGGACTAGTCACCATGGATTTGAAAGTACTCCATATGAGTTTCACTAAAAAGCGTCATGTACACACCCTTCTAGGGCTTCAGGTAGGCTCTCTTGAAATAGTCAACTCTCATCTTATGGAGAAGTTATTAAAGAAGGGCCACTTTGGCATTATTGCCCAATTTAATGCCATACAGGTTATGGATAATCCAACACAAGAAATCCACCCAGACTTGCAGCTAATCCTTGATCAACATCATTAGGTCTTTGAGACACCAAAAGGCTTACCCCCTTCTTGAGGAGAGCATGACCATGGCATTCCCTTGATTTCAGGAAGTCAACCACCAAATGTATGTCCTTATCGCCACCCTTTTGCACAAAAGAATGAAATAGAAAAGATCATTCATGAGCTATTGGAGGCGGGGGTCATTCGTCCCAGTTACTCATCACCATTAGTCATGGTATCAAAGAAGGAAGGCACTTGGCGCATATGTCTTGATTTATGGGCTGTCAATAAGTTGACAATCAAGGACAAATTTCCCATCCCCGTTGTTGATGATCTCCTAGATGAACTTCATGGAGCAAACTTTTTCACTCAGCTTGATCTATGTTCAGGATACCACCAAATCAGGATGAAAGAGCTGGCAGGCATTCCAAAGACAACCTTCAAAACACACGAAGGTCATTATGAGTTTTTAGTGATGCATTTCGGCCTTTGTAATGCTCCATCCACGTTCCAAAGTCTCATGAACAAGATTTTCAAACCCTTCCTACGCAATTTTGTGCTAGTATTCTTCGATGGTATCTTGATCTACAGTAAAACACGAGAATCACACATAGAGCATGTGGATAAGTCCTTGCAACTTTTGAGAGACAACCAATTATTTGTGAAGCGTTCCAAATGTGCTTTTGGGGCTCATGAGTTTGAATATTTGGTTCACATTGTAAGTTAGGAGGGCGTACAAGTTGATCCCAAGAAAGTGGCAACTATGCAAGATTGGCCTTGTCCTAAAACACTGAAGAGGTTGAGGGGATTCTTAGAACTTCTAGGCTATTACAGGAAATTTGTGAAAAATTATGGCAAAATTGCAGCTCCCCTAACTTCACTCCTTAAAAAGAATGCCTTTGTTTGGAGTGAGGTCGCAACACAGGCTTTCGCTACTTTAAAAAATGCCATGTGTACCACTCCAGTATTAGCAGTACCTAATTTTAATAAGACTTTTGTCTTGGAATTTGATGCTTCAGGGAGAGGTATTGGAGCAATATTAATGCAAGGACGTCCCTTGGCATTCACCAATAAACAATTGTGTGACCACAATTTGGGAAAATCCACATATGAGAAGAAAATGATGGCTATCCTTCATGCGATGGAGACTTGGCGCCCATACCTCATAGGGAGGTGTTTCCAGATCAAGACTGACCATCATAGTCTGAAGTACTTGCTTGAACAACGAATGTCTTCATCGGAGCAACATAAATGGGTCAGCAAGATGTTGGGGTATGATTATGAGATCATATATAAGAAGGGTAAAGAGAATGTTGTGGTTGATGCTTTATCTATTGTTGGTGATACTGTCTATATCAATTTCTAATTGTTGAAAGAACACTCATAAAAGAAGGTACTAGGGAAGCTCTTATTAGCATTTTTTGAAATGTGGTATTGAAGATTAGAATGTGCAAGAACCAAAAGGATGTTGGTGTAACCACAATTTGAAATCAGGGTTCACTTCAGAACATTTAGTTAAATATCAAGCCTTAAAAACATACACAAGTACACCATAGGAAAAGAGCATATGTGCAACAATGTTGTCACCATCTGGCAGTCTAAACTCTAGAGCAAATGTGTTAAAAGAAAATATATCAAAAAATAAGTTTTATAGTTAGAGCGTCAAAAGTAATGGAAATGCTTAATTCACAATCCATGCTCAATGTTATATGTAGAATGCAAACTAATTTAGATTTTTGGGATTATTCCCAAATAGGTCAATTGTGTAAGTGCACAACATATCTAGAATTTAGAACATGGATGTTTGAATTGTTGATGTTTTAGTCGCATCGAACAGGTACTTCCACGTTGGCTTGTCTCTAGCACGTGGAAGTCATCTAATGTTTCTCAGGACTTAGGGAATTCACGTTAGTTAAGTGAATAATTAAAGTGAACGACCTTTTAGAATTAATGGAGACTAATTAAGTTGAATGCCTAATTTTTTGGCATTAGTAACTTAAGTGGCTTAAATTAAGTCCTAGCCATTAGATCTAAAAGTGAAGGTGAGATTAGATCTCGGCCTTTGATCACTTTGGAGATTTAGGGTTTTGGTTAGTGATTGATTTAGTCAAATCTCAAGATTATAAAAGGCAACCTAAGTGAGAGAAGGAGACACGGTGATGGTACCCAAAGAGAGTGAGCATTCAGGTGTGCAGGGCAGGGACCGAGGAAAGGGTGCAAGGGGGCAACAAGGGAAGTAGAAACCAACAAATTCAAAGGACTGATCTTGGGTAATAGACTAGGCTATTTGCTGCATTTGTATTTCCTTAGAAGGGCCATTATCCCAGGATGGGAGCCTCGATTTTATTTAATAAAA
>JZKD02S1673522.1:275186-287518 GCA_000966675.3 Picea glauca
GTTGAGTACTTTTCCTGAGGTTTTTACATGCTATATTGATGTTTGGTTCTTAACAGAACCATAGAAACCCTTTCCGGAGTACCCAGGTACAACACTCTCAGGCTCAAGGGCCTTGTACAAGGGCAATGCATGACAACTCTAGTTGATGGTGGGGCCACCACAATTTCATAGATGCGTCCTTAGTAGCCAGGAGGGGGTTACGCACTGAGGAGTTTGAGGGATTCCACGTGGTAGTGGCAGATGGATACACGATGACATGCTTGGACATGGTCCCATACCTAGAGGTCAAGCTAGGCAACTACACCCTGATAGATACCTTTTATGTAGTTGACCTATTAGATACAAATGCAGTGTTGGGGGTACAGTGGCTATATTCATTGGTGGAGATTGGGTTCAATTATTAGATGTTGACCATGAGCTTCAGAGATGCCAGTGGATTGAGAGTGGTATTGAGAGGTATGTCTACAGGAGCACCCCGAGCAGTATCAACGAAGAGGATGGAGCGGATCTTCCGTCACGGGGATGTAGCATATGTAACAAAGTGTTTGATCACCACCCAGAAGGATTCAGAGGGCAGAGAGCAGTACCATCCACAGATCAGGAAGCTTTTGAGTCAATATGAGCCAGTGTTTGGGCCGATACCACAAGGGAGACCACCAGACTAGGGATTCGAGCATACGATTGAGTTGGAGGCAGGGGCTACATTGGTGATCACAGCGCCCTATAGGCACCCCAAGAGATTCAAGGACGAGATTGAGAAAGCAATCAAAGAATTGCTTGCGATGGGGCACATCAGGCCCAACACGAGTCCTTTTGCTTCTTCAATCGTTCTCGTACTGAAGAAAGATGGCACATTGAGGATGTGCATTGATTACAGAGCTCTCAATAAGAAAATGATCAAGAACATGCACCCCATTCCGCGCATAGATGAGTTGATGGACGAGTTACATGGGGCAATTTTCTTCACCAAGATTGACATGCGGTCAGGATATCATCAGATCAATATCTGAGAGCAGGACATAGAGAAGACAACATTTAGATGCCATTTCAGAGATTTCGAGTTCTTGGTCATGCCGTTTGGGTTGACCAACACACTTGCCACTTTTCATTCTTGCATGAATCACATCTTCAGGGGGCAGTTGAGGAAGTACCTTTTGGTATTCTTCGATGACATATTGATTTACAGTAGGACATGGGATGGGCATCTGGCACATTTGGAGGAGGTCTTGGGCATTATGTAGGCATAGTCATTATATGCCAAGGAGTCCAAGTGTGAGTTTGGGATGAGAGAATTACTGTAATTGGGGCTTATCATCAGTGAGTAGGGAGTACAGGTTCATCAAGAGAAGATCAGGGCATTCTGGATTGGCCAACACTCAAGAACCTCACGGAGCTGAAGGGATTCTTTGGGTTGTGCAGTTACTACATGTGGTTTGTTAGAGGCTTTTCACAGTTGGGAGAACTGCTCATAGATCTAACCAAGAAGGGTGCTTTTCATTGGACGGATGAGTCACAACAGACATTTGAGAAAATGAAGGAGGTTATGAGCACATGCCATGTTCTAGCCCTTCCAGATTTCTCTCGGTCGTTTGTCTTAGAGTGCGATGCATCAGGGGTGGGGATTGGAGCAGTTTTGATGCAGGGAGGCCATCCCATTGTGTTCGTGAGCAGGAAGCTCAACGAGTTAGAGAGACTCTATTCGATTTACGACAAGGAAATGCTGACAATCATGCATTTCTTAACCAAATTCAGACAGTATCTGGTGGGTAGCAGATTTGTAGTGAAGACTGATCACAACAGTCTCAAGTATTTCCTGGATCAGAAAGACCTCAGCGATAGACAACAGAAGTGGGTTTTAAAGATCCAAGCCTTTGACTTTGACATTGAGTATGTTAAAGGAAAAAGGAACGTTGTAGCAGATGCCTTGTCTAGGAGGCCAGCAGGGTGTTCAATGATGGATATTTGCATGGACTCCAAAAACAAATTTGCTTGTAGGTATTGGATGGAAAGGTAGTTGATGATAGGTATCGGGTGCTAGATGATGTCATTTTCTACAAAGACCAGATCTACTTGGTCCCATAATCTACCTTGAAAGGGAAGATTATGAAGGTGTGTCACGATTCGCCTACAGCCGGGCATTAAGGATACTTCAAAACTTACAGGCAGATCAAAGAGAGATTCTCATGGAATGGTCTCAAGGATGATGTATTGAAACACATCCGGGAGTGCACAACTTGTCAGTAGAACAAGTTCGAGCAGACACACCCCGCGAGGTTACTTCAGCCTCTACCCATTTCGGAGCAGAAATGGGAGAGGATTTCTATGGATTTCAGTACAGGCCTTCCTCGAGTGCAGGGTAGGGACTGTATATTTGTAGTGGTCGACAGGCTGACCAAATTTGCACACTTCTTTGCCATACCCACAGACTAAAAGGCCATATAGGTAGCAGAGCTATTTTTTAGAGAGGTTTTCCGGTTGCACGGTTTACCCAGGCAGATAGTTAGTGACAGAGATGGGCGCTTCATCAACGCGTTTTGGCAGGAGCTCTTCCGGTTGGTGGGCACAGAGTTAGCCACGAGTACCAACTACCATCCATAGATAGATGGACAAACATAGATTGTCAACAAATGGGTGGAGGGGTATCTCAGAAATTATGTTGGGGGGGCAGTAGCGCACATTGGTGAGTATTGTTACAACACAACTTACCATATGTCTATCAGGATGTCGCCATTTAGAGAATTGTATGGATACGATGCACCCTCTTTTGTGGAGACTGTGTTTGGGGATAACAGGGTCCGGGGGGCCAAAGACTGGGTTGAGGAGAGTCAGAGGATTCTATGGGCAGTAAGGAGAACTTACATGCAGCTCAGAACCAACAAAAGACCTATGCAGACAGGCAGAGTATAGAGCGCAGTTTCGAGGTAGGGGACTTGGTTTTTCTGCGACTACAGCCATACGGACAATCTTCCTTGAAAAGAAGCGGGGCAGAGAAGCTGAACCCTAGATTATATGGACCGTACGGAGTCATCATGAAGGTAGGCGAGGTGGCATATGAGCTAGAGCTACCGGAGGGTAGCAAGATTCACAACGTATTTCACATTTCTTGCCTTAAAAAGGCAGTGGGACAACAAGTTAGCATTTCAGAGGAGTTGCCACCTTTAGATGAGGAGGGTCAGTTGGAGCAAGTACCAGAGGAGGTGCTAGAGCAGAGAGAGCGCAGATTGAGGAGCAGGGTTATCAGGGAGTGCTTTATCAGATGGAGGGGACTTCCAGTGGAGGATGCCACATGGGAGGGAGAGCATATATTGCAACACCCAGGATTGAAGTTGCTTGAGGAAAAACAATCTCGAGAAGGGAGGACTGTGATGTTCCGTTCCCAAGAGTAGACCAGCAGGGAGTGACTTAGTAGTCTATCTGTTCCTGTAGACTATAGTCAGGCACAAATAGGGAACAAGGGGAGAAATAAAGGTGTAAAGATGCCTAAACGATGAATTAAGCCAAAAAGCATAGGAAAAGTCACTTAAGCCAAAGTCAACAGAGAAATAGAAGAAAAAGGTGTTGAGGGGGGAATTAATTAATTAATCACTCAACTTAGGAGGAGAAGCGCCTAGCTTAAGTGATGTCAATGAAGAATTAGATCGGGGAAGATATAAAAGGAGGAAGTCGACCTAATTCTTCATTATGTTATGATTTGATATTGAGAACATGTTCCAGAGGAGGAAGTCGACCTCTTTGATGTTTTGTGGATTTTTGGAGGAAACCACCCCCCATATCGGTTTCGGTGTTGGAAGACACACCCTAGCCTATCGGAGATACCATCCATGTATTTCACTGTGCCAGTTCAAGAGTATTCAGATCCATTGCAGAGATTGCGCAGTGCAGCCAGTGAGGGCGCAAGGGTTAGAGAGGGTTTTGTGTAGCTGCACGAGACCATGGCTTATCTTGTTGATTCCTTCTGACCCAGTTGAGAGGAGGCTAGGGTGCTTCTTTTGAGCGACCAGTCATCAGATTTGGACGGTGGAATCTATCAGGGCGCATCATACAACTAGGAAGTGCACAACTCTTGAGGAAGGACATTTGGGTTTCCAGAGAGTTTTCCGGATCAAATCTGGGGAAAACCTTCCGACCCAGTACAAAGGAGGCTAGGGCACACATTTTGAGACAATTATCAGAGGATTTCGCCTGTGGAATCATCAGGGTGCATTGCCAGAGCCCAGGAGGTGCGCAACCCCCTAGGGGATATCATCTGGGGTTCATCCAAAGCATCAGTCAACCGAGCTTCGGTCCGACAGATATCATGAGGGGTCTAGAGGCCAGGGCGTTTAGTTTGGGACAATTTTCAGGCTGATCGGTCGAGTATTGCCCCCAGGGAGAGTTTATCCAGCATTTGCAGCAGTTGCTGTGAGTTTTCGGAACTGCATATTGTCGATCTATCCGTGCATGTGCAAATCTATCCACATCTTCTGATCACAGGTATTTTGTATTAGTTGCATTGTATTGCAGTGACGATCCCTGAGATCTAGCTGATGATTATTTCTCTGTTTTCCGCATATCAGTTGTATTTTCTGCTTTTTCCATATAATACATGCTATTGAGATTGTGTTGGCTCATTACTTCGCATACATCATATATACTGTTCAAACCTTGCTTGTATGACGCACACATGCGAAAATCACCAAGCATGTTAAACAATTAACTAAAACGCATCTAAAAACCCCCAGAGTATCAGATCCGAGAGTGAAAACACTAGTTCATCAGTAGATATCCAGATCTGTCGGATTTGGGATATTTCAATAAGCACGATGCACATGGGAGCTACTAAACAATCGAAGTTCATGATTTCAATAACAATGGAAGATCCTTCTGTTCAAAGATATGGCCAACCAAAGGCCCCAAAAATCTGAAGCAACATTGAATTAAAGTGTTGTAGAGAAGCCCCTTTACTAGGCTTCATATTGATTACTGCTAAAAGATTAAAAGATTCATCCTTGGTCTCAGAACAACTAATCTCTCTTGTGAGTTCGGGAACCGAATAAGAAGAGAATTATCTTGTGTGAGCCAAGCTTTGTCAGTGGTAATATCACCTACCTTCATGGTTTTCCATTGCAGAGATGTTATTCTATTTAAGGGGTCCTATGTATTTGGTCTATAAAAAGGTAGTTCTATATTAATGTACAATTATAAAATACAACATGATTACAGATTCATCCACTGGGTCTGATATATCTTTGTGGGTCCTTCTCTCTGAATGTCGTCACAAAACATCAGATCTACCATAGAAAACCAATTTTGATGTAATACCCCTATAGCCAAAATGGACACTACCACCCACACTAAGTATCGATAATAACAAATCTAAAAAGAAATAAACAACGAAGGGTTGGTGGCTTTTGCACACCCAAGTTGGATGCACCTGCAATTCCTAAAAGTTGGAGGAAGACATCTCCAAATTGGTACTTGAATGAGTAACAATATTTCATTGATTGATGATAGATTGATTAATTACATTAGAGGGGAAAGATGCCTATTAATACAAAAGAAGGATTAAAACCCTCACTTGGGGCGCAAGTTACCTTTATTGGGTATTTAGGCTCTTATTTAACCAATTACTCCTAAAGACACTGATTAT
Organism: Picea glauca; assembly: GCA_000966675.3. Taxonomy (NCBI): domain Eukaryota; kingdom Viridiplantae; phylum Streptophyta; class Pinopsida; order Pinales; family Pinaceae; genus Picea; species Picea glauca. The sequence continues at coordinate 280,816 of JZKD02S1673522.1, forward strand.
CTATTTGAGGCCTCATTTAACATAAGTGGCCTTGTAACAAACACTATTACAATGTCAATTTTTAAGCATCTAATTTCAGATCTGAAAATTACTTCCAAATGACTTCAAACAGTAAACCCTAGGGCAGCTATAACTGAATAATTTTACACTGAAATTACGACAGAAAATTACAGCAGCGGAAATACAAAGATTAGAGAGAAACCATCCATGCACAAGAGACACAATTTTTTGTTCTGTAAACTTTGCAAATTCAGAATTTTTGAGGGCAAAACCAACCCTCTCAGAAAACCACAAATTCAACAAAACTGAGGACAAAAAGATCAGTCCTCCTGCAAAATTACAAATCAGCAGGATATCATGGAAAATTCCCCCACTTGCAAACTTGTTCTAGCACACCTGTACAGCCTGCTGACGTCTGCCCTGCGAACTGTACGGACTTGCAATTGCCCAGAAAACTCACACGTGCGGCCTACTTCTTTGCCCTCACATGTGCGGCTTGATCTCTGTTACACGTGTGGCTTGATCTGTACTGTTTTCACACGTGCGACCTGTACCTTCCTCTCACATGTGCGACTGTCTTTCTCTCTCCTCTCACACGTGTGAGTTCACACATGTGGCCTTCCTCCTTGGTTGAAAACAAAAAATAGAAAGTCCAAGAACCCTAGGCCAGATTTGCCAAAGTGCAGAATTTCCGCTTGTTGAAATTTCCAAGCTCCTTAGCACAAGTGCTCACTCACTTATGCTAACTCCATAATGTCACAATGAAATCTCCAATTGTCTTCTCACATTGCCTCTCCTTTTATAGGAGTCTAATGAGTGCGTTTAGGAACCCCTTCTAAACTCAACATTAAATTAGAATTGTTTATTCACACATGTGGGTGTGAAACCCCAACACCAATCCAAAGGGGTTTTCACCAAAACGAATATGCAATGTGAGTGCCAACAAAGATTCCCACATGTCCGACATCCAAGGCCAATGTGAGAATACCTTTCGATGCTACAAAAGCATCAACACTCCCTCTTAGCAAGGGATGTATTCATACCCACTCCACTATCACATGGGATTAGCTCTGTCTCCCCTATTGGAAGCGGCTCTGCTTCCTACACTAGATTTTCTACCACAATTGCACTCCAATCCACCTGATTGGCTGCTCCCTCTGTCACTGAAGCAAATCCTGCTGTATGGCATGGTCCCTTCTTGAAAGACATGTTGCTCTAAGAAGCCTCTTGCTTATGAGCTTCCTGCCTAGTTTCTTCAACCCATGACACCTTCTTGATAGTCTTGGAAGATTCCTCTCTCCCACCTTGAACGTGAAGGTAGACTTCCTCTGGACAGTTGACTCTCCCTCTGAGCTTGCTGATTCCCTCTGAAGTCTAACTTCCTCTTGATAGACTTGGGAGGCTGCTCCTCCCCACCAGATCTTGAACGCCGATTCCATCTGAAGTCTGACTCCCTTTGAGCCTGCACAATCTCCGGAGCTACCTGCTCTATGTCCTCTGTCACTCTGTTGCTATTGGCCATAGCTCGAATAGGTTGGCCCTTCAACCTATACAGGTTGCTCTCTCTAACTCCAAGAACCACTGCTGTGTTGGAGCTAGATCCTCTAGGTATGAATAACACTTGTCTATCCTGGAACAAAACCACATAGCCCTTCTCCTCAATCATTGAGACCGAGAGCACACTCCTCCTGAGTTCTGGCACCCATAGCACATTTGACACCCTCAACACATCTCTTAACTCCAGTCGGAATGACACTGTTCAAGATCCTCGTATTGCATGCTTGGTGCCCATACCAAGTTCCACACACAAATCTGAGTCAGTCTTTGTGAAGCTTTCAAACAACTTCCGTGCTCTTGTCATATGACACGAGACTCCACTATTCACCAACCAAGTCCCACTACCGAAAATTGTACCAGAAAGGGCGGAGACCAATAAGAACTCTCTCTGAAGCATGTCTACAACCTCATCTACCTTTGCTACTGATGTCTACTGCTTCCCTCTCCCTTTCTTCTGTTGTGGACACTATGAAGCAAAGTGGCCATACTGATGACAAGCAAAACACTTGATTTTGCTAAGGTCCTTCTTCCTTCATGGCTCTGGAGATGCCACTCTCTCCGGAGAACTTCCTCTTTTGCCCTTCCTGGTATGAGCAACTAGGGCCTGGTTCTCATTATCGTTGCCTCTCTGCTCGCCATTCCTTGACTCTATTTGAGCCTCCTCCTGGATGTAATCGGTCCATAGTCTGTCGAATGGTGGCAACGTCTCCCACGCACAAATCCCTTGCACAAATGGTTCCCAAGACTCGTGAAAATCATTCAATGCCACACTCACCAACTCTATGTCATCAACTGCCTCACCAGTCGCTGCAAGCTGATCACGAATCTGAGTGATCCTCATGAGGGAGCTAGCAACAATATCTGAACTGGTCATCTCAACAACTCTGAGTTGGTGCCTCAAAATCAACTTTCAACTTGTATTCCCGCTTTGGTACAAGCCCACCAAAGCATCATACATCTCCTTGGCTGTCTTCTTCTCAGAAATGTGAGGAATCAGGTGTTTCTTCATGGAATCCAACAACATCCGCTTGGCCTTCACTTCTTTCTTCTTATGAGCTGCCAATTCCTGTGGATCATTAGGACTTGGAACCACCGCCTCAACATACTCTTTGAGATCATTCTCCTCCAGGAGAAGAAGAATCCTAGCCTTCCAAGCTCGGAAATTTGTTGCTCCTTCTAACCTGTCTTCAATCTTAAGAGTGCTCACCATTGTGACCTGCTTAGAACAAAAAAAAACAAATCTACATCAACAAATATCTTGTACCACCAATCTTCAGCTGTGTGTCTCAAGAGACTATCCTTCTCTCTTCAAAGCCTCAACTTTGATACCATGTCAATTTTTAAGCATCTAATTTCAAATCTGAAAATTACTTCCAGGTGACTTCAAACAGAAAACCCTAGGACAACTATCACTGAATAATTTTACACTGAAATTATGACAGAAAATTACAATAGCGGTAATACAAAGATCAAAGAGAAACCATCCATGCACACGAGACACAAATTTCTGTTCTGTAAACTTTGCAAATTCAGAATTTCTGAGGGCAAAACCAACCCTCTCAGCAAACCACAAATTCAACAAAACCGAGGACAAAAAAATCAGTCCTCTTGCAAAATTACAAATCAACAAGATATCCCGGAAAATTCCCCCACTTGCAAACCTGTTCTAGCACACCTGTACAACCTACCGATGTCAATCGTACGTACTATTTGAACTGCCGACATCAGTCGTATGGATTGTACAGACTGCTGACGTCAGCCTGTATGGACCCGCAACTTCCTAGAAAACTCACACGTGCAGCCTGCTTCTCTGCTCTCACACGTGCGGCCTGATCTCTGTCACACGTGCGGCCCGATCCGTATTGTTTTCTCCCACACGTGCAACTGTACGACATGTTCACATGTGCGGCCTGTACCTTCCTCTCACACATGCGACTGTGTTTCTCTCTTCCCTCGCACGTGTGGCCTCCCTCTTTGGCTGAAAACAAAAAACAAAAAGTTTAAGAACCCTAGGCTAGATTTGCCAATGTGCAGAATTTCCCCCTGCTGAAATTTCCAAGCTCCTTAGCACAAGTGCTCCCTCACTTATGCTAACTCCATAATGTCATAATGAGATCTCCAAGTGTCTCCTCACATTGCCTCTCCTTTTATAGTAGTATAATGAGTGAGTTTAGGAACTCCTTCTAAACTCAACATTAAATTAGAATTGTTCATTCACACATGTGGGTGTGAAGCCCCAACAATAATCCAAAAGGGTTTTCACGAAAACGAAAATGCAATTTGAGTGCCAACAAAAATTCCCACGTCTCCGACACCCAAGGCCAATGTGAGAATACCTCCCAATGCTACAAAAACATCATCATAAAAAACCATGAGATTGCATACAAAATTGCTTAGGTGCATATATTTATCTTCATAGTAAAAATGTTGTGTTTAGGCACACAAAATGTTCTTCCCCTTGGGAATCTTTGGGGAGACCAAAGAGTAGCTTAACTACATGCCTTCTTCTTTCTATGCTTTGGCCTTCTTCGAGGATAAACCTGTTTATGCACTCAATAAGTTGATTCTTTGTACTTAGCTCACTAGTGGATTCATCAGAAAGAGGAAGAAACTCTTTGAAGAAAAGTTGGTGTTGATGTTTGTAGCATCGAACAGGTACTTCCGCACAAGTCTAAGTGTCTAGACGTGTGGTAGTCGTCCAAAGCATTCAACCTTAGTAATTTACTTTAATTAAAGGTTATTAAAGTAAAGTGTTTTTTATAATTAATGTGAGTTTAATTTAATGAAATGCTAAAGTTATTAGCATTAGTGAATTAAATGAATCTTTGCCACTAATCTCAAGTGAGGTGAGATCTAATCTCCACCGTTAATCACTTTGGAGATTAGGGTTATGTTTGATTCTGTCATAACTCAAGATTATAAAAGCAAGGCTAGGTGAAGGAAAAGACACACAAGAGAGCACATAGGAGGAAAGAAGGACTTTTCCTCATGTGCTTGAGTCATCCACTTAGGAGCAAAGAAGGACTTTTGCTCAAGTGCTTGAGTCACGAAGGACTGTGATTCAAGGGGATCTCAGATAGGTGAAGGACTTTCATCTAGAGATCATGTCTAAAGGCTGAAGGTGCAAAGGTGTAGCAAGAGGAGAAAATTTAGCAGCCATAAATCGAAGGATAGATTTCTAGGTAGTCCATGTTGTTGCTTTTGTAGCATCGGGAGGTATTCCCACACTGGCCTTGATGTCGGGCATGTGGGATTCTATGTTGGCACTCACACTGCTTTTTTTTGTTTTGATGAAAACCCCTTGTATATTGAGTTGGGGCTTGGTTGGGGCTTCACAACGACATGTTGGCGCTTCACACCCACATGGAGGAATAAACAATTCTAATTTAATGTTGAGTTTAGTGAAGGGCTTCTAGACTCACTTTAGACTTCTATAAAAGGAGAGGCAATGTGAGGATCATTTTGACATCTCATTGTGACATTATGGAGTTGGCATAAGTGAGTGAGCACTTGTGCCAAGGAGATTGGGAGGCAAAATTTCAGCAAGGAAATTCTTCACTTTGACAAATTTGGCCTAGGGTTTCTAGACATTCTGTTTTCTGATTTTTCTGTCAAGAGAAGACAACTGCACGTGTGGTATGGATAGGCTGTACAGTTTGTACGAACGACGTTAGCGGTCCGTACATCCGACGTTAGCAGGCCGTAACAACAGTACGACTGACGTCAGTGGATCGTACAGGTTTCAACCAACTAGGGTTTGTACCAGGTCTGCAAGCTGGAAGATTTTCAGGATTTTGCTAAATTTGTAAATTTGTTGGGAGGACTGTTTTTGTCCTCGGAAATTTTACAGAACATAAATTTTTGTCTCGTGTATGGATGATTTCTCTCTGATCTTTATGTTTCCGCTGTAACTTTTTGTCATAATTTCAGTGTAAAATTATTCAGTGATAACAACCCTAGTTTACTGTTTGAGGTCACTTGGAAGTAATTTTCAGATCTGAAATTGAATGCATTGAATTGTCGTTGAAAATTTGACATGGTATCAGAGCATAGGCTCTAGAGAGAGAAAGGATCATCTTCTTGAGACATAAGTGGCAACATATTTGTTGTTGTAGATTTTTTTTGTTCTTGGCAGGTCACAATGGTGGGCACTCTCAAAGTAGAGGACAGGTTGGAAGGGGCCACTAATTTTTGGGCTTGGAAGGCTAGGATTCTTCTTCTCTTGGAAGAATATTATGATCTCAAGAGTATGATGAGCAGGTGATTCCAGATCCAAATGATCTGTAGGAATTGGCAGCCCATAGGAAGAGGGAAGTGAACGCCAAGCAATTATTGTTGGATTATGTGAAGGATCACTTGATCCCTCATATTTCCGAGAAGACGAAAGCAAAGGATATGTATGAGGCTTTGGTGGGCTTGTACCGAAGCGGAAATTTGAACCAAAAGTTGATTTTGAGGCACCGGCTCTGATTTGCTGAGATGTCCAGTGTAGATACAGTTGCTAGCTACCTCATGACGATCACTCAGATTTGTGATCAACTTGCAGTCATTAGTGTGGCAGTTGATGACACAAAGTTGGTGAATGTGGCATTGAATGGTTTTCTGAGGTCTTGGGAACCATTTGTGTAGGGGATTTGTGCACGAGAGAAGTTACCACCATTTGATAGACTATGGATTGATTGCATCTAGGAGGAGGCTTTGATAGAGTCCAAGAATGGCATGTATAGAGGCAACGATGAAGAGAACCCGACCCTTGTTGCTCATGCTAAGAAGGGCAAAGGAAATGGTTCTTAGAAAAAGGACACAGGGAGAGAGGCATCTCGAGAACAAAGGAAGAAGAAGGACCTTAGCAAGGTCAAGTGCTTTGCTTGTCATGAGCATGGCCATTATGCTTCACAGTGTCCACAGTGGAAGAAAGGTAGTAGGAAGTAACAAGCATTATCAACAGAAGTGGATGTGGTTGCAGACAAGCTTCAGAGGGAGTTCTTATTGGTCTCCGCCCTTTTTAGAGAAGTTTCTAGTGGTGGGACTTGTTAAAATAATGTAACTGCAAAGAGTATTCTTATTATTATTGTTATTTTATTCATAGGATTAATCCCCATTGTGGATTAATCATGTTGGTAATTGTATTAGGACCAAATCCCCT
>JZKD02S1673522.1:293469-304765 GCA_000966675.3 Picea glauca
CCAGGATAAATGCTGTGTCTCTTGTGAATGTGTATTTCTCAGTGATCTTGTTCTTATGTTGCTCTTATCTATTGAAATGCAAAGAACTATAATAATGGCATAAACATTAACAAGACTTGGTTTGTGGATAGTGGAGCTACGTGTCATATGACAGGAGCACGGGAGTTGTTCGAGAGCTTCACAGAGTCTAACTCAGATTTGTATGTGGAACTTGGTATGGGTACCAAGCATGCAGTGCAGGGATTTGAAATAGTGTCATTCCGAATGGAGTCAGGATATGTGTTGAGAGTGACAAATGTGCTATGGGTGCTAAAACTTAGGAAGAGTGTGCTCTCAGTCTTAGCAATTGAGGAGAAAGACTGTGGTTTTATTCCGAGATGGACATTTATTGTTCATGCCCATAGGATCTAGCTCAGACACAACAATGGTTCTTGGAGTTAGAGAGAGCAACTTGTATAGGCTAAAGGGCCAGCCTATGCGAGCAATGACTAGCAACAACAGAGTGACAGAGGACAAGGAGCAGGTAGCTCCGAAGGTTGAGCAACTCAAAGGGAGTCAACCTTCAAGATCCGACGAGGAGGAACAACCTCCCAAGTCTGTCAATAGGAAGTTAGACTTTAGAGGGAGTCAATAGGCTCAGAGGGAGATTAAACCGTCCTTAGGAAATCAATCTTCATGTGGGAGAGAGTAGTCTTCGAAGAGTGTTAGGAAGGTGTCATGGGTTGAGGAAGCTCAGAAGTGGGAGGCTTCTAGGAGCAGGGTGTCTTCCAAGAAGGGTCCATGTCATATAGAAGGATTTGCTTCTATGTCAGAGGGAGCAACCAACCAGGCGGATTGGAGAGCAATTGTGGTAGTGGATCCAGTGTGGAAGGCAAAGCCACTTCTAGTATGGGAGACTGACACACTTCGAGGTTATGGTGGATGAAATACCTCCCTCTTAGCCGCTAAGAGGGAGTGTTGATGCTTTTGTAGCACTGAGAGTGTTGATGTGGGAATCTATGTTGGCACTCACATTGCAATTTTTGTTTTGATGAAAACCCCTTGTATATTGACTTGGGGATTGGTTGGGGCTTCACAACCACATGTTGGGGCTTCACAGCCACATGTTGGGGTTTCACACCCACATAGAGGAATAACAATTCTAATTTAAAGTTGAGTTTAGTGAAGGGCTCCTTAAAGTAAGTTAAGGACTTCTAAACTCACTTTAGACTCCTATAAAAGGAGAGGCAATGTGAGGATCATCGTGACATCTCATTGTGACATTATGGAGTTGGCATAAGTGAGTGAGCACTTGTGCCAATGAAATTGGGAGGCAAAATTTCAGCAAATAAATTCTTCACTTTGGCAAATCTGGCCTAGGGTTTTTGGATATTTTGTTTTTTGATATTAATGCCAAGACAAGACAGTCGCACGCGTGGTATGGACATGCCGTAGAGTTCGAATAGTTGAAGTCAGCAGGTTGTACAGGCTTCATCCAACTAGCGTTTGTACTAGGTCTGCAAGTTGGAAGATTTTCAGGATTTTGCTGAATTTTTAAATTTGTCGGGAGGACTGTTTTTGACCTCAGAAATTCTCAATCAGAAATTTTATATAACATAAATTTTTGTGTCTCATCTGTATGGATGATTTCTCTCTAATCTTTATGTTTTCGCTGTAATTTTTTGTCATAATTTCAGTGAAATTATTCAGTGATTACAACCCTAGTGTACTGTTTGAGGTCCCTTGGAAGTAATTTTCAGGTTTGAAATTGAATGCATTGAATTGTTTTTGAAAATTTGACAGTCCAACAACAAGAGGTACCAACGGACAAATCTAGCAGATTGAGGTACCAACGAATAGATCTAGTGCAGATTTGAGGTACCATCAGACAGATCTAGTGCAGATTTGAGGTACCAACGGGCAGATTTTGTAGACCTGAGGTACCGGTGGACAGATCTAGTGTAGATCTGAGGTATCAACAGGCAAATCTAGCAGATCTGAGGTACCAACAAGTAGATTTGAGGACCAACAAGCAGATCTAGTGTATATCCCAGTGTCCAACAGACAGTTCTGGGAAGATCCAGCAGAGGGTTTCTTCAGGGCCAGAGTTGCCAGGTTTGTTGTATTTGTATTTTTCCTCAGTGGGCCATTTTCCTAATAAGGGAGCCCTTGTAAGCTTGGAGTCATTATTTAATGAAAAGCTGATTTGAAGGGCAAAATTTCTGTGTGTTGTGTGAGATTTGGTTTCCAATTTTTGATTCCACTATTTTATTTCCAGCCAGTATATTTTATTTTGTGTGCTGTAATTTGTTTATCAGCAAGGAAAAACACAAGGTAGTAAAGTATCTAGGTGTCAGGGATTGAGATTTTTCAAAAGTTGGGAGATCACATTTGCCTCCTGTAACTTCTCTTTGAATGGAGATATGCCAGACAGAGTAGATTTTTTTCCAGGTTACACTGCTCAAGGAAAACCCCCAAGTACTTCCCCTCATTTTGAGGATGGTACCTAGGGTAAACCCTAGAATCTTCGAGGCACAAGGCCAATCAACAAGAGGGCTCAAAGCCATTACAACAATACACTCGTTAAGAGCTCAACATGTTACTTGCAGGTATTGAACATGGGTGAAGACGATAACAATCATTTCTTCGAACCACCCTAGCTAAATCCAATTGACATATGGATGAGTAGATTATGCAAAGAAAAGCTCAAAATTGTTATCATCACACGACTGAAATATGTCTGCATACCATTCTTCATAAGCCTCTTCTAGTTCCAACTTCCAACAATGTCTCTTTATATTTTTTATATTCTCTTTCTATAGCAATTGAAAGAATAAATCTATCACATACATCCATCATTTTTTCCACACTTCCATACTAGCTTTATTTGAACATGCCTTTCTCTTTTTTTCAAGCAAGGGTTTGATACAAAATAGAATATAGTTTGCATTAAATATATCGCTTTTTTTAATGCAAATCTGAAGCTAAGATTTTATGTGTATGTATATCTGGAGTTGTTCTTTCAACAACAAAAAATGACAATTGATCTACTTATCACAATAGGAATCTGTGATGATTTTCCCCTTTCTAGTGGGGGTTGCTGCAAATGAACAACAAAATTCATAGCTTTTAACTTTTTCTCTGCTTCATAAATCCTTTATAGGACCTCTCGATGGAAAGAACTATGAATCTACTTTCCAACATAAAAATGACAAACTCAATCAGACTTTCATATATGGGCCAAGAACCCTCAAATACTTGGTTGCAACATGAGTAGCGAACAGACAGTCGAACAAAATCAAAGATTGCAGAAAATAATAAGGAGGGTCTAGGTACCTCTGGAGGCTTTATGTGGGCATAAGACTGTCATGATGATGACTGCTGTCGCCTTTATTTCTCCCTTTGCTCCAACATGGGTGTAGACATCTTGCTTTTGAAAGTACCCTGTGTTGGGTGGAATAAAAAAAGTGCCTTGTGGATGCTGATCCCATTGTGATTCCATTTTTTCTATTTGTCTCCATTGAGAAAATGAATCAATAGATAGAGGTGTGGAGATATACTGAAAGGCTAACAAGGAATGATTTCTAGTGATTGATGGTGAATGACTCAAATGAAGTGTTTTGCTCCCTATTTATATGTGCTCACTGTTAAGAGTCATGCTTGGTAGATTGGCTTGCGTGTAAACCTTTAACTCTAGATTTGTGGTGTGCTTGGGACCACTGTTGGACTCTTTTGGGCTCTGCAGAGAAATCTGCAACAATTACAGTGGGAATTCTATGTCTCTGTTAATCGAGTCAATTTTCACATGCAACTAAATGTGACTAATTTCAGATCTGAAAATTACTTCCTAGTGATTCAACAGTGAACCCTAGCTGTTATCAGTGAACAATTTTACACTGAAATTATTGACTGAAAAATATAGCAGTGGAAACAATCAAGATCAGAGATGAATCATCAGCACATTTGCGACACAAATTTCTGTTCTATAACTATCAAATTTAGAATTTTTCCCGAAGGCAAAACCAACCTTCTTACAACCAAAAAATCACCAAAATGGAGGACAAAACCTGTCCTCACCAATTCAGAAAATCAGCAACCAAACTCAGCAAATTACCCAGAAAAATTCTCAATCAACAAACCTGCTATGGGTCATCTGTACGGCCTGCTGACGTCAGTCTGTACGGACCTGTTTTTCTGCCTAGAAACTCACACGTCCAGCCTCAAACTTCCCCATAAAATCACACGTGTGGCTGTCCTTCCCAGACACATGCGGCCTGTACGTACCACATGTGCGGCCCTTTTCCATACTGTTTTTCTCGCACGTGCGAACTGTACAACATGCTCACATGTGCGACCTGCTCACACGTGCAACTGTCCTTCTTCTTCCTGTTATCGCACAAGTTGTAGGTTAGGCAAAGCCCGACCCAACCACCAAAATGGCGACAACTAAGAGAGCACCTACCCACTGTCACCTTAGGCAGGTGTTCCCGTCACTTTAGAGGTGAAGTGGTCACCTCAAGGTGGGGAATCCACGTGATCCTAGGGGGAAAAGAGATGGAAAGTGTGATGTATGAATGGATGCCCCTATAGGTCAAGTTTCTATGTGTGGAGAAGGGCTTGAGTAAGGTCTTGATGGTAGCCAAAGGTTGCCAAGAAAGAGTGGACCTTGCAAATGTTCATTATACCTGCCCGAGACACAAGGAAAACAACGATACAAGCCCAAGTATATGATGGACAAGCAAGTTAAGCTTGCTGTCCCTAATTGCAACAATTAGTAATAGTATATATCAGCAATGAAATGGCACATTTAGCTACTAAAACAAGTGATAGAGATCAAGTAAATGATGCAAAAGATAAACTAGTAAAACACTAGTGAAATTCAAGATTAAAGGAGCAAAACACTAGCACAAAAGTTGTTGGAGATACTTCACACACACCTAGGATTTCTTTTTCCTAAGGTTTTCCCTATGTGTCATTATTCAGTCTCCTATATTTTAGGGAGAATATTCCTCTAGGAGAATATTCTCTTCAGTTCACACTTCAGTTTGAACAGTTGAGTGGAGTCTAGATGCCACATTGGGATTATCACCATGCAACATTGGGATCATCACCAACTAATGCGCATTGTCCTTGGGATCATCACTAGACTGGTGCATTACTCATGATTCCCTGATCTCCTCTTCACTTTACTCTGTTTCAGTCAGTTAAATGAAGACTGAGAGACTAGTTAACTTAGACTAGGTGGCAGTTCACTCCCGTAACTTCCTGAGAGACTAGACTAGGTGGCAATTTACTCCCGTAACTGTTGGTGTGTGTCCAGATCACTCTAGACCACTACTATGGTGCATTGGCTTCTCCTCCAGTGTGCATTAGTTGAGTTATACAGAGTATATCATGTGTAAATTATCATTCATTCATTTGGTTAAAAATAATTCTTCCATTCTTTCTCTCCTGCTTCTCTTTTCTCATATTTTCTCTGCAACTGTGTATGTCAATTCCTAGCTAGATCTATTCTGTGTAGGTTCAACACATTTACATGGTATCAGAGTCGACAGACTGCTAGGGAAAAGACATGCCAAATTATTTTTGCAGGTATCGAAGATTGAAGACAACGGAAAAATGGAATTTCCAAAAGAATTCATTCTTACACCATACAATTTCTTTGCATGGAAGGAGAAGATGATAATGCATCTTCGAGGCAGAGGATTATACCGTTTAACCATGAACACAGAGATGGAACCAACATCAGCGATAGAAAAATTCAAGTATCTAAATCGAATCGATGAAGCGTTTGGAACAATTTGCACTCTCATTTATCCTGAACTTATCTTTCACATATCCTCCTGTAAAACCCCCAATGAAGCCTCGACCACCATGGAAGGGATTTTTGGAAAACATGGCGAGATGAGGGGAGTTGGGACACATGTTCGAGGTGGAATTGCTCACATTGGATCCAAAAACTTTTGACAATCTCCAAGATTTCTTTACCAAATATAAGGATTTGCTGTCGCAACTCAAGGCTTGCGTGGTTGATAAATCTAAGGAGGATAAACAAATAGTTCTCACCATTCTCTCCAAACTTGGTCCAGAATACTCAGTGTTTGTATCCACATTTCATTCAGTTAGGCTCGCCTCTGGATCCACCTAGACGATGCCCTCTCTTGAGGCCTTTATCGAGTCTCTGACACAAGAGCAAAACAAGCTATTCAATATGGGCAAAATCAAAGGCCCAAAGGCGGATGCACTTACTGTGCAAGATGGTAGCGGTCATCAATATCAGAAATCTAAAGACAAAGACAAAAGGAAAGCACATGCAAATCCGAAGAAGGAACGGTACTCAAAACCCTTCAACGATGCCTCTAGATCAAAAGGTGGAAAGGAAAGAAAAGGGGAGAAATGCACTTACTGCCATAAAAGATTTCATCTAGGATCCACATGTATGCAAAATCAGATAGATCAAATGCCCCAAATACTTCAACAAAACAACCTTGGAGATCACATCCCCGAGGGTGCCAAGAAGAAGAAGCCAGAAGATCAAAATCCCAAGAAAGGCAATTCTAGTCATGCTTTGATTGCCATCAACTCCTCTCCTGATGCTTGGATCGTAGATTCAGGTGCATCACACCACATGGATACCACAAAAGAAGTCTATTCTTCATTGGATGCATGCAAAGGTCCTCCTATTCTGATGGGGGACAACTCTCCAGTGGAGGTCACTGACAAAGGAAGAATTGAACTCACAAACGAAAGCTTCGAGAATGTGCTTCATGTTCCCAAACTTTCCGTCAACCTTCTCTCCATGTATCAGATGATTAACTCTGGCACCAGAAAGAGTCATATTCACACCTGATGCAGTGGATATCTATGACATGCAAACCAATTCCAGGGTTGCTACCGGTGAGGTAAATCATCAATCTAGACTCTACACATTTTCTGAATTTATTGAACCAGATTCTTCATTATTGCTTACCCATGCTGATGAAAGCAGTAGGATATGGCACAAAAGGTTTAGGCATTTAAATTTAAGATATATTCAACAACTTAGCAAGCAGGGAATGATTGATGGTTGATCCAGGTGGATATTGGTGGCCACTCGCCTATTCCACTTGGACCCCCACCATTGTTTCTTTCAGTTTTTCAGTTTCCTTAATTGTAGCACAATTTACTATTTTTGGCAGTTTTTTGGGTCCTGAACTTCCGAAAGCCATTTTGAGGCCCTATACGACGTTTTTTGGGCATCAACCGGTCGGCGAAGATTTGTTCGTTTCAAACCATGATCTTCACTGTCTGTAGTTGTAGTCCTCGGATAGATCTTTCTAACGGTGTATCATATGCGTCAAACGAAGATAGTATGCCAAAGTTACAACCCCGGGAAATTGATGTACCAATTTACCCCGACGGGGCCCATATTCTGGCGTTTCATCTCCTAGGGTTAGGTTTGTGAATGTTTAGGGTTTCCATCGTTTCTCAATAACATATAGGCCTTCGAGCCTCATTGTAACACAGAGTTCAGAGGCTTGTAGCCGCCACATCTCTTCTCAGGGATAATCTACCAACGCCCTAGCATAGTTAATTTCTATGCTGTCTGTAAACAAATTTCAGTTTGATATTAATGAAATGAAGTGTTATTTCCGCTGCATCTTTGTATTCATGGTTATTTGTGTATTCTATTGCGTTCCTGCATAAATTTGGATCAGTGGTATTAGAGCGGTTTGCTCTTTCTCGATCCTTCTTTGCATGTCCCCAACGAGGTCGTGGTATAAGGAGTTAGGGCTCGATCTGGTTGAACCTTTGCAAGATCACCCTCACAAACCTCGACGGCCGCCCATGGGGGATGAAAAGAAAGACGAGGGAGGAGGAGATCCTATCAAAATATTAGTCGAGGAGGCCCTTGAAAAACAAAGGAACGCGATGATGGATAAGTTCGCCCAGATCCTTCAACGATTTCCCACTGGCGGCTCATCTGCATCCAGCAGCCACTCTGGAGGTGCAACCCCTTTTAAGGTACAAGTAAACTTTGACATTCCCATATTTGATGGCCAAATAGATGCAGACGCTGTAGATAGATGGTTGAATCTATTAGAAGAATATTTCTCGGTTCATAACTTTTCTGACCGGGAGATGATTATTTTTTCACTACTCAAAGCCGCCCCCCATGTTAAGGACTGGTGGGAAACCTACTGTGAGAAAAAGGACGAGGAGGAACCCTCTCTGTTCTCGGTCATACTCACTCGGAATTCTTTCCAAGACGCCATCAAGGAACAATATTATCCCGTGGGGAGCTATGAGGAGAAGTACATACAATGGACTACGCTGCGGCAACAAAGGGATCAAGATGTGCATGAGCTGACGAATCTGTTCCATACCCTGCGCACAAAGTTGGGTATCAAAGATTCGGAGAAACATTTGGTGCTGAAGTACCGCAGTTGTCTACACAGATACATTTAGGAGAAAATGGAGTTCCTCGACATCTCGCTTGGCACGGCATACCGATATGCTGCCAAGATTGAGCAAAAATTCAAACAGAAGAAGTGAGACTTTGGATCTGCGAATCAAAAGCAAGTGAAAGGTGCCCCCAAACCGGAGAACAAAGGACAAAGCCAAGGCATGGCGACTCAAGACAACCTACCAAAGCCGCAAGCAAAGAAAAACACCGCGAAGCCAAAGAAGGACACGGGAAAGTGGTGTGAGTTCCATAAGAGCTCCACTCACAACACAAGTGAGTGTCGGACCAAACAGTCACTGGTGGCCGAGATGAGGGCTTCTGAATCAGATGCATGCTCCGACACTGAATCAGAACCCAAGAAGGGGAATGACAAAGGGAACTAGATTATCGATGCAGAGCCCAACGCCACTGTTGCCACCATGAAGATCCAAAAGGAAGAACCAGAAGATCCAGAGGAGGAGGAGCGTCTCTTCCACTCCTAGATGTGGGTAAAGGGTTCCCCGCTACAGTTCATTGTCGACAGTGGGAGCCAAAAGAACCTCATTTCAGCAGAGGTCGTGAAGCGGTTGGGCTTGCCGACCACAACACACCCACAACCGTACACCATCGGGTGGCTTCACCAAGGACGAGATCTCCGCATCAACCAACAATGCTGCCTTCCCTACAACATCAAGCCCTTCACCTATAAGGTATTATGTGACATTGCTCCTCTTGATGTTTGTGATGTATTATTAGGCCAACCATACTTGTGGAAGCGACATGCTGTGTATGAGTCCCGACCTCGTGCTATTATTGTTACCTTCGGAAATAAGTTGTACAGGATACCAGAGGTACCACCGCCTGCCGCTATCTCTTTGGTTACTGCAAAACAATGTAGCAAGCTCATTTCTAAAATCGGGAAATTTGTTTTCCTGATGATCCGCCCTGAGGGCAAGAAGAAGACTGTGGCCACGACCTCTAGACAAGGCTCCTCCGCACGATAACAACAAATGGACAAGGTTGTGGAGGAGTACCGGGACATCTTCACCTCACCCGCAGGGGTGCCTCTGCACTGTCAGGTCAAGCACCCCATCGATCTGACCCCAGGTGCGCCGTTGCCCAATGGACCGATCTATCGGTGCTCTGTTTTGGAGAACGATGAAATCAAGAGACAGATTCAGGAGTTGCTGCAGAAAGGTCACATCCGACCAAGTTCATTGCCCTGTGGGAGCCTGATCGTGTTGGTGTAGAAGAAGGATGGGACTTCGAGACTCTGTATTGACTATCGGGCGCTAAACAAGATCACTATCCGGAATAGGTACCTGATCCCACGGATTGATGACCTTCTTGACCAACTCAAAGGGGCGAAATATTTCAGCAAGATCGACTTGAAGTCTGGGTATCACCAGCTACCAATTGAACCGTTTGATGTATGGAAGACTGCCTTCAAAGCCAAGGAGGGCCTTTTCGTATGGCTGGTCATGCCTTTCGGGTTGACGAATGCTCCCGCAACCTTCATGAGGCTGATGGACGACATCTTGCGGCCATTCACCAACTCATTTGTTGTAGTGGACTTGGATGACATCCTGATCTTCAGCCAGACTTGGGAAGAACACCTCCACCACATCCGACAGGTCCTCCAAACACTGCGGAAACACAAGTTGTGTGCCAATTTGGAGAAGTGCACTTTTGGCATGACCCAAGTTCAGTATCTGGGATACATTATTGATGAGCGTGGGGTGTGGATCCAACCAAGATCCAAGTCATCCGAGATTGGCCAGCCCCAACCACTCTAACAGAGCTTCGCAACTTTCTGGGTCTTGCTAATTTCTACCGTAGGTTCGTGTTAGGATTCTCTCATATCACTTGGCCCTTGAGTCAAGTCACCAAGGGAGGAGCGAAAGCAAAATTCTTTTGGTCGGAATCTCAACAGAAGGCGTTCGTAGAATTGAAACATCGCCTCTGTTGTGCCCCAGTGCTCACATTACTAGACTTGCAACAACGATTTGAGATCGAGACAGATGCCTCTGACTATGCTATTGGGGTAGTTCTTACTCAACAGGGACATCCAGTGGCATATCACAGTGCGACACTGTCCGAAAGTATCCCACTTATGACAAAGAAATGTATTCCATTGTGCAGGCTTGCCRACAATGGAAGCATTACATTTTGGGGAAGGAAACGATC
This sequence comes from Picea glauca, assembly GCA_000966675.3. Taxonomy (NCBI): domain Eukaryota; kingdom Viridiplantae; phylum Streptophyta; class Pinopsida; order Pinales; family Pinaceae; genus Picea; species Picea glauca. Next base: position 304,061 of record JZKD02S1673522.1, read on the forward strand.
ATCCACACAAACCACCGACCCCTGCAGTTCATACAGACACAAGGGAAGTTGCAGAACGATCGTCGTCAGAAGTGGTCCACATATCTGCAACAGTTTCATTTGAACATCAAGTACAAGAAGGGCAGCACCAATAATGTTGTAGACTACCTCAACCGACCACCGATCGTGGCAATAACCACCGTGCTCAACTCTTGTGGGCACGAGATTTCTGATTGGCCGCTTCTCTACAAGAACGATCCAGATTTCGGCCACACATACAGGACGCTCTTGGAGGGTAACCGAGTTCCAAACTTTCACCTCCAGGATGCACTACTATGTCGCCTGGGACACTTTTGTGTTCCTTCGAGAGAGCGTGCCAAGATGATTTGGGAAGTGCACTATAGTCGGGTCGCTGGGCATTTCGGGGTCGAGAAAACAGTGGCAGTACTGCAGAAGTATTTCTATTGGCCAAACCTTCGACAGGATGTCGAGAAGTACATCAGATCCTGCACTGCCTGCGCCATTGCCAAACCGCCCATCAAGAAGCAAGGCCTCTATACTCCGCTGCCTACCCCCAGTCGACCTTGGGAATCCATCTCCATGGATTACATGTCGGGCCTTCCTTCTACTAAGCATGGCAACGACTGTGTTTTCCTGGTCGTCGATAGATTCTCGAAGATGGCCATTATGGCGGCCTGCAAGAAGAATATCACAGCAAAAGCCACT
>JZKD02S1673522.1:321305-336798 GCA_000966675.3 Picea glauca
CTAATTTCACTTTGACTTAGGAGTTTTAAGTCAAAAGTGAAATATGTCACTTAAGTCATAACGTGACAATTAATTCACAATGTGGGTGAATTAATAGACATAAAGCAACTAAGGATAGTGGGTTTCCTTAGTGAGATTTTAGGATGAGATCTCACCCATTGATTAGACTTGGCTAGATCTAATCTAGGCCATTGATCTTTTAGGGTTGGCTCAAAGAGGCTAAAGAGATGGTAAAGGTATTTTTGGAGACTCATTCTTCACTTGTGAGTTTTGGAGAAGAGAAGAGGGGCACATTTCTTGAGGAGAAGGAAGGCGCACTTCATGAGGGTTTGAGCAAAACTCTTGAGAGCTTGAGGAGAAGCTTGAGGTTGGTTTGAGCTTGCATGGAGAGCATTTCCATGGAGCCATAGCTTCCATCTCTGAGAAGGAGCATTTTCATGGAGGAGGGGCGCATCTTGAGGAGGGGGGCGCATTTTGTTTCTGTCATTTGCTCATCAGAGGAGGAGGCCTTGTCAGATTGAGATGAGATCTGATGCATAGGGAGAGGAGAGCTTGGGTGCTTGTTTCTGTGGAGAGAGACATTCAAGATCTGGCTCTGTTTATTTCTGGTGATCATTTCTGCTAGGAGGAGAGCACACATGTTGAGAGGACTGGCAGCTACCTGGTAGCAGATCTGCTTGGAGGATTCGAGCTCTGATAGTTTCAGTGGAGAGGCAACATAGGAGAGGACATTCCCGTGGAGGGATTTCTTCATTGGGTTACTGATGAGCTAGGGCGCTTCAGTTCAGTGCAGAGGGCAACAAAGGAAGAGGGTGCACCACAATTTGGGCACTTCTCTTTCTGGTTCTTGTTGCAAGACTCGTGAGGAACTTGCTATGTATACAGGTTCCATTATATTTCATTACTTGTTGTATCTCTTGCTTTGATCATCATTATATAGACATATATCCCAAACTGGTTTTCCTCGGGGGGGTTTTATCTAGGGTCATGTTGACCAAAAATACCTATGTAGAAAAATGCATGTGTTAGTTTCTTAGATCTGTTCATTTTCAGCTGTAAAGATCTTTAGGTGTGTTGTACTTATTTTAGTATGCATGTGCTAACTTCTGGTTCTAAAACTACATGCTAGAGCACCTAAATTGGAAGTGCAACCGTAACAAATCAGCAAGAAGTTCTTGGACTGTTGGCTGTTATAAAACAACAACATATACTACTTTGACAGTTGAAACTTAGAGCCTAACTGTGGTCAAAGATAGACCTAGTAGGCAAGATGATAGGACCTGTAAAATCTTCAAAGAGATGGATAGTGTGATGTATGAATGGATTCCCCTATAGGTCAAGTTTCTATCTGTGGAGAAGGGCTTGAGTAAGGTCTTTATGGTAGCCAAAGGTTGCCAAGAAAGAGTAGACCTTGCAAATGTTGATTGCACCTGCCTGAGACACAAGGAAAATAACAATACAAGCCCAAGTATATGGTGGACAAACAAGTTAAACTTGTTGTCCCTAATTACAACAGTTAGTAACAGTATATATCAGCAATGAAATGGCACAATCAGTTGCTAAAACAAGTGCTAGAGATCAAGTAAATGATGCAAGAGATAAACTAGTAAAACACTAGTGAAACTCAAGATTAAAGGAGAAAGACACTAGCACAAAAGTAAGGCTGTAGTAAACACTTTCTGCGGAGATAAATATCAGCCTTACGTCTGTAACAAACAAGTTATTACAGCAAGAGATTCAACCAATAAAACTTGCCAAAAATCTACCAAAATATGTGCTATGATTACTAGAATATGTTGGGAAAAATCTTAGCAAATTTCAGTGGTTGAGTTGAGAGTTATTAGAGAAAGTTTGATTAGGGTTTCTACAGCCCTACTGTCTGAAGATGAAAGTTTGTTACAACAGCAAGCATTACCCCTATAGAGGGGACACACTAGTGGCTAAGAGGTGCTCTAGGCACAAGGAACAAAACCCAATTGCAGAAAGTTGAAATAACGAAAGTTCATGTTTCCCAATGCACTATTTTTTTCTCCAATGCAAAATATTCAGATTAGTGCCTTTAAAATTGGGTAAATGGAGTCTTAGAATAAAGACTTAGATCAACAAAGACCCTAGGGGTGTAAGCCCTTTTACTTCCTAGGGTATGCCAATCAAACATAGGGTAAATATAAGAGGGTATACGAACTCGTATTCCTCCTAGCAACCCTTGCAAAATACCTTGTAAACTTTAGCAAATTAGATGAAGCTGAATGGAGGGTGTATCCAACATACTCCTCCTAGGGTTCCAAACAACCATAACTAAGAAAGAGCAAGAAATAACTAACAATGCAGATTTTTCCTTACCAATTCCAAGATAGATAGATCAAAACCTAGTTTCACCAAGCAAATTCATCATAAGCATCAAGAGAACAATCATCAAGAGGTGCRCATCACTCCTCCTCGTCCATTCACCAAAAGATAGCATCATAAAACATTTGCACAAGAGAGAAACACCATAATGCCCAAGAATAGCGAAAATTTCAGCCAAGTACTTCTCCAAATGKTAGAGTTATGTTATGAAATGAGATTCACATGATCTCTATTTATACAAAAACCTTAAAACATAGTTTGTCCACTTAGCAAGGGTAAAACATAAGTGAAGGGGTCAACAACCCTTATCTTACCCCTTGCATCAAATAATAATATTTAATTTTCACTTTAACACAATAGAAACCCTAAAAAAGAGATGACGTCACCCCTTTAGGGGACGTTTGGACACCTTGAACAAGTCGTTGGAGAAGAGAATGGAGGTCGTTGGGGCCCCTTGAGCCTCCTCATCATGTGCTAAGGTCAATCGATGCCTCCTCCAGTTAAAATATGCCAAGTGTCAATGTGCAATAACTCCATCACCATCAAACCCCCTCAAGCATGACGTCAACCCTCAAAAGATGACGTTTTGCCTCTCCTAGGCAAGTCGTTAGAGTACTAGGGGCTGGATAAAATCTTCCATGATGCCATGTAAGCCTCCAAAGGCATATCTCTGTGATCTGGTGTGCGGGCCTACAAGATCCAACCTGTGGGCTCTTTGCCCCATGGAAACCCAAGCTAGGCTTGTTCTCCCAAAACTAGCCACCAAGCAAGGTCTTGCAAAACAAAAAGGTACGCCCTCCAAAGATCTCAAGTCAAAGATATCATGACAAGTGTAAACCACATCTAATAAGCAAGTCACCTAAACATGTGTATCAAAACTACCTCATCAAATTAAACAAATGCTCAAAAACCCTATGCAATTGACCAAGTTTAAGTATGGGAGGGGTGTCATAAAGGTCCGATTGGGTAGACCAAAACCCTTAAGTAGGGGATGCTCCCAAGGATGGCCTTTCAAGGTTATGTAGTGGATGATGAGGTGGAATGGGTTTAGACTTCATAGGTCGATGAGTTTCATGACATACAAGGGCTCGTATTATCTCATTTATGGGTGCATGGAGTCAAAGGCATTCCTAAGGTCTATAAAGAAACAAAAGACTTTAGAAAACAATTGTCATTGGGAGCTCACATAGAAAGGATGACCAACAAGGACTAGAAAAATGTTATAAGATTATGGGGAACAAGTTTATATGGTAAGAGATTATACGGGTGAGTTTGACATGATTTCATGAATCAATTTCTTCCAATTTTTTCAATTTTGGGTACTAGATTGCTGCATGAGAATGTTTTTAGTTAGGTGGCATAAATTCCTACCATGATCATTTCTTCAGGATCCCAAATCTATATTGTTTACTGCTTGATATGTGAAATTTAGCGTGCGAAACTCATATTTCGAGTTGTTTCGATACAACATTTGCTAAATTATGAATGCATTACTATTTACTATTTCTCATGGTTTAGGTGAAGTGAGTGAAACTCATTCTTTGTAATTTGTAAGATATACTCAAGCCTTGTACTATAAAATAAATAGTTTATGGGAACTTTTTGGTTCTTTCATGTAACATCCATTGACTAAATTTTCTTTGAAAATCTTTTTGTTTGCATGCACCTTGAAGACGCCACTATGGAACATAGACACCATACTCAACGTATTTCAATGCACAGAGAAATCCTACCATTTCTGTAGAAACAAACCTTAGATAGAAGAAAGCCTAGCTCAGAATGCAATCAGATATTGTGTTCTGGCTTTACATACCAAATTAGACTAAGCTCAAGGATGTAACTCATTACTCAAGTGTTAAGTATAGATAGAACAAACAATATTTATAGCAACATCCTTCTATACCCGATACAAGGCTTTGTTTATCTCAAAAGAATGCTCTAATTGTGAGTACCTTTTATCTTGGTCATTAACACTGGTCATCATAATGGCAATGCTATAGAACTTATTATGTTCACAGATCCATGCCTTTCAAATATAGTCTTCATATTGAACACAATTAATATAACTAATACATATACAAATATATAATAAACTAAGTCCACGACAGTGGTTGTTTCATACTCGTGACCATTCAATGGTATTTATAATGTGAGGAGTAGTTGTATCATTATTCAATTATATTTAACCCTATATGGATTTCCTTCCTTTCGAAACTTCATGGCATGTGGCTGAAGCTATTTGTTGGTGGCATAGATCCTTTGGCTTGTGGCCAAAATTTTCCCAAATTTAAAAAAAATAAAAATAAAAAATTGTGGGCTTATGGCCACAACAGTGATTCCGGCTTGTGGCCAGTTTCAGTTCAAAAGTAAATAAAAAGAAAAAATAAAATTTACCAAACATTCCATTGCAGATTTGAAGAACAAATATTTGCTAATACAATTTGAGCTAAAATTAAAGGTTGTATGCAAAATAGATCTGACCGAAGAGAGAATAAACCATAGGAAGTCATGAGTCATGACACAAAAAAATCAGGAGCCATAAATTTGGTGCACAATTAACATAAAAATTACAATGTAAGTGGAATCACCGTTAACATATCAGCAAGTGAAGAAATAATCGGGAAAAAACTCGTGGACAACCTAAAAAACCAGACAGCGCTGACTCAAATTTATTTCATTTGCAATGAAGCCTCCAAAATTGTCAGGGAAATCTATCCTATATAAAAAAAAAAGCAAAGCCTGTTTGAGGCCGTGAGAAATTGATCCACATTTCAGATTGGTATAGATGCCTCTAATCTGGAAAATTGTTTTGTGTCATAACAATCTTTAGCTACATCTCTTGCAGTTGATTGAGCTTATGTGATGTATTTAACGATAAAGAGGTGATACTATTCTGCTGTGGAGGACAAACGACATCTGGTCATTTAAGGCTATTAACAAAGAATGCAGCGCATAGAAACAATGGTGAACCCTTGGTTTGAAGTCACCATGGCCATCACTATATCAAGGGTAGGGTTAAAGACTCCATGGGAAATGTAGTGTTGACAAATCATAATACAGTACCGAGTTGCCACCATATCCCTGACCTCTCCTTATGAGTGTATTTTGTAACTGACTAATTGACATATGAGTGCCCTCATGAAGAAATTGCAGTAGTGAACAAGGATTAATGGCACGCTATCTAGGTTCAACAGTGGTGACTGTGAGGAGTTTTGATGGTCTAAAATTCACTTTGGTAAATTGTGATTGCCCGTGGAATACGTGTCAATCCATACTATATAATATATTAAGTGCTACATATAAACATTATGTTATTGTGTTAAGCTATCGTATATTTTTTTCAAGGAAAACTTCACGGGATCCCCCCCCCTCTTCCCTGGAATATTTGGATAGAGGGTGGCTCAACCACTAGCCACAAGCGCGGCTAGGAACCCCGAGGAACTTTACTGGATTTGAACTTGTGATCTATGGCCTCCTTGTTGGCAACATGCCTTGGACGGATGGTTTCAATTGATTGAGATAACCCTTGGCGTTATGTGAAGCTGTAGTATATATAATATGAAATATTGCATATAATATAATTATATATTGTATAAAATATATTATATACTAAGTCAACTAATCTATATAAAAAAATGAATGTTTTTCAAAAGGAGAGAGTAGATAAAAGCCTACTTCAAAAAGAGTGTGGATAAAAACGCACTTCATATTAAGGAAGACTATCAGTGGCTATCAAGAGAAGGTATCAGTGAGTTCATAAGGCCACCACATACATGATACATTTGGTTCTAACCATGGCATACTTATATCAGAATGAAATGGCAGCATATCAAAACAAAATGGCATAATGGGGGGAAGAAATCCAAAATAAAATGGTTAATCGATCCCTTGAAAATAATGAATTAGAAGCTCTAGAATTGTACGCCACTACAGAAATTGATAGAATGAAACGTGAAATAGCAAGATATTAGCAATACCTTGAGGAAGGTTAACGAAATAATCAAGATCGCAGTGAAAAAATTGCAAAGGTTGATGGCTTATACAATAGACGAAGCATAATGAGGGTCAACGAAATTGAAAAATATTTTGAGATATATCCACCAAAGTTAACAAGAAAAGAATCAAGATAGCTTCGAAATTTTTAAATGGTCCTGCATGAGTGGCATATGTGGATATATGAAAAGACTTCAAGTGATAACAATAAATTGGCCAATGTTTTGTTACCAACTTTCTCAATAGATTCCCAGATAGTGAAGAACATTACAAAGATAGACAAATGGGAATCCTCAAAGATGTAGTAGCATCACTAGAAGACATCCAAGCATCCTTTAAGAGAATAAAAAATGACTTCAGTGATCAGATCAAGATCAATCTATTTGCCAAATAGAAGAATTCAATGAATTCATGAATGAAATTGATGCTTAAACCATCACTTCAGAAGATAAGTTGGTGCACTACATCCATCAATGAAGTTTTGGTCCCTTCTCAAATTGATGACGATTCCCAAAGGATCGAAGAGGCATTTTGTGAGGACCATAGCAATGATAAAATTAAAGTTCAAATAAATTAATTAGAGGATAACTCAACAAGCAGGGAGGAAGTATCAGTCACTCCATCGGATGTCTATGACAATTTTTAGGAAACCGAGGCAGTTTTCATTGGAGTTCATATATCACCAGGTGAATTACAGAATCGAAATCCACATCACGTTACTTTTGCTGCATCATCTTACTTTTGCTATTTCTTAGATCCATGTAACACGTACAACATCCTTATGATTGCTGGAGGAACTTTGTTACCCATCTTCATAATGAATAAAGGTATTTGTGTAGCAGACTGATAAATATGGTCTGCTCGTGGTTGAAATTGATCGCTAACATCCATCCTTGATTTTGTTCAGAGGATGAAACATCTTTAGGAGGGGTGAAATGTAACGAACATAGTTAATATAACTGATAACATATCTAAATATATTTTAAATAAACTAAGTTTCCAACACCGGTGTCCTTTCATATTCATGATGTCTGCTAATCTTGTATAAAATTATAAATATGTAATGAATAAACATCTTGCACAAAAGCAACCCTGACATTTCATATCTGCTAATCTACTATAACTTTATCTTGTAGATTCAGCTGTTTATATCTTCCTTGTTGGTCTTATTGTGCTAATGACTCTACGTTGTTTGGAGTAGAGATCCAACAGTTTGAAGGGACCTGGTTATTCAATGTTGAGAGAAATTAGGAATTTCCAAAATTTCACTACATGAAATAAATTGTGCCCTCCCTTCATCAGTGCTCTTACATATCTATATCAATATGTTTTAACGAAAATGCATTATAATCAGCTTGGTAATTTTGAAAGTGTTTAATTCCTGTTTGCAAGGTTCTATTATGGGTCTGCATGTTATGAGCCTTGTGAGTGATTGAAGTAATTCTCAACTTAGTGTATTGTTTTAATTATTGTTTCTTATACATGAAGCAAAGTATTTAATTCAGAAGTATCGATTTAAACAGCTTTTTAAGTCTCGGGAAAAAGGGAAAGTATTGTCATTGCAAGCATTCATCACAGTTAGCCTGAAACTGTATTTTTTGACATTTTGCATTCTCTATTTGTATAATAAAATTACATAAATCCTCTCAATAAACAAATCCTGAGATAATGCTGTCTAAGTGTCAGATCTGGTTTTTGATCCTGGGACTTGAATTAACCCTTTCATCTCCTTTATACCCTTATATTCAAGTTTATGCTTATTTAGTGCCACTTTAAATTCGTCCATTAATTGATTTCATTCATCCAGATTGAGAAAATGAGTGAGCCATTTAAAGTTCAGATCAGCTCAGATCTAATTCGCAGGCTTGTTGGTGAGGGGGATCAAAAACCCATCAGTAAACCTAAAGTTAAACCAAAGGTTGTTAGATCAGATCATCCAAGCAATCAGGCCCCACGGATTGAGCCCAAGCCCTCTGAGGAGACTGGAGGATGGCAGCCAGGATTGCCCTCTCTGCTTCCTCTAGGGGTCTTTCCCCCTGTTGCTGACAAGGAGTTGGATCCTATTCATAAAGTTCTTGATGAGAGTGAGAGAGTTGTAGACAAACTGCAAAAGGAAGAGGCCAGATTATTGGAGGAAGTTAAGCGCAATGCAAAGGAGCTCCATGAGAAAGAGTACAGGATGCCAGAACAGAAAACTATGCCCTGCTTAAAGGCAAAAGATGCTTGTGTACAGTGTTACAAGGATCACCCAGAGGATCCACTACAATGTGCTGAATCTGTAAAAGCCTTTTTGGATTGTGCAAGGCGAGTTCAGCAGCGGTTTGTTGCTTCTGGATGATGATAATCTATTGAAATATTGGTCAACATTTTTTTGACTATCAATTCATATTTTTCTGCATATAAAATTATAGATTGATAAGCGATTTATTTGAGCATGTTTTGGCAGAGCACAATTTGTCGCCAAACAAAAATTAGTTTAAAAAACCATCTGGTGAGTGAAGTAATTGAAGCGAGCTATTTTCGTATAGATCTTTTCCAATTGTAGTGGTGCACTGGCAATGACGTCCGTTACGGGTTATATATATATATATATATTATAAACAACTAATCTAATGGGTATATTTGAGATTTACAGTGTTTTGTTACTGTTTATATGTTGGTCTTTCCGTCATTTTTTAAAGCTGTTTAAATCATGGTTTGATATTTTATAATTCTGATACAAGATATTGTAAGCTAATACATCTCCTATATGGCCGTCAAGTACACATGAAACTAGACCTGATTGAAAATTAATAAAATTATTGTCAGCGATATGGTCCTTTCAGTATTAATCTGAGTATTCTATAGATATGTGACTAACACATTTGCTAAACTTTATTTGAGAAAGACACATGCTTTGGAGAAACTATAAATGCGATTTCCTTCCTCCTGAAGACTCTCCCATTGTTTGAACTCCATTATACCTTCTACCTGTGAAACTATCCATAGATTGCAGGCAGCGTACCACCTTTGTAAAGAAGCATACCCGCATTTTGATGAGCTCCTTTTCAAAGGAAATTTGACATACGCGCATTCCCATGGTCCAAAATGCTTTTGTCCTTATGGATCTGTACCCATACGTGCACCCAGACATACCCATGCCACGTCGCTAACAAGAAGGTTTCTCTAAAGGAGTGCATGTCGTGGAAGAACAGATAATTGCTTACGCCTTCAATGGGTTTTGGTGGCATGTAAGTCCATAGCACAAAATGGAAGATGGCAAGATTGCATTTTCCTAGCAGTTGCAACAATTTGGCATTCTAAAAGGTTTCCACCATCTGGCTATCTAAATTGTAAGTGAGTTTACATTACCACAGGTTAGGCATAACAACCATTATGTCCAACTGAATTCTTGTTTGTTTTCTGAGAATGCTTTTAGAGATTTTGCCGTGCATTTATTAAATAAATTATTGTTAATACTTGGTGTAGTGACTGTGGAGTATTGTTATTGACGTTTTTTATTCAACCAAATTTCTCAGTGATTACAGCATCCTTTCTCTGATTGATGTGGATATATTTGTGTTATTTCTATATCCAAGATAATAGTGTCATAGGCAGTTTTGTTTACTTTCTTATATGATAGTCTTTGTCATATGATTATGTTTCTGTGAGAAGTTTCTCAGCAGTCAATGATTAGGACTATGATGTCACATTCTAGAGAACCAACAAGCGAGATGTTTGAGCTTAAAGCATGCATAACGAGGGTTGCATTCATCCATATAACTCTCACCACTTAATTTCTATTTAGTTCAGATAGGTGGATACATATATACACAGATGGAACAACCTTTTGTTTTGAAGCCACAATATTTTTCTAATTATCTCAAATAAGGGTATCGAAGAGTAAAATTTTACAAAGGAGGACCATTCAACATCTCCTTATTTTGGAAATATGCTTTGAGAAACATTCTCCGAGTTCGGGGTCTGCACCATAGAATAGGGACTTCATTTGACCTAGGTGCCAGGTTTGAGCGGTATTTATTATACCCAAATAACCTTGGGACTTGCACCTGGCCTCATTCCTTTTTTGACATCTCATTCAAGTTGGTGTAGAGCGTAGCAAGAATAAAACTCTAAGGGGCAATATAATACTTTGCCAACCTCACTTGTGAATCAGTGTTCCATTTGCACCATTCAACCTTTCATAATGACTAATAAGAAGAAAGTTCATTTGCACCATTCAACCTTTCATAATGACTAATAAGAAGAAAGTTAGGGTTTGCAAGAAGACATACATCTTATGAATTTTGAAATTTTGAATGCTACTTCTTGCTTAGAAAACAAACATTTATCCTTCACAAAAGACATTGTTATGCGGTGGTTCCTTGTACTGTTCACAATTTGTGCCAAATTGTTTATTAAGGTCAAATTTTCATTATAGAAAATGCATATTAGGAATCGTCTGCTTTGCATTATGTTAGATTCTCTCAACATCAATTTAACCATCTATGCATGTTATCAGCTTCTTGCTTTGATGTTAACATTCCTATAACCAAAGTCAAATAGAAAGTGAGAAGAAGAGGTGCAAATGCCTTCAAAAGAATTTAAAGTCTTTGGATACCTTCATTTAAACGCTTAAATTAAATCTACTTTACCAGACAAATAGCTTCAAAAGAATTCAAAATCTTTGGATACCTTCATTTAAACAAATTTCAACTAAATCTACTTTTCATCATCCATCTTTCCTTTCTAATTATGATGTTGAAGTTAATTTTCATCCATATTACCAAAGGAATAACCCACTTCTATAATATATAAAAGGAAATTTGGTTACAATGCATTAAGATGCACAAAAAAATAAATAGAACACTAAAAGAAAATGGAACCACTTTCAACAAATTTTCATCATGACCCTTGCCTTGCAATTTGATGAAGGCTTCCCACAACTCAAAGAACACAAAAACAAATGAAACCATTAAGACTATGTTATTGCTATGAAAAATATTGTATTCTACATCCCCAACATTCAATTTGCTATGTTTTGCTCTTCCTCAATTCAATAGGATTTTTTTTTGTTATAATTCTCTCTGTCAATCCAATTATGTCACCATTAAATATATTTTGGCTAGTAACATGCCTTGCCAAGTTTCCTTGCACTTCCATAATTTGTACCTCATGTTGTTGTAAGAAGAGTAGGATGGAGAGTCGCTTGTCATCATCCGTGGGGGTGTATCTCCTACATGTCCTCATCCTTAGGGACCTAGGCACTATAAGGGATGCCTCCATTCAATAGGAGACATCCTTAGGGATGTCCTTGAATTACCCTGGACATTTTCCTTTGAAAATGGGGATGTCTAGGAGACATCCTTAGATGTCCTTGAATTACCATAGACATTTTCCCTTGAAAATGAGGATGTCTAGGAGGCATCCCTTGACGCTTTTGAGGACTTTTTGACATCCACACCCCAAGTAACACACTTGTGGCATCGATTATCAAAAAATATATTCACTCAATGGTTTGGCATTCATACCATTCAAACCATGAAAAATATCATTTATGTAGTGTATCTAAAGACTTCACAGTATGTGATTGTAATGGGAGAATATTGTTGACAATTTTAACTCATGTTTAATAGGTTTTTATATGGTGCCCCTTTGTTTTTAGGGTTTTAGTGCACTCAAACAAGGTTTATTAGACTTATTATTTTAAAAATGTATTTTTTGTGTTTTGTTTTGTTTTCTAAATATGGTTTCAGTTAACTATTAATAAGCACAATATATACAATGCTTTAATACAAAAAGTGAGCCATAAATGTAGCCTCCATAAGCAAGTCAAAAAAATAAAAAAACATGGGCTATGGTCGACAAAAACATCCACACACAGACCCTATATCACACTTTCCATAACATAAAAAAAACATCATACAAATACATGCATACCATTATATTAAACATATTGGATTTGTATTGTGATGAGCATTGGTTAAGGCATGGTTCCTTGAGTAGTGTTTGGTGTTGCCCTGCTTTTAAGGACATTCTTTGTATTCTTGTGTTGATATATTATGTTGGTTCATTTGATATTCTACAAAGCCCCATTGTGGATCAAGTTTACAAGAAGTGGTATCATATTATTGATTTGGGCAAATGGGTGTTTTTTATTTCCGTAGATTTAGGGCTCTTTTTTCTAAGGTATTGGGAACAACTTTTTATTAGTGCAATAGATTACATCTAAACTGGTGCCATTATTCGCAAAATTTGATGCATCCCGAATTGGGCTCATAATAGCAATTCTAAGAAAATATTGAGGAAGTTGCAACTATTTTAAATTGTAGCATCAAAACCCTAGTAGAACCAAACTATTGTTGGAACACTTTTTTATTTATGCTTTTGATGACTTGCGGATCAATGCTATTATAAGCAACATCTAATGCCATTTCTAAATTGCGGTCATAATAGTGTTTTCGAGCAATAATAAGGAAGTTACAACACTTTTATATCACAACATGAATACACTAGTAGAAACATATTACAATTGGAACATAATTTTATCGATGTGATTGGAATGCCTTCAAAGCTATTCCACAACATAATTTGATGTCATTTCTTGATTGGGTTATTATAACATTTGTTCATAGTATCAAGCAAGATACTACCATATTAAAGTTGTAGCCTTAAAAACCCTACTTGCACAAAAGAATTCATTGAAAAGTAAGTTACTTCTTCAAAACCCTAGTTATATTTAGGGATTTCACAAAGACAATGTATTTCAAAGGGAAACCCGATGGTCGTAGAATTGGCTAATACACAAATGGTATTAAGTCAATCTCACTCATTGGAATTACATTCTATATTTTAATCTAAGAGTTGATAGTGGCATATGGTGGAAGTCATTTGATCCTTTGGAGAAGTTACAACTTTTAGAGGAAATATTTGAAAATGTTTTTTTAGACAAGTGGTCTCATGCAATGAAGAAGGATAAAGAGCCAAATAGGAGCTTGTTTTCATTTGAAATTTTCCTACCCCAAGGTCATGGATTCCTTAAGTGGGAGAATGCCATTATTTCCATAAACCCTAGCAAAGAGCATAATATCCTCATTCTTGACTTGGCTAAAATATTGTAGGTCCACGTAAGGCATATCAAGAACACATAAGTTGAGGATGAGAATGCTCAGGTTTTGAGGATTTGAAGATTACTATGGATAATTATGTTTGTTATCATTATGGATGATGTGGATATTATTCTTGAATATTCTTGGATGGACTCATTTGGTATGGTTATTATTAATGTGTAAGAAATAAATCATGTTTTCATACAAGGAAAATAAAATCATATTGCAAGATGTTTCTCTTCTTAAAAAACAAGGTCTTAAGATGGAACATGAAGAAACCATTGCAGGAAACCATTTGGGGAGCCTACATACAAGTTTGCCTAAGAGTTCATGGATGAGTTAGAGGAAAAAAAACCCGCGGAGGCACCAGAAAAAGACCCCCATGGAAAACTTCAAGAAGGGTACAAAAAGGAAGAGCATGAGAAAATTTCCATAGAGCACCATACATCAGAGGATTGAGTTAAATAAAGAACAAATAGTGAAGGTTGTTGCATATCGCCAATCACACAACCATGAGAAACAACATTCATCGAGGCAAGGCCATGAGCATCAATAAACCTCATATAGATATACACAGAACTAGAAAAAAAAAAACAATAAGCAGTACATGGAAGAAGAAAAGCAATAAGTGGGGATATCAAAGTAGGGTAGTGACAATAAGGAACCAAAGGAGAGACCATGGTCAATACGGGATGACAGAAATTGGGACCCACAAATGGATTTCATTAGGTTGGATGGATGATCGTAATTGGTAATAGTGGATTTCATTACTTAAAAAATCGTATTATTGAGTTTACACATATTTTGAGGACGAAACATGCAAGGGGGGTGGAATGTTAGGTACATAGGGAGGATAATTAATGTGATGTGACCATACTCATTGAGTAAGATCCACTAGGTAGTTGGTGTGTGAACTCATCAATGAATGTAGTGTGGCATGCTATCCCCATTTTGTGGATAACTAAGGAGATCATGTCTCGAGGCCCTCAGGTTGCAGATATGGAGTGTCGAGAGACTACATGGTCAACAATACCCTTTTGCACAGGTGGAAAACCCACTCACCACCACAGATGGTCACAGGTTTACAGATGGCATCCACCACACCAGCTGGCTTCCGGAAGGTAGTGAGTCTTGCTCCATGAGGTACAAGTCAGTTTTATAGTGAGCATCATTTCAATATTTAAGCCATGTGATTATGTTGTATCTTAGATTGCTCTAGATTTCATGATATATGCTTGGGCATTATGCCTTTTTCCCTGCTTCACCTTGGTGGTTGACATTGTGCTCTAGTAAGTGGTTTTCCTTGGGGATGGGTTTGCTATTGGGAACTCCCTTAATGAGCCATTGTACCGTTCTCGACCATACTTACCACTTTCCATCATTGTTCCCCTCCATTTCCTTATCTCTTGGGATTTTTAGGGTGTATTGACCCAAGAAGGGGTTGTCCCTCATTCTATGGGAAGAAAGGGCTAAAGGCCCAGAGGGGTTGTTGTTGGGTAAAAGATAAAAACCTTGTATAAACCTTCCAGATGCTTCACCAAGGGATCACCCAAGAAAGCAATGAAACACTTATCCTTGGGTAAAGGGGACCACAATATAACAAAGAATGCTTCAAAGGTTAGTTGAAGGATAAGAGGTATCATCATGAGTCGGCCTATCACATCCATGGATATCTAGTGGTATGACATTGTCATCATCTGATCACCAAACCAAGGCAATGGCTTTCAATTGCATGGCTGAGAGAAAGGGGATTTCATCACGATCCAACCTTCTCATTTCCACTAGTTGTTTGTGGATGACATTACCACCACCTGGTCACCACGCCGGGGCAGTGACCTTCAACCTCTCCTTATGCTATATTGAGAGAAAATAAAGAAAGAAAGATAAAAGGAAATTGATGGGCTTGGAAAAAGTGCATTGCGGACGAAGGTACCACACACCCTCTACCAAGGTGTAACACCCTGTTTCCCCCAAATTTGTAATTAATCCTAATATAGGAATTACCATGCTAAAGCATGATGAAAATGTGAATGTATGATGTGAATGGACCTTATGAAGAAGGT
>JZKD02S1673522.1:344273-362215 GCA_000966675.3 Picea glauca
CGACATAACCCACCCCTCACTTGCCAAACAATTTTCCCAGGAGGGGCAAAACGTCCTATTTTTTAGCTTGACGTCATGCTTTTGGGGCTAGGGCATGGTGGTGAGGTGCCACTTTTTTGACACATGGACATTTTGAGGAGAAGAGGGTCTTCACCATGATGAGAGTGCCTAGATGCTTGACATGTGGCCTTTGGAGGCCTACCCATGTTTCTCCTACACCAACGACTTCCTTAAAGTGGCAAAACATCCCCCAAAGGGGTGATGTCCTTCTAAATTAGGGTTTTTTGGTGCAAAAGTGAAATTTTAAAGGAATTGCTAACCCCTAATATTGTGTTTTACCCTAAAGTATGTGGACAAACTATGTTAGCTACATTTTGTATAAATAGAGATCATAAGATCTCATTTTGAACATAACTCTCCATTGTGAGAGGCCATTGGACTGAAATTTGCGCTAGCTTTGAGCATTTTCTCTCTCTCTTTGCACTTGTCTTGTTTTTTCTTGGCTATTGGTGGAAAATTGATGTGTTAAGCTTGGAATCTCTTTCTCTTGCATGTGGATGTTCTAAATCTTGGAGATAAGGGTTTGTTCAATGCTATTTGTGAATTTGGTAAGAGAAATATGCATTTATTGTCTAGTTATCTTGCTTTAAATTCTATAATTTGTCACTTGTCAAACCCTTGGGAGAAGTATAAGGGCATACACCCTCCTCAAGGTATTTTCATTTGCTTGTTTTGAAGGAACAAGTTGCCTTGGAGAATTACAAGGGCGTACACCCTCCAAGGTATTCTTGTTTTGGTTTGCAAAACCCTAGGAACTACAAGAGCGTACACCCCTAGGGCATTTGTAAGTCAAATATTTTATCCAAGCCTAACCTTTGTAAGCTCTATTGTTGTTCAAGGTGTTTTTGCCAAGAGAAATACAAGGGCGTATACCCTCTTGGCATGACCCTAAGGAGTCTAGATATACTTGGGAACTACAAGGGCGTGCATCCCCAAGGTTTTAACTAAGATTCTTCATCTCTTTGACCCCATTGCCTAAATGTTTAAGGCACTAATCAATTTAAAGTTGCATTGGAGATACAAAACATTTGTCTCAACAAACGTGAAATTTCAACCTTTACAAGCTTTCTCTTTTGGATAATGATATTGATGCCTTGGGGGGTTTTCCTCCCTAGGGCATCCCTTTTCTTCCATAATTTCTCATTGTTTTACTAACTTCTTTTCTACAACCATTAGGCTACAAAAAATCACTAACCCTAGGTGTTAATATCTCACTAACTGGCCCCTAACTTTCCTCCATTTTGCAGCCACTAATTTCACTAACTAGGGTGCACTGTTTAGGCTAGTTTTGGGGATTTTCTATGGTTGATTTAGTTGTTGCATGTCATTGAATGCTACAACCATAAGGCTGATAATTTACTGCAGAAAATCATTTTATAACAACTTGCTTTATTCAGTCTTAAAGTGTTATGCTCAAGTCATAATTGATTACTAAATTCATTGATGATATTGCCAATTGATCTTGTGCTTTATATGTTGGTTTGGATACTTTATTTGCTGATATAAATTGCCGTCCGTTGCTGCAAATTAGGGAAAACAAGCTTAACTTGCTGATCCATACTAACACATAGCACTGCAAGGTGTCTTTTCTTGTGTTTCAGGCAGGTACAGGTGCATTGACAACTATCTCTTCACTTGGTATCCATTTTCCTCTCTTCACTTACCATTTCCAGCCAATCATTTATTCCATCACTTGACCTTTCGGGGGACTTCTCCTAGCACTTCCCTTCATCCTTCTCATTCCCCATAGGGTCTTCGGGATTGCCTCCCAGGAGTGACCTTAGTCACCCCCCAAGTGCAGGACCTACATTGAGGTGACATTGGGTGTAGGATTCCCAAGATGTAGCACTTGTTTTTGTGGTCGGGTCGGGCTTTTCCCAACCTGCAACTCGTGCTATAACATTTTGGCACCATTGTTGGGGAGGATTTTGAATCCTCTTCATGCCCTAAACGACACTTTTGACAAGTCTCTTTCCTAGAGCCTTCATCCTGAGCTTGCCTAGCGACTCCACTCCAGGAACCTACCCATTTTCTTTGACAAACCTTCTTTAAAGTTTTTCTGGAGACTCCACCTTTCCCTTACTCACCTTTCCCCTGCTCCCTCCTTTCATCCTTTGATAAGCCTTGCTCTCCCCTAGAAACTCCTTTGAGGTGTCCTTCTAGTTGATGGGACTATGGCACCTTGGAATGAACCAAGACCCCGCCATCCCTCTTGGAAGGAAATTTTGCATATGGAAAGGGAAAAAACTGCTAATAAAGTCGTTGAAGAGCTGATGAACCAAGTAAAAAAGTTATTGCATGACTCTGTCGAAGACCAAGCCCTCATAGATGAAGAGGTGCTTGAAGAACGTGCTTATGAAGAAAGCTTCCAAGAAGATCTTGATGAAGCTTATCACGTTGAAGATCAAGAGGAGAACACTATGAGTTATGTCCCTTTCGAGGATCTTGATGACAACATGTTCCATGATCCTGGAAGTGAAGAGGCCTCAGATGCAGTCGATCAACATATTGACACTTTCATACAGATTGGAAAACGTGGATGGGACATGAGCCTTTTCACCTTTGACGAAGATCCCACTTATGACGTTGAGGGAATCCCTCAAACAAAGGATTGGTCTTTGTGCATATATGACTCAGATGTTTCAGATGGTGACGGTGACATGATCATTTGTTCCATCCATTCGAGGACGACCTGACATAGCATTTTCAGGATGATTTTCAACCACCATACTCAGATTTTGATAGACACCACGTCGTGGCCTACCCAAAGAAATCCGAGGTCCATACTACCAAACATAAGTACTTTCATGTTGAGACTTTGAGAAAGGATTTGCAGACAAAGAAGAGACATTTCATGAGTCCGACGAAGGAGTTTTCCTCTAAGGTTGTGCCTTACCCTGTTTCCTCTTTTTTGGGAAATCATTGGGTTTTATTTGGATCTCTTGTTCTTACTCATCCTTCAGGGACCAGTGATCTTCTAAGTGAGGATGAAGATGAGCCATCATCTAGTCCACTCCAGAGATGGATTCATCGGGCCTGTGGCTATGCTTGCAAGCAAGAGTTCCAAGACGATCGAGATTGTGGTTTCTCTTTTCAATATGATTTCCTCCCTCCCACCCGTCTCCATGAGTTTTATTTCATGATTGATTATATGTCTTTTTATGATCATGATTACTATGTGCTAGACTTATCTTTGTTGTTTCACATGATTAAGCACAGGGGGGAATGTCTTCGTTCGATGATCAGGTGGTTGTACTGGTTGTACGATTTCACTTGACACCTTCGGGGCTTAATCTTCAGGGACCCAGGGTCCCAGGTAAGTAGGTGCAGGTCTACCAGGAGATGTTGCAGTTCTCATGCACTCTACGATGAGCACATGTGACCAAGTAGGAGCCAGATGTTATCCCCATTTTGTGGATAAATAAGGAGATCATGTCTCGAGGCCCTCAGGTTGTATATACGTAGTGTTGAGAGACTACATGACCAAAATACCCTTTTGCACAAATGGAAAATCCACTCACCACCACAAATGGTCACATGTTTGCAGATGGCATCCACCACACCACTTGGTTTCCGGAAGGTAGCGGGCCTTGCTCCATGAGGTACAATTCAATATTATGATGAGCATCATTTAAATATTTAAGCCATGTGATTATGTTGTATCTAAGATTGATCTAGATTTCATGATATATTCTTGGACATTATGCCTTTTGCCCCGCTTCACCTTGGTGGTTGACATTGTGCCCTAGTAAATGGTTTTCCTTGGGGATGGGTTTGTTATTGGGAACTCCCTTAATGAGCCATCATATCGTTCTCGACCATACTTACCACTTTCCATCATTGTTCCCCTCCATTTCCTTATCTCTTGGGATTTTTAGGGTGTATTGACCCAAGAAGGGGTTGTCCCTCATTCTATGGGAAGAAGGGGCTAAAGGCCCAGAAGGGTTGATGTTGGGTAAAAGATAAAAACCTTGTATAAACCTTCCAGATGTTTCGCCTAGGGATCACCCAAGAAAGCAATGAAACACTTATCTTTGAGTAAAGAGGACCCACAATATAACAAAGAATGCTTGAAAGGTTAGTTGAAGGATATGAGGTCTCATCACAAGCCGACCTATCACGTCCATGGATATCTAGTGGTATGACATTGTCATCATTTGGTCACCAAACCAAGGCAATGGCTCTCAATTGCATGCCTGAGAGAAAGGGGGTCTCATCACGAGCCAACCTTCTCATTTCCACTAGGTGTTTGTGGGTGACATTGCCACCATGCCAAGGCAGTGACCTTCAACCTCTCCTTATGATATATTGAGAGAAAATAAAGAAAGAAAGATAAAAGAAAATTGATGGGATTGGTAAAAGTGCATTGCGAAAGAAGGTACCACACACCCTCTACAAAGGCACACATGAATGAGACACTACGACCCCTTGTATGTTGTGAGCCCTATGCCCATTGAGCCTTGACCCCAGCCACTTCATCCACTTTACATGGCTTAGAGATGGATCTCTTGGAAACTCTCTTTGACCTAGGACAAGATATACCCAATAGGACACCTCGTCAACCCTCCCATATTCGAGCTTGAAAAGTCGCATAGTGTCTTTGAGTTGTTAATTGTTTGATATAGTGATCTTTGATGCACATGCTTAGATGGCTTATTTATTGATTGGATTCAATTATCATGATGTTATGACTTGAGATCCTTGGAGGGCATGCTCATTTGTCTTTGCAGGAMCTCGTTGGTGGACAGTTTTGGGAGAACAAGCCTAGCTTGAGATTCCATGGAGCTACAAGCCCACAGGTTGGATGTCAGGGGCCTGCATGCCAAATGAGAAARATCATACTTGGAAGGCATTGATGATGACTTGGAYGACATAGCCCAACCCTCACTTGCCAAACTATTTTCCCAGGAGGGGCAAAACATCCTATTTTTGAGCTTGATGTCATGCTTTTGGGGCTAGGGCATGGTGGTGAGGTGCCACTTTTTTGACACATGGATGTTTTGAGGATAAGAGAGTCTTCACCATGATGAGGGTGCATAGATGCTTGACATGTGGCCTTTGGAGGCCTACCCATATTTATCCTACACCAACGACTTCCTCAAAGTGGAAAAACATCCCCTAAAGGGGTGACATCCTTCTAAATTAGGGTTTTATTTGTGCATAAATGAAATTTTAAAGGAATTGTTTAATATTATTTTGTAAAAGGGGCAAGATTAGGGTTGTTAACCCCTAATCTTATGTTTTACCCTAAAGTATGTGGACAAACTATGTTAGCTACATTTTGTATAAATAGAGATCATAAGATCTCATTTTGAACATAACTCTCCATTGTGAGAGGCCATTGGACTTAAATTTGCGCTAGCTTTGAGCATTTTCTCTCTCTCTTTGCACTTGTCTTGGTTTTTCTTGTCTATTGGTGGAAAAGTGATGCACTAAGCTTGGAATCTCTTTCTCTTGCATGTGGATGTTCTAAATCTTGGAAATAAGGGTTTGTTCAATGTTATTTATGAATTTGGTAAGATAAATCTGCATTTATTGTCTAGTTATCTTGCTTTAAATTCTATAATTTGTCACTTGTCAAACCCTTGGGAGAAGTATAAGGGCATACACCCTCCCCAAGGTATTTTCATTCGCTTGTTTTGAAGGAGGTTATTATGCACAAGTTGCCTTGGAGAATTACAAGGGCGTACACCCTCCAAGGTATTCTTGTTTTGGTTTGCAAAACCCTAGGAACTAAAAGGGCGTACACCCCTAGGGAATTTGTAAGTCAAATATTTTATCCAAGCCTAACCTTTGTAAGGTCTATTTTTGTTCAAGGTGTTTTTTCCAAGAGAAATACAAGTGCGTATACCCTCTTGGCATGACCCTAAGGAGTCTATCTATACTTGGGAACTACAAGGGTGTACACCCCCAAGGTTTTAGCTAAGATTCTTCATCACTTTGATCCCATTGCCCAATAATTTAAGGCACTAATCAATTTCAAGTTGCATTGGAGATACAAAACATTTGCCTCGACAAATGTGAAATTTCAACCTTTACAAGATTTCTCTTTTGGATAATGATCTTGATGCCTTGGAGGTTTTTCCTCCCTTAAGGCGTCCTTTTTCTTCCATAATTTCTCATTGTTGTACTAACTTTTTTTCTACATTCATTAGGCTGCAGAAAATCACTAACCCTAGGTGCTAATATCTCACTAAATAGCCCCTAACTTCCCTCCATTTTGCAGCCACTAATTTCACTAACTAGGGTGCATTATTTAGGCTAGTTTTGGGGATTTTTCTGTGGTTGATTTAGCTAATGCATGTCATTGAATGTTACAACCATAAGGCTGATAATTTACTGCAGAAAATCATTTTATAACAACTTGCTTTATTCAGTCTTAAAGTGCTATGCTCAAGTCATAATTGATTACTAAATTCATTGATGATATTGCCAATTGATCTTGTGCTTTATATGTTGGTTTGGATACTTTATTTGTTGATACAAACTATCATCCGCTGCTGCAAATTAGGGACAACAACCTTAACTTTCCGATCCATACTAACACATAGCATTGCAAGGTGTTTTTTCTTGTGTTTCGGGAAGGTACAGGTGCACCGATAACTATCTCTTCACTTGGTATCCATTTACCTCTCTTCACTTACCATTTCCAACCAATCATTTATTCCATCACTTGACCTTCCAGGGGACTTCTCCTTACACTTCCCTTCATCCTTCTCATTCTTCCTGGGGTCTCTGGGATCACTTCCCAGTAGTGACCTTAGTCACCCACCAAGTGCTAGACCTACATTGCGGTGACATTGGGTGTAGGATTCCCAAGTTGTAACACTTGCTTTTGTGGTTGGGTCGGGTTTTTCCCAAAACTTGTGCTATAACATGGCCATACATGTTGATTAATATACACAAGGTGGTTGGTGGGTAATAATTTATGGAGACTAATAACAAGAAGTAGTCGACATTGGCCCCTAAGAATACTCATGGGAGAGTATATATATACAAGCATATCATTGCATTGAGCATGTTGGATTTTTATTGTAACAATCCTTGATTGTGGAGTGGTTCTTTCCTTAAGGAGTAATTATTGGTGTTTCCATACCTTAAGGGTATTCTCTATATTCTTATGTTGGTTCAGTTGATCCCACACATTAAATCAACCCAAGAATATAAATAAAAGTACCTAACATAATGAGGCTTTAAATTACCACACATGACCTCTCTAAGGAAAATTTGGCTTACAAGTGGAGAAATGGATACAATTAGGATGTTTCAACAGTAGGGATGAATCTTTTGGCCTTGGCCCTGGACATCGTTAAGGGAGGAAATCTAAACATGAGACCATGCATGAAAGTTTTAAGGGCTCCAAGGTTTTGAACGACCTTGAATTGTGACACATGAAATACCAAGGAGATTTAAGGCCTCTAAGTGGGTATATGGTGTTAGCATTGAGAGACATCCTCAGACTGCAAGACGATAAGCCCAGTACCCATCAAAATGTTTGTGGAGGTATGTTTATGAGTGGAAGTCAAATGGACAAAACTCAGTACAAGAATGTTTTAACACAGAAACTGGACAAGCAATGCATAGGGAAATGAGGTCCTCATTAGCTTCAGTCAGTGGTTTAAGGTTAAAGGTGAGCAGAAGGAAGACTTAGTGAGAAAGGTGGAAAAGTCTTCCATGGGCATCCGACCTTTAAGTAGCTTGGTGAAGAAAAAATCAGGCACAAGAGCACTCTTGAACTTAAGTTTCAGACACTGAAATATATCACAACAACATAATAATCAAACCTCCATTACTATGCGACTACAACAACTCGTCTGGATCCTCCATGCATGAGCATTTCAGCATAAGAAGAAACAAGGTAGCAAAGAAAATACTAAAACTGGTCACAATAGTACTATAATCAAACCTCCATTAGAATACGACTACAACCCTCGTCTGGATCCTCCATGCACGAGTGTTTCAGTACATATTAAACAAGATGATGAAAGAAACTGAATTCTATTAATGCGAAAGTCTCAGGTCTCATACAAAACCAAAGAACAAATCTGTTATCAAAATATTACAAAAATAGGGAGCTCTGCTCAACCAGTTGACGACCATAACAAAATTTCAAACTAATCTATTTATACTCAGATCAGTCCACAAATGCCAGGAGTGTGATCTGGCCATCCCATTCAAAGCTTTAAGATTGCGGGGCCTTCAAAGGCGGTTTGGATTCACACCGCTTTTGAGCCTGCAATTCACCACCTTTTGCCATGTAGCTCTTCCGCTATACCATGGTTTCAATTGCGGGACCGCTCAAAATTTTTATCGTTCGAGCATGTTGCGTCCCTGCAATGAAACGTGGTCATTGATTTGGTCGTGATCTGCGATCTGGGCGTACCTGCTAAATTTAGCGCCACTGCTAAAGTTTATCCACCCAACAATTCTAGGATCCATTAAAACCGCCCATGGAGATGGCACTAATCTTGGTGCTTGAACAAGAACACTTCCCAGAGGATGATCTCCCACAACTAACATGGCGACCTGACGTCACTATGTTGACATGTCATGGACGGAGGTGTGACATGTGTCACTCGAAAATCGACTGAAGACATGTCCAAAAAAAACTTGAAATGAGTGCCATGTGGCCACCATCCAGAGGGACAGATGGAAAAATATATGTAACTTCGGGAAAAAGTACTTCGGAGGAAATCAAGAGTGGAGAAGTTGAAACTCCTGAAGCCAGAACTCCTGAAGTAAATCATGATTGTCCGATGGAGAAGGACGCATGGCACTTAATCTGTAACTTCAAGCAAAAGTACTTTGGAGGAAAATGAGAGGGGAAGCCTCGAAACTCTCGAAGCCCGAACTCCTGAAGTAAATCATGATCGTCTGATATGGAAGGACGCATGGCACTTGATCTGTAACTTTGGGAAAAAGTACTTCGGAGGAAATAGGGAGTGGAGAAGCCGAAACTCCTGAAGCCCGAACTCTCGAAGTAAATCACGATCGTTTGATCTGGAAGGACATGTGGCGCTTGATCTGTAACTCTGGGGCATCCACCTGGTCTTTAAACCTCGCGCAACTTTGACATTCTGAATGCACGATTTCCACTGATCTAAACTGCTCCTAGGATCTCCACCGTTGAAAAATGAACCTGCCCACTACTTGTATTTTATCCCAAAATAGACTGCCTTTGAATGTTGTGCTTTATGCTCATGGTTGTCGCCTGTATCAACAAAGGACTTGGACGACTTGTTGTGAGCTCAGGCAAACAAGATGACCAATGCTTTGAACCCAAATCATGATAAGCATTTATCCTTCAAGAAAAACAAAAAAACTTTGGGCCGAGACTCGGTCAAGTAAGACACCAAGGGAAACCAAGTCTTTAAACAAAAAGGGAAAAACGAGTCTACCAGTCAGAAGGGAAAAATTCTAGGACTTGGTATGTGAGAAGAGAGAGAGACGGAGTAGGGGTGCAGAATTGGGTCTTAACAACAATTACATGTGACCCTTGACAATTTCATGTGATAACATATGGTTTCCATTTGGAGTAATTCAACACTAGGAATGGGTCTTAGGGATTTGACTTTGGTCTAAGAAGAATCCATAGGCCTTATTCCCTAAAGGAAGCTTGTAGGGGCCAAGGGCCATAAACAAGGTGACAAAACATCATAGATAACCTCTATGGAGGATTGTTTTCCCATGAATGAGGATATGGGAACAATTAGCATGTTTTTAGCACTGTAAAAGGATATTGTGTCCTTAGACATGGTCGATGGAGCAAAGCGGGGTCTTAGGCCCTAAAGGAATATTATAGGGATCTAGGGCCATGAATGACACCTTAAACCATCACATGTGACTTTTCAAGGGGATATTGGCTTATGAGTTGGGATATGAGCACCATTAGGAGGTTTTGAGCACTAGGTGTGGGTATTGAGGCATTTTGGAGGAAACTCATGCCTTAGGCCCCAAGGGAATCTTCTAGGTCTCAAGAGCCATGAACGAGGCCTACAACCACTACACATGACCACCTCTCTATGGGATCTATGTCCTCAAAGTGGGGATATCAACACCATTAAGAGGTTTTTCTTGGCGTGGAGGGGTCTTAGGGCCTTGACCATCATCAAGGGAGAAAACCTAGGCCTTAGGCCATAAATGACGCTTTTAGAGATTGATGGTTATTGACTAGGCCTAAAAAAATCCTCACATGACATTTTTTGGGATCATTAACCTCCAAATGAGGATATCGGCACCATTATCAGGGTTTCAACACCAAGGATGGGTCTTGGGGCCTTCATCATGGTTAAGGGAGGAAATTTGGGCCTAAAGACCTAAATGAAGCTTTAAAGGCTTGAGGATCAGGAATGAGGCTTCAAACCGTCACACATGACCTCTTCAGGGTACCCTTGGACTACCATTGGTGATATGGACACCATTAGGATGTTTTTAATGCTTGATATAGGTCTCATGGCCTTGGACATGGTCAAGGGAGGAAGCCCAAACCTTAGGCCCTAAAGGAAGATTCTAGGGCTTTAAGACCATGAACAATGCATCAAACTACCACACATGACCTCTCAAGGGGATATTTGGCCTCCAAGTGGGATATTGATTCTATTAGGAGGTATTAACCACCAATAATGGGCCTTGGGGTCTTGACCATGGTTGGGGAAGGAAACCCAGGTCTTAGGCCCTGAAGGAAGCTTTTAATGCTTAAGGACGATACAAGAAGCCTCGAACCATCACACAAGAACACTCTCAGGGATATTTGGCTTTTGAGTGGATATATTGGCACCATTGTGAATTTTTGGGCATCAAGTATGATTCTTGGGGCCTTTCCCATGTTCAAGGCAGGAAATATGGACCTTGGGCCCTAAAGGAAGCTTCTAGGGTTCTAAGGTTGTTAATGATATCTTGAATCGTCACATATGACCTCTTTATGGGACAGCGTTTGATTGGCCCTATGGGTGACTTTAGGAGTTGTTTAGCATTAAGGATGAGTCTAGGCCTCAATCATTGTCAAGGGAGGAAACCTAGGCCTTAGGCCATAAAGGAAGCTTCTAGGGTTTCAAGCCCATCAAGGAGGCTATATTTGTTTTTTGATATGATGCAAACAAATTTGTTTTTTAATATGATGCAAACAAAATTACTAAAACCATTTACCGAGTTGGTGCCATGATGTAATGAAGACATGAAATGCATTGAGGACAACATAATGTATAAAAAATGGCAATAACATTAAAAAGTAAATAAATAAAAGTATTTAAAAATAATTATGGAATTTAATAAAATAAATATTTACTTAAGTAACTAATAAACTAATTAATAAAAATACTTAATTAATCATTTAATTAGGTAAGTATTTAATGACCTAAATAATTAATTAGATTTATTAAATAATTTGTTTATTGTTTACGACGCATGACCCAATAGGGATATGTAGTGAGGCATGCAACATAAGCAGTGAACTCGAGCGATTGACCCCAAGACCTCTTGCATGAAGCTCAAAGCACTCAACCACTCAGGCTAGTCCACCAAGCTATTTAACATAATAATTTATTTATTTAATAACTTAATTGATTAATGAATTAGTCAATTAGTTAATCGATTGATCTTTAAGGAAAATATCATATTGGGAAGGTAGTATAGGGATCACGAGCAAGTTATAAGATTATGCATGTGCCAGAGGACATGTGGTAAAGAATAGAAAATAGTGGATAGGGGTTAGGGGACATGGGTTAAAAGTTAGAGGATAGGAGTTAAGGGTTATACATTATGGGTTATGCTTTAGGGGACTTGGATTTAAAGTTAGAGGATGTGAGTTAAGGGTTATACATTATGAGTTAGGGTGTTATATGTTAATAGGTAGAGGTAATAATGTTGTAAAGGTTAATGGTTATACCTCAGGGGATGGGGTTAGTATTTAGGGGATCGAGGGTAGGGTTTAGGGGTTATACATTAGGGGGTAGTGGTTATAGCTTGTACTCTAGTGGGTATGGATTTGATGACGAGGATGCACAAAAAAAGATGCAGGGAGGACACATGAGATGCAAGAATGATGCAAATGAAATAAGGATGCAAAGCCCATGGTGTGTCCTTCTGGTCCTACATTTCTGGTTTAAAGTGACTTTAAAGTCACTTTATGAGCTTCATTTCAAATTTACATATGGGCCTTTTGTGTTGAAGAGATATCCGTAGATTCTGGGACTTGCTTGATGAATTCCTTAGGTCCAACAGAGACTTTTTGGGTCCCCTTTGGATCAAAGATAAGAGTCTCTTTAATTTTCTCATTTTTCTTCATTTTTCTTCATTTTCCACCATTTTTTTTTTCTCCTCTAATATGTGGAGTTTCCTCCCTAAAACTTTTGCATATTTGTTGTTTTTGATGTGTTGTGGAGTTTGTTATATTTATCTCATATAGATTTATGGATTTTTTGGCTTGGGTTTGAGATTATTACAGTGTTTGGGTTTTCAAGGTGGCATTTGAGGTTTTCAAAGGTAGATGTGTTACATGGGTAGGATTTTTAAATAAAAAATGCAGAAATGTG
Organism: Picea glauca; assembly: GCA_000966675.3. Lineage (NCBI taxonomy): Eukaryota > Viridiplantae > Streptophyta > Pinopsida > Pinales > Pinaceae > Picea > Picea glauca. The sequence goes on from JZKD02S1673522.1 coordinate 356,864, forward strand.
TAGAATAATTAAAAAAAAAATGGCTTCCTTCTTCCTCTTCTTATTTATTCTTCTTCCCCACTTCCTCTTCCTCTCTTTCCCCTTCTCCTCCCTCCTCCTCTTCTTCTTATTCTTCTTCATCATCATCCCCTCCTCATGTTTCCTCTTCCTTTCTTTTCCCCCTCCTCCTTTCCTTTCTTTTTTTTTCCTTTTTCCCCTTCCTTTTCCTCTTTTCCCGTCTCTTCTTCCCCTTCCTCCTTCTTCTTTTTCCTTCCCTCTTATCTTCCCTCCCCTTTCATCCCTTTGTTCCTTCTCTCCCCTCCTTTCCCTCTTCTTGTTTCTCCCCCCCTTTTTTTTTTTCTAATTTCTCATATTTTCCCTTTTTCTTTTCTTTATGTTCCATCTTTTTCCTCTTATCTATCTTTAAAAAATGTCCTCACATTATGAAGTAGGTAGGTTAGATTAAAGAAGTGGGAAATGACCTTAAAGTAATTTATAAGGTAATATATAATGTTACAAAGGCAATAAGGTCTTCCTATATAACAAACAATCCTCATATACAAAGTTCAATGGATGAAAAATAATATTGATATTATTAGTGTGTATTACGAACCCACTATAAAACAATAAAAAATAGATATTATTTTGGTGGTCGATAAGTTTACATGCGTTTATGGATGACATTGTTTCCTTACATTCTTTCATGTTTATGGTGAAAATGTTATAATGTTTACATTAAGTGCTATGTACTAAGTTTGAGATTGATTTGAGGTTTTATAAAAGGTTGTTGAGAGATTTTTTCAACTACTCTCTCCATATTTGAAAATAGTTGAATCTTACTCTAACTATATATATACTTGATGTATGTGTGTATGATTTAATAATACAAATAATTTATTATTTGTATGTATCATGTGCCATGACAATTCTCTCAATCTCTAAATTGGTATGAGAGCTTGGATGGACTTAATCCTTCAAGGGAGTGTCCATGAAGATGCGATAACCATTGAAGTTGATTCACTGTACATATGTGTGGGAGTGCGGTTTTGAATTAGTTCAACACTTGTGCGAGAAGATTTTTATTTTATTTTGCCAGTATGAAATTTTTCGTGATTTTGTGTGGACCGTTTGCTTTCCGTCACTAAAAGAAGTTGCAGGATTGGAGGGTCACTCGCTTTGATCGCTTGGGCCTGAGACATCTGAAGCAGTGAAAGGAAGAATTGGAGTATGCTGATATAGACGGTGTTGCGTATATACCACCAGTTCGAGGTCCCTCAGAAGATCACCAGATTAGTTGCGTATTTGCAGATCCATTGCAAACTATGTGCGTGAAGAGAAGAGTTGCCTTGCCGCTGTGGAGAACAGTCACCGGAGTTGCACATTTGTTAAAATATACCAGCCGTCGTGAAGGGGCCATCACCAAGAGAAGACAAAGCCATTTTTATTCTTTTATGTGCTGCTGTGTGAGCTTGAAAGAAATCATTTCATGCTATCTCTGTTGGTGGATATCTATCTATCAGATCATCAAGGAGGATCTATTGAGCTGGTGGAATAATAGATTCATAATATATGCGTTGTGTGAAGGCTGAGAATTGTTGTGTGACTGTTCAATGAAGGATACGAAGAAGTCGCTGCCATTTCCTCGAAAATCGCAGCCACGATCACCATTGTGAGAGATGCCACGTTTGAATGGAATTCACGTCGAACTTTCTCCTTAAGAATCGCCAACTGCGAGAAAGGGGAGGCATTGTAAAGCTGTGAATTTGAAGAGGCCGAGGATGTGGTTGTTCCAACTCATACTTGTGACTTGTGAGATTGATTTCTGCCAACGGAAGGAAAGCTACCCACATGTATTCATCAAGTGAGGGACTGTATGGAGATCCATYGTTCSTCATTTCTTTTGCACTATTGCATGATGAAGCATGGTGAAGAAAATAGCGGCCATATTAATCTTTTGAATTAGTGTGTATTAGAATTATTTTTGTTGGTAAAACATTATTCYTTTTGTGTAAAATTTAAAAAAAATCAAATAATAAAGAACCACAAAGCACATGCCAATTATTTTCTATGCTAATGTGACTCGTCGTGCTCTTGGAGCAYTAGTAACAGGTTGTTTTTAATAAGGTYAAGCTGATGTGATTCGTCGTGCTCCGAGAGCATCGATTACAGGTTATTTTGTGATAAGAGGTCAAGTTGTGAAACTGACTGCTGAAGACATTCAGTATCCAGATCATTCTCCTATATAACTGTTGAAATTTTCTCTTCGGGAGAATTCAACAGATGGTAGTGTATCCATAGGATAATCCAGTATCGAGATTGTCCTTCGGGAAGTCGAGAAGCATCGGTTGTACAAAGAACATCAAAGATGGTCATAAGCAGTTTTATTTGTGTTGTATGAAGTGGTAGCTCGAAGATGATGGGAGAAAAAGAGTGTCTATGAAGTTCAGAGATGGGTGTAAGTGCGTATGAGGACTAGTTAGACAAAGACATATGACAAATTTTGTAATCATAATTTCAGTATTGTAAGTTTTTTTGAATGTAAGCATTATAGGGGGGTGTTAGGGATAATGCTGACATTAAGTGCTATGTACTAAGTTTGGGATTGGTTTGAGGTTTTATAGGAGGTTGTTGAGAGATTCTCTCGATCACTCTCTTCATGTTTGGAAATAGTTGGATCTCACTCCAACTATATATATTTGATGTATGTGTGAATGATTTAGTAATACAAATTATTATTTGTGTGTGAGCATCTCTCTCAATCTCTAAATGAAAATTTAAATAAGAAAATGGTTTCATAGATTTTTGCATTGAAAAGACATCCACAAATGATAGTGTGGTTTAGTATGGTTGACCTATATTATTGATCCTTTACACATAACCCTAGAGTTGAAACTAGTAGGATACAAGACCAACCATAACTAATGGAGATGGGATATTCCCATGATGGAGGTTGTGAATCTTTAAAGCTAAATGCACCCACAATCAACATCAACATTTTTTAATCACAACAATGTTAGGTCATAACAATCTTGCATGCACATGGAGTATATTATCAAGTTTTTAGTACATGATAAACATCTATGAAATCATCAAATAAAATCCCTACAACCATGAAATTAAAAATTAGAACCCTATAAAAACTTTAAATGTACATATGCTAAATCTTTGTATGGTAAATTAAAAAGTGCATATACTGCATTTTATGAGAAAATTAAAACATGTTGAAAAGTACTAAATCTCCATAAAAACGTAATTCCCAAAACATGACATGAAGCATAATTAGCAACACCATTCACATATCTCTCTATTAAAAAAAAAAAAAGTTACAATGACTACTAGCACAAAATTCATTTATCTAAACTTGTAATGAAGCACCATTTCTATCTTTTATAGAATAAGAGACTAGGAGGGTTAGAATGAATGTAGGCACATTCCATGATGCACCTACTTTGAAGAGATAAACCCTAACCCTAACACACCTAAAAGAATGTGCTTAATTGCTTGGATAAGTTTCCTTGAAGAGAACACTCACCAAGGTCAAGTAAATGCATGCAAGCATGTGTTTTACTTACCTTGGGATCTACACCCCACCTAGAATAGAAAAGCTTCATGCACGTGCCTCCCTATATTAGAAACTACACCTTCATAATCTAAAGATAGCACATGCATGCACCTCAACTCACTAAATTCCTACTAAATACTCGTGCACCCTCATTATCGTGCTTTCCAATTCAACAACAAAACAAATTTGCACATGAATCAAGGGATGCAATGGATCTATTGAATACACCATTTTGATGGAGAACAACTCAAAGCAGTAAGTGAAACTAACACTCCCTCTTTGTAAGGAAGGTGTTCTCCACCAAACCAAATTTCTCCCTCAACATCTAAAACTTCTCCTTATCTAGGAGCTTTGTCAAAATGTTTGCCACTTACAAATTTGAAGGAACAAAATCAAGAACCATTGGTCCCTTCTAAATTATATTTCTCAGGAAATGGTATGGAATATCGATGTGCTTGGAGTGATCATGAAACATTGGATTTAGAGATACCGTGATGCAACTATAATTGTCACATCAAACAACAATGGGCTCCAACATTCGTTTGGCCAACTCAATTATCAATTTGCAAAGGCATATGGCCCCACAATAAGCAAAGAGGTTGTCATATGCTTTTCTTATGATACACTAGGTGCAACTTCCGTCTATTTCGTACTAAGCCAATAAATCATATTTGTGCCCATGCTAAAACAATAATTGCAATTGTTCTTCCCAACACTTATATCTCATATCCAATTAGAATCAACAAAACCATTCAACAATAACTCACCACTGCCTTCCTCATACTTGACGCCATAATGAACTATGTTGTTCAATTATTTGAGCACATTCTTGTCGGTGTTCCATTGAATCTACCAAGGTTCAACCATGAACTAGCTCAAGGTATTCACTATAAAACATATATTAGGCCTAGTTTCCACAAGATAGATTAGGTAACCAATCAACTTCCTATAAAAAGAATGGTCAACCAAATAAGAATCTAAATCAATAGATAATTTTAGATTTGGCACCCTAGGGTGGTCGAGGATTCACAATCAAGCATTTGAAATCTCTTCAGGATTACCATTGTGTACTTCCCTTGTCCAAGGAAGACTTCCTCTATACCATACCACATCTCTAGACCCATAAAATCATATCAAATTCATTGGCCAACTTCTCCTTGCACCACATAATGAGCTTATGAAATCTCTTTGTAAGAATCAGTTCAAGTAGATATAGGACCAAGATAAATGGATCAGATTTTTGTCATATAAAAAATAAATATTAAGATCTACAGAGGTCTTGGAGAAGAAGTAGTCATCAATCCTTGAGTACCATGCACGTGGTGTCTATGTTATCTCATAAATGGATTTCTTCAACCTCCACACATGTGTATCTTTCTCATGCACCTCAAAACCACTCAATTAATTGATACACACATCATCTTTGATCAAATCATTTAGAAAATCAATATTCACATCCATTTGGTATAAAGGATAACCAAAACATGATGAAATAGACATAATGACTTTGATAGAAGTATACCTTACAACTAGAGAAAAAGTCTTATCATAGTCAAAACCCTCTTTCTGGGAGAGTACTCTCTCTATGAATCTGGTCTTGTACATATATATTCTACCATCAATGGCATGCTTGATCTAGAACAATCACTTGAAATCTATGACATATTTCTTGACTAGTCTTGGAACAATCTGTTAGAAAAACAGGACCGCGAAGCAATAAAATAAAACAAATGCAGAAACAAAACACAGAAGACACACAATACAAGAGAGCCACAGATTTACGTGGTTCACCTAGTGTGGGCTACGTCCAC
>JZKD02S1673522.1:371195-396370 GCA_000966675.3 Picea glauca
TGGAAGAGTGTACATACTTCTGGGGTGTAAATACTTCATGGGGTATAAACACGGTTGAAAGCAAGGACCTTTGAATCATGAAGATAATCAGGCTCCACAATCTCTGAAACATCATTCTTCTTAATGGAGTTACAATCCTCGGTGATGGCATTGGCAACACACATGCTTTGCATTTGCCTTAGTGTTGGAAGGTTTTGTATCAATGATAGAAGACATCAATGCAACATAAATAGGAATTTTCTTACAATGGTGATTCACCTGAAAATGAGATTTTGGTGCTCCTCATTGTTCTTGTGCCTCTTGCCAAATCTAGGTAATCCATCTCGGCTTCTTAGCCAAGATAGATGGTAAAGAGGCCTACGTTCCTTCACTGAAACCTTGTTGATATGAACTAGTTTTTACTATTCTTTATGATCAACTTTTGGGGCAACAATATTTTCTCCCTCAACCTCTGGAGGGGGCTCTAGAGACTTGGAGGACCATGCAACCTCATCAAATTTCATATCTCTTCTCATCATTGTATTCTATTGTGTTGGAATTTAGATTATGTTAGCCTTGGAGGTCTCACTTTAACAAACAAAAATACCCTTCACTCTTGAGGGTTCAAATTTAGTCCATAAGGTGAAAATTTAGGTTGATCTGAAGCAATGACAATAGTGTCAAGTGTGAATGCATTCTAACACAGTCTGGACACATTGATGTGAGTCTTAAATGCATACATATTATGTCAGTCCTAATCATGACAAAGGATCCCAAATAGTCATGCTTCTACCTTGAAGCATATCATCAAAATAGTTTCTACAATGATGTTAATGGAGTAGGTTAGATGGGTTCATTGACCTATTAATCCACAATATGTTGCCCACCTAACCTTTGGGTTTATGTTATGTGCCCCGTGTATTTTTTTTTGTCCCAAGTTAGGGCTTAGCATAAGACTTATGTTCTTCATGAATATGACTTTTGTTTGAATAGACCTCAACCTTTCATTATTAACACCATGCATATTTGGTCCACACCAAATTAATTATGTTTCTCTCGTGGAATTTAATTTAGGTATGATACTTTGTTGAAGGAGTTAGTTACATGGTTGAATGACTTTTCGTTGGATTGGATATCTATGATTTCCAATAATTGGTCATAAAAGCATTCCATCATGCCTACTAATTACAAGGAGGTAATTTTTATATTAAATATAATTATAAATATCTTAAAATTTCAAAAGATAATGTTTTTTTCACCCTACCATAAGAAGTGGGCATGATAGTGTGCTTTGATAGAGAATTATTTGAAATTTCATTCAAGTTAAACTATGAGAACAAGGATAAGGTAGAGATTTTTTGGGTCCCTCTTTTGGATCAAAGTTAGTAAGAATTTATTGATTTTTCCAAATCTTTATTTCCCCCTCTAATTGTTTTTGTTGTGTTTTAACACCTCATTACTTGTTGATAAACAACACACCTATGTTAAACTCAATTTAATATTTTAAAATGAAATTAAACCGAATGGAGGCAGAAACCCATTATGTATCCCATGTGCCTCATTAAAAACACTACAAAACATCTACATAGCCAAGTACAACTTCATACAAAATTTAGAATTCCCTCTTTATAGGCCTACTACAATTAATCAAGATTTGATTAATTTAATTCTCCTATTTCTCAACCAATAAAAGCCTTGTTTATGTTGTTACAAAAAAACTTCACAGTAAATTGCTTTTTTTGTTTGAAAATGTGAAACCACAATTGTATGTCACCCAAACTTATTTTTATCAAGACCCTAAAATAATGCTTTTATTTTCCCTCTTGAGTATTCTTGTATATTGACAATTATATTAGTCAAGATTTTTTACGCCAACCTCAAAATAATTTTGGCCGCTCTATAGGCACATTAGAAAACAAAATAATACTAAGTTCCATGAAATATTTCATCGTCCAAGAGGCCATGCATCATGTTCTATGGAATACTACATCGTCCAAGAGGTCATGCACCATGTTCTATGAATTATTGTTAAATGGTGTTTCCATTGATGTCAATGTCAGACATTGGTTATCAACATGAATAAGCCTATGGGTTTAGAAGGAGTCTCCAAATTGGTCCCCTTATGGTGTAGCTTTAAGCATGGCCCTCACATGAAGGTGCTTTTAATAAGACCAGAAGAATCCCTTAAGGTGTGGTCAAGAAGCCCCTACAATCAAGTGAAGAAGCCTACAAATGTCCAAGACCAAGATTGCAAGATGGAGATTGTTGAAAGTATTATTTGTGGTCAATTTGGATACCCTATCTTTGAGGGAATTTTTACCCTACATAAATAACTCAAATGGAAGCACAAGTTATATGGTTGGAAATATTATTCTGAGACCTTTCCAACAATATATGGAAGTCCCTAGGAATGAGGAGATATGAATTTTTTCGTCCAACAACCCAGCCAGAAAATTTAGGTCGTCTCAGCTAATTTTGGGGGACATAATTACTATAAATACAGAATATAATTTCACATTTTTTTGTGAAACCAAGCAAGAGATCAATTCTGAGGTGCACACAAGGTGTTTGGGGTGTCTTTTGGTGTGCAATATAAGTCTAAGGGATTCTCTTAAGGTCTTTCTTATTCTCAAGGTATGTTATAAGGTTGTGATATTTTCGTAAGGTTGTGATGTTGATGTATGCTTTGCTATGAAGTTGTGATGTTGTTGTGAGGTTGTTGGGGCTTATATGTGGACCTAGTTTGTGAGGCTCATGTTTTGGAGATTATGGCACATGATTTTAGGTGTATCCTTGGAGATATTGGCACATGTTTTTATGTGGTTGTTGGGTTTTAAATGTGGACCCATGTGGACCTAGGATCTCTATGTGGACCCAATTTGATGATGATGATGTATTAATGATAGTGACAAATACAATGACAATGACATTGTCAGTGACAATGACAATGACAGTGAAAGTGACAGTGACAGGTTGATTCTTTTAAATACATATTTGAGGGTGAAAGGAAGGGGCAAGGAAAGGGGGTTGGAGATTCCTTCCAGTTGGAACTGGAGAATCTAGGGAGTTGTAGCTTCCTTCAGGTTGATGCCTAGAAATCAAGGGGTTGGTGTCTCCTTCCAATTGGAGTTGGGGAATATTGGAAGTTTTAGCTTCCTATTAATGTAATCTTGTTATTATATAAGAAAATCATTTTGTGGTTTTCTTCCATTTGGATTTCCACGTAAATATGTTATGCACTGTGTATTTGTTCTTCTACTCTTTATTGTATATTGGGATGCATTTATTTGATTGAAAATTTAAATTTTTTAAAAGGTGCTAAACTATAATTGATATTGATTCACCCCCTCTCAGTATCAACAATTACTACAGACTTCACGTTTTCCTCATTGATGGATAAATTGCAATTACTTTGGAAAGGCCCTAAACTTCCCAATGAGCTTTTGACAACTCTTGATGCACATTAGATAATAACCTTGTACTCAATTCAAGCAACATCTATAAAATTCCAGAAGTAGTTTGGACAATTGATGGTACACAAGGTTCTAAGCATGTACTTAAACAATAACCTAACCTCTTGTTATTTCACTTTTCACTATAGCCAAGTTAAAATTTCCTTCTCTAACTTCAATCATTTTCAAAGAGGCACAAAAATAATAATAAAAAATACTAGTTCTTCTCATGCATGTACTTGGTGCCATACTCACATGAATTGGGCAATAACTCATTCATAAATCCTCCCAGAATAAGGTGGTGGAGGAACTTGTACAAAATTTGGAATCAAAAATATCATATGAACAATTTTTTTCTCAAAACTATAGTTTACATCAATAATTTAGTCTAGTCTTACCTTTTTATTAGTGTTTTTTTATCTTGATTATCCTACAATACTAGATACTTTTGAGGTATGTTGAAGACTGCACAACATTGTGATGTCAAAATGAGTGTGTCGTTTTTGTCAACTAACTTCCTCCTATCATGATGTGGCCCAAGCACTTTGAACCCTAATTGGGAGAATTAGTAATGAATGAGGGAAGCTTAAAAAATTCCTTCAGCTAGGCAAATGTAAGCGGGGGGTATCTATTATGCTAACAACCCACAAAATTTCCAATTGGAGCCAATTGTTTTTGTTCCTGTAAGAGCATCCACAAGCCCAATCATGTCATTAGAGATACTTTAACTCTGGTTAAGGCAATGTCAATGCTTGCTTTCATCAAACTAACAAGCCATTGTTGAAAAAGTAAATGTACTTTTCCCTCTATAAACAATAATTAATGTTATAAAAACATTGTGTATAGCTCCTTACATAAAATTTAGTTCCACATAAATAATTTCCCACTAGGTTTAGTGTTAGAGCACCTCTACTATCAAAATCAATTACAAGTTGTAGATTTTACGCCTTTCACTATAGCCATTGGACATTGGATTTTATTTGACAATATATAATATGTCCTCTCCTCACATGGATCACATCATGGTGTTCTCTTACAATGCTTTGATCTCATCTACTGTATAATTGTTTAATGGTTTAATATTTCATTGAAGGATACATAGTTATATGTTGTTGCTTGGTCACTTAATTGCATGATATATATTGCATTAAAACTATTTGCTTACCTTGTTATCATATCTTTGTAGTACATTTATAAATATCAGTTACAGTTAATCTAGGACTAGAGGTTGTGATTATGGTTGCAAGAAAAAGGAGAAGGAAAAGAAAAAGGGGAAAATACAGGTATTTAACACTAAAAAAACAAAGGTGAACAATCATCAACTACTTTATTCATTTTTTTAATATGGAAATAGTATATGTATTTATTTGATTATCTAAATTTTCATTTTTCATTACAATTCTATGAAGTACTTTTTATAATTTGTTACAAAGCTTGGTAATGAAACTTTTATTTTATTTTATTTTATATTTTATCTTATTTTTTTTATCTATTTTTATGAAGAGTTTAACTCAAAGATAGAGAGAGGGGATTCATGAATAAAGATCACATCATTATGGATAGAGAGTCATTGAAACTTCGATGGAGTCGCTCATCTACTACAAGTAGAGGTAACATTTCTCTTGTTAGAGGGTTTTTTAGAACACTTTTTAATTTGAGTACTTAAAAGATTTATCACAATAATTATTCCTTGTATTTGAAATCCACATGCCGACAACTCGGTTGGAGACATCATGGTAGTGTATGCCCCTCATCGAGGTTCAGTTCCTCAAAGAAGTGGTTGATGCACTCTTGTAAGGGGGTCATTGATTAGTGGAGCCATCATGACTACTAAGTCCAGCCATGCGTCATAGGCCCTAGATGGAGTATATGGAAGCACCAACCCCTTGAAAAGAGGTTAATGCCCAAACTTCGTCACAAGAAGCTTTCTCAATATTCCTTATATGCTCATAATCTATGAGCACATTTAGCAGATCATATCATGATGTGCTTCAATATACAAGGAAAAAGGTGATGGTTTGGTGATAGATAACAAGGACCACATATTGAAATTTGCAAAACAAAGTCAAGGGTTTTTCCATGATTTATAGGATGGGTGCACTCAAGAATATTTTTAAGACTCCCATAAACACTAGAAAGATATATGATCATATGCAAAGAAGAGCCATTTGTGTGATACCTTTCATCGAAAATGGGGATTTTGTTACAGTGACAAATGACTCAAGAGTGAGATGGGACTAATAGTCAAAAGAAGAAGAAATTGTATTATATAAAATTTGAATCCCTATTTTATTCTTTATTGAGTAGTATAATCTTCTTCCTTCTCAAAATAAACTATGTCCCTTAAAAAAGTTTTACACCCATCTTCATTTTTTTAGTTGTTTTTTTTAATTAATTAATTTATTTTAATTTGAGGGTAATTGTAAAAAAAATGCCTAAAGAGGCACATAAATCAAACAAACTAAGAAAAGTTGAAAAAATGTTTGGAAATAAATTTGCAAGGAGATTGAAAGTGAATAAAAAATGTGGTCAAAGGATTGCAGCATGCAATCGATCATCGAAACACCAAAACAAAAGACCACTAGATTAAGAAACAACATGTTAATCGAATTACCATTTCAAACTGGAAAACACATTTTATATTAATTATTATATTTTTCAATATCATTTTATTTGTCTTGGAAAGATCAAAATCAAAGTTTAAAAGAAGAGCATTGCACATGTTTATGGATAATCAAGGAAAAATAAATTTAAGGCAATTGTGAGTTATGATTTTTTTCCTCGAAAAAAAATGTCATTATTTTCATATGAAAAGAAATGCATTCCCCGGATGCATATTACATTCCTAACCATTCAAGAAAGGTCTTCAAAATTGCTCAAAAAGATCAAAAAAAAATCCATATGGTGCTTCCCACAAGGGGGGGAGTACAATTACATTTAGTATAAGCCTACTCTATTTAGTGTTATAGTTGTCACAAAAATATCAAAGAAGTCTTATTTAACAAATTCCATACTACATCACATATTGAACACATAGTGTCCATATAGTCCATCATTATACATCATGAAAATTTTAAGGTGAGCTACAACCCACTCTCCCAACGGCCATAGAAAAGGAAACATCATCTTGAAAGAAATAAAAACACTTTGAAGAGTTATGCATGGAATTGCTTGATATATTCTTGAATATGGCCATCTCTTGTTTCCATCTTTGCCCAAGTACCAACATCTAGTGATAAGCAACTTTTAAGAGGGAATCTACTCGATTATTTTCTTTGAACACGTGAGAGAAACAAATGAAGTTAAAGGCAACTTGAAACAATTTTACTTCCTAAAAATGGGTCTTAAGGATAAATTTAACATCTTATTTTACCCTTTCAATCATTTGATAATCACCATAGAGTAACCAAAAATTTGCATATGTGGAACTATTTTTTCAATAGCAAGCATTAACAATAATTTCAAAGCAAGGAACTCAACAAAATTATTGGTCCCCCCTCCCAACCCTAGATTGAATCTAAAATAATGAATATCATTAAGATAGAGAAGCCCTCTTACTCCACATTTTGAAGGGGAGCCTTGGCATGCTCTATCGAAAAAACCTAGGCTCTACTCTTGTTAATGGAAATAGGCTAAATTTTTTTATGCACGCGAGGATTAGACTAAGACCTAAAGCTTTGAAAAATAACATTTATTTGAGTAATAGATGGGAAAGGAATATTGGATTTCCTTTCAAATATACATCCATTGCTTGCAAGCCAAATGCCTCAAACAATTATTACAAGGAAATCCCTGTAGTATTTTAGTTCATGCTTTAAGAACCAATTTTTGAATTAGTCTACTATTGAATCTCTTTTCCACCCTTTTTTGAAACTTAAAAAATTTATCCATTTTGGCCCAAACCTGCTTTGCATACTCATAATGAATTAATAAATGGTTGATTATTTCCTCATTTTCTTGACATAGCATAGATCTTCGAGGACTGAACTTGCTTGTTCCTATTTTGAAGCACTTCCCAAGTTAGTACTTTACTTATGATAGCCAACCACATGAAAATTCTTTCTTTCATGGGAGACGTGATCTTCCATAGTGGTTTCCACCACCATTGGATTTTTCCAGGTCTCTCATCACCAAACATTGCCTTGTAACCTAATATGGGAACATAGAACTCGAGGATAGGTTTTTTGGTCCAAACTAAGGAATCATCTTCCTCTTTTATTCTAACATGACTACTCTTCAACATCATCTTCCTACATTTCCTTCCATCCCTAGAAAGTTGTGTTTTTCCTTTCTTTATGCCAAGTAACAATCAATTTTGGATATGTAGCTTGAGCAAGATTATAAATAGCTTTCTCATTAAGAATATGAATTATATTTCTAGATAACCTAAAAGCATCCCCACAACCAACACATGTGTTCACTCCTATCCTCACACTGTCACCATTCCCCGCCTCTTATGCAAACCAGTTGCCTATTATAGGGAAATCAAGGATCATTTCCTTCCAAACGATATAACCATTGTGGGAATATCTATTTGGCTTCCTAATCTAATCTACAAGGGTATCAAGGTTGATACACTTTTAGACTATCACTTGACTCCACATCCCCTTATTGTAAATTAACCTCCAAAAATCTTTTGTTGCCATAACCCTCCCAAAATGGTGGATGTCCTTGAGATCCCATCTACCAGCTTCCTTGGGTTTTTCTATGGACTGACACTTAACTAAAGGGATGCATTCACTCTCCTTTTTGCCTACCCACATAAATAAAAAACTTATCCTCCTAATTTAATCCAGTACTACTTTTGGAATTATGAAAGCCATGAAGTACCAAAATTTGGAATTGCCTCCAATATAGCTTTGACCAAGATGTGCCTCCCACCTCTTGATAGCCACCTATTACACCATAACTTAATTATTTAAAAAAATTGGCAATTAACCACCTTCAGTCATTGATCTGAGAATCATTAGGCTTAAGGAAAAAACCTACGGTACTTTAATCCCTCTTGAAAATCAATTTGATAATAAAGAAAAATCTAAGTGAATACCCTAATTATATAATTATCCACACCATAAAAGGAAATATAAGATTTGTGCATATTAACCATCATGTCACTGGTTTAATAGTGCATATCTAAGATTTATTTTAATTTCTTGGCATCTCTTCTAGAACTATCATCAAATAGCATAGCATCATCTACAAAAAGCAAATGAGTCAAATTTACAGATCTTCCCATCTTTATATCTTTCAAGGGTCTAGTTCTTTTTGTATCCTCAATAATCTTGTCAAGTCCCCTTCCTACAATAAAAAAAAAATTGGGGATGGGTCAGAGCCTTGACTAAGCCCTCATTATGGTCTAAAGAACTCATATGTTGAACCATTAATCAAGACAACGAAGAAAAATGATGTCAAACAACTCAACCCGATTTACAAAGTGCACACCAAAACGAAGGTGAAACAAGATAAGCCTAATATACAACCAATTTGCATAATCATAAGCTTAAACAAATCGAATTTTAAGACCATAACATATAGTCTCTCAATCTTAATCGTGTGTCTTCCCTCTTGAGCCATACCTATAGCATCATGGATATGTATACCATGTAAGAAACCAAATTGTTGTTTGAAGATTAAATATGAGAATTGTTTTTTGACCTCCATAGCTATGATTTTTGCTATGATCTTATATACGCAATTGCACAATGATAGGGATTTTAATACTTCAACATTATTTGGTATGAACCTTCTTGTGTGTGAGTATTATTTCTACTATTATTGTCGAGATCTCTTAGTTTCCTAGTCTCATGGAGTAGTTGGGAGAATCTCTCCACCAATCTCTATTATTATATTCAACTTCTAATTTTTAGGAGCTTGTCTTCATAGATGTTGAAATCATTTTTATTGATATATAGTTATATAAGCTCGGTTTTTTTTATGAATAGTGGATAGTAGGAGATTTTTATTTCACACCTTTGGTGTTGAACTCTGCTTGAGTGGGATTTCCCCACATCATTGATATCAAAGCACTTCCGATCTAGCCTTGGAGCTAGGTTCATCACTCTTAATTTGTCATAATTGTTTGATTCAACTAAGCATTGGAGTCATTTTCCTGCATTAAAGCTAGGTTCAAGCTCTCATATCGACCGTACAAACTATCCAGTGATCAATTCATATGTTATACAGGTATAATTTGCACGTATATTGTTCAATTTTACTGTATATCCTTCATATACGTGATTATTGCATTTAAATTCTGAGGAATTTGTCATAAGGGTGTTGTGCAAGTTTAGTATTTGCTTCAGCCATCAAAATTATGGCATCAACAAAAAAAATTCAACCATTCACGTTGAATTTGATCTCAATCTGCAAATACTTGGCCGTACAACAATCATACAAGTTTGATTACTGGATATACAAGCAAAAACATAATCGTACGGTGTTAGAGATAATGCCTAATTAATGTCACTACAAGAGTTCAGGGATTGGATTTGGTTAGCTGGAGGATGTTGAGATATTCTCTCAACCTCTCCCTCCAAGAGTGGAATAAGTTGGATCTCACAACACTTATTTAAGTGTGATGTATCTATGTTCATTGTGTGGAATATACAATATTATTTATGTGTGTATTTCATGTCTCTCTGCTCTCATGAATTCTATTTTGGTATCAGAGCGAGGTTGCCTACACATTTATGAGATCTATTGAAATGTTGTGTGAGATGAGACAATCACTCGTTAAGGACTGTTTGAAGAAGACGTAAAGATAAATCAATTGTCGTGAAGGAGGTCATTGTTGTTCCGCGTGGTAATTACACGTTGTTGTTCCGCGTGATAATTGTATGTTGTTGCTCCACATGGTAGTTGCACACTGCTAGAGGAGAGGTCATTGTTGTCAATTACCAAACATAGTCATCAACGCTCATGTTGCTAGGAACTAGCAGTAATATTTAAATTTCATCAATAATATTTAAATTTCACTTATTGCTGAGAATTGTCCTCCATTTTTTTTATCTTGGTTTTCTCCTAATCGAGTGCGCAAGAAAAGCACGAGATGGTATGTAAGATGGCTTAATAATGAGGATCATAGCATCCTCGTATTCATCAGCTGATGTACATGGCATTCTCCTCTTGTTGACGTACGGATCTTGAGACTTAGAGGACTGAAATTGCAGCAGATCTGAGAAAGAAATAGAATCTGAAGACATTGACATCTAAATCGCTGCAAAGAAAAATCTTTTGTGAGGTAAAATGGATTCTATGCCTATAGAGAAGTTTAATGGTTTTGATTTCCATACATGGAAATCTAAAATTCAAATGCATCTAATGAATAGAGGTGTGTGGAGCATAGTAAAAGGCACTAAAAAAGCTCCTAGCGATCCCAGACTTATGGCTGAATGGGAAAAGAAGGAAGAAAAGGCTAAAGCTATTATTGGTTTGGCTCTTTCAGACACACAATTGCATTTGATTGATTTGGAAAAATCATCTAAAGTAATTTGGGAGCAATTAAGTAAATTATTTGGGGAAAAGGCACTGAATGCAAAGTTTTCTTTAAAGGTGCAACTTTTTAGCCTCAAAATGCATGATGAGACCCATCTCTCTACTTATATAAACAAGTTAATGTCTCTCTTTAAGCAATTAGCTGACACAGGTATCGATGTAGATCCAGAAGATGATAAAGCAATTCTATTGAATAGCCTATCTTCTAAATATAGCAATGTTGTATTCACATTAAGTCAATTACCCTCACAATTATTGGAAGGAATGGTAGCATCATTATTATCTGAAGAAAAAAGGACATATTCTGAAGACTTAGATATAGTTGGTCCGCATGAAATTGCACTATTTTCAAAAGGTAAGATGAGAAGAACCAAGAGTTCAACAGAATGTTTCTACTGTCACAAGATTGGACATATAGCCTGGAATTGTGGAACTCATTCTAGGGATCTTCTGAATGGCAAAGAAATTGCAAACATTTCCAACTTGGATGACTTATCAGAATCAAAGAGTGATGAAGAACTGCGGGAGTCATCTCTCAAACTGTTCTAGAAAAAGGAAAGGGGTGGTGTGCTTAAAGTTTTTATTTTTATGTGTTAATGTTTAAAGTTTTTAATGTAAGTGTTTATGCAAAATAGGAACTCTTGTATCTTGATATAAGTTGGCAGCCCCGGTTTCAAGAACAACTGTTCTTATTCGAAGTCACCTTGTATACTTGAATGTTGAGGACATTTTGTATCCAAACTTCTCTTCTAGACACTGACGGATAGCTGAAAGCAGAAATCTGGCAGATGGAGGCATGTTCATAGAATGCATCAATAATTGACATATTTTCTCATGGAAGCCCCGGTGAGCCGAGATTGTCAAAATTGTCAATCATACAAGTGCATGAATGATGATCTGAAACATTTATACTTTAAATGAGTGGAAAGGAAAGCACGAAGAAGAGGAAGAGAAAGAGCGCAATCCAGAAGCGTAAGAGTGGGTGTATGGATTGATGAGGATCATGCCAGACAAAGTGTTGTAATCTTTTCTGTTATGTAATTTTTGAAGTTTTGTAATGTAGGCACTAACGGGGAGTGTTAGATATAATGCCTAATTAATGTCACTACTAGAGTTCGGGGATTGGATTTGGTTAGTTGGAGGATGTTGAGAGATTCTCTCAACCTCTCCCTCCAAGAGTGGAATAAGTTGGATCTCACAACACTTATTTAAGTGTGATGTATCTCTTTTCATTGTGTGGAATATACAATATTATTTATGTGTGTATTTCATGTCTCTCTGCTCTCATGAATTCTATTTTATGGTTCAACCAATAGAAAACTATGAATGTACATTGTGCATTCAACATTTCAGAAACTCAATTCATTGTTGTATGGCTCCCAGGAGGCCATACGATTTTATTCATTCTGTAAAATTGTTCATTGGCGATTGTACACAACAAATTAACAACCACACAGGCCCAATTTGCTCTCAATGTGCAACAATTCAATCGTACAAAACTGGTCAGCCATCTATTGTGATAGTACAATACACTACATCATTTGTACAACCTTCTAACGACTGTACAACATGCGTGCGGTCTACTGCTCCTACAATTTGGGTGATCAATATGCAGCCTGTTGCAGAGTCTTTAAGACTGTGATATATATATCGTTGGATTGTCTTAGTATATACGTTGGGATATATCTGACGGTGTATATACCACCATCTACTACAGTCTTAAAGACTATGTATCATGTTGCATATTGATCGCCCTACAATTTGGCCCTCCAGAGTCTATTTCCCAATTTCTCGAGTTTAATTTCTTGAAATTTGTGCCCAACTTACAGCTTACAATCTCAATTTCTCAAAATTTGTGCTCAATTGACGGATTTCCACTTAAATTTGTGCCACATTTACTCAAAATATCAGTTAAGGTTTGCAAATGCATTCCTTTTTAAATGGGCACTCGGTTTTGAGAGATAGTTGCATTTTTCTTTCTAAGTTTTTTTCTACATTCAGGATGACAACCACACGATCCATGACAACAATGATGCTTGCAAAAAGGATGACAAAATTAGGCTACACATTAGCTATAAAAGTTAATGAGATCTCCATCAGCCAATTCCTTGATGATGAGAAGGTGCCATTTTCCAAATTAAAGCTTACGAGAATTTCCAAACTATTGATTACAAACTAAATCGCAACTCAAGATCCAATTACTACATGGATGGGATTGATAGAAGCCTTGAGCCTCGCATTCTATCCATCAAATTACAAACATGATATGAATTTCAAATGGCTCTGCCTACATGATGGCTTTAATTTTCCTATACAAGAGTACATCAACTTGTTTATGAATCCTTCTCATTTTGTATTCAAGTGGTAAACTTGTTCTTAAATTTAAAAGAGGATTGCAAGAACCTTTATACCGAGAATTGAGATACATGGATATTTCCATTATTTATGTTGCATATAATCAAGCACAATTGGTTGAAGAGAAGTTCTTAGAACAATGTAGACTTCCACAATATCCACCCAAATCTACAAGTTCAAAACTTGCACCTCCTCCTTCTACAAGGTCCTCTTCTTCTTCTTTTTCTTCTTCTTCTTTTTCTTCTTCTTCTTATTTTCATAAGTTTTGCCAACATTGTAAGAAACATGGAAACAATAAGTCGACTTGTTTCCAATTGAAGAAGAAAGTATTAATTGAACAATATCCCATTGAGGAAAAAATGAATGCTCCTACTAAGGTCTCAGGGGAAAATAATATCTATGATGAGTTGAAAGATCAACTCAATAAAGTCACCTTGTTGCAACAATCTACACCCTGAACAACTCAAGATAGTCTATTCATCACACGTGTTCACCTCTCCCATGACTTCTCCATTGCATGTATCCTCAATAATGGCTCCCAGGAAAACTTGATTTCCAAATCAATAGTTGATAAGCTTCACTTGCCAGTGGACCTTCATCCTCATCCTTATGCACTTGTATGGAAGGATCATGGATCCTCTTCCAAGATCACACACACATGTATTATCTTGTTTTCTTTTGGTCCTAAACTCAATGTGGATAAATTCACTTGTGATTTGACTAATATGTATTTATGTGGCCTATTGTCGAACTAACCTTATCAATATGATATGAAGGCTCACTATGATGCTTTCAACAACACTTACATGTTGCATAAAGATAATTTCAAATATCTTACTCGTAGTACATTGGAACTACCACAAGCTGCTCTTCAAAAGCGTTCTTTAACTTTGATCCAACATTCCTATCCACATCCAGCTTTTCATCATCTAGTTTCTCCAAAAAAGGACTCTTCTTCATCTCCTCCATTAGCATTTTATTTTCTCACTCATCTACCACAGTTGTCGCGAGGCACCACCTTTGGAGGACATTCTTCAACCATCAGAGTATCTCACATGTTACAACATTCTTGTCATGCTTGGAAGTTACAATATGGTACCCTCTTGTGACATCGCGTAGCTTAACTGAGGAACATTGCTACACGGAATACACATAAATTCAAAAAAAATCTGGTAAGTAAATTCCTATAGCTTATCAACTACGAATTATACACAGATTAACCATTATGATACCAATAACTTAATGCATCTATAACATGTTGAAATAAAAATGAATGCAACTAATAAACTCCATTACAACAACATACAAATAATTCACATTCACAGAGTAAAAATCACAATGGTTAAACACATAAATTAACTCATAAAAGAGATAAACACTTATATTTTAAAAAAACTTGTCCAACCAATTGCTTGGGACGGACGTTCCACCCAACCATAGACTTGTTGTTCTAGATATCAACACTGAGTCACCCTTGAGTTGGGGCTAGAAATCCACAAGAAAATGGTGTCTTTCACTTCCCACTCACAGCTCAGATATTACACAACCCACTAGTATTCTCTTATAGCTATCCTAAATTTCCTCCAACTCTCTTCCTCTTGACCTGTCCAACCCAAGGAATGTACCCCTTCACTGCTCTAAGTTCATCGAACATCCCATTCATTTATCAGGGTATCTCTAGCACAGGTAACTGGAATCACACTAATGGGAACTCAAAGGAACACACTGCTAGGAAAACTACCAAGAAAACAACAACAAGCACTTGTTGTTACAGTGCAACTCACACATGAGTTCACTCTTCAAGCGTGACAGCCTGGTTCTTCAGTGTTTAGCTCCAAAAATGCTCCAGAATTTTCCCTCCATGTTTGCTCGAGCTCCAGTGCTCTTCTTCCATGTTCTATACTTCATGGCCATGTAAAAACATGCCTATAAAAATTGTATGTTCTCCCCATACGAATTTTATATATTTTTCCATGTCAGTTGACTTCTCACTCTGCCCAATGTTGATTTTACTTCAGCCCCATTCTCCCAATAACTATGGGATGTGAC
The DNA here is from genome assembly GCA_000966675.3 of Picea glauca. Lineage (NCBI taxonomy): Eukaryota > Viridiplantae > Streptophyta > Pinopsida > Pinales > Pinaceae > Picea > Picea glauca. The sequence continues at coordinate 386,525 of JZKD02S1673522.1, forward strand.
TTTCTACACCCACCTTCTTACATATATTCAATGATCGGGCTCTCATACACTCAACCAGAAAATAGAAGGTTGTCCCCAAGTGATAATAAAATTCAGAAAATTGGGTTTGAATTACCCATAAATAATTCCCCCACCTTTGAATCCTCTTATACCCTCCCTTCCCTCATGGACAACTCAGCCCCCATATTTGTCCATGTCCCCCAGCAACTGGCATTGCATTTTATTTATTTATAATTTAGAAATACATTTCACATATTACATCGCTTGGCCATAGCCACATTCATATCTACATTATGCATTAATTAAATTGGGGATTATAGCAAGGATGTTACATTCCCTCTCCACTACAATTGTGCACCATCCTCAATGCACAAAACCATGCCAAAAATATATATACAATTTACATCACAATACTTAGAAAAATAAAAAAAAACTGCAATTCTTCACAACTTCAACAACAATTCCAACCATAATCTTGTGTTTTCTCTCAACCTGTTGACCCAAGTAATGTGCCCCCTTCACTGCTCTCAGTCCAACATGCTACACCATTCTTTAATTAGGGTTATTTGTGCAGGTGACCAAGAATTTTGAGATGTGGTTCTGGAACTCTAGCTACCCAAAAATAGGGTGTTGCATTTTTAGCTCTTGTTTTCTTCAAAATTGAAAAAAAATCGTGGGATTCCTCCCACATAGTTTCTTTGTGCTCCCATGTAGCATCTCCATGACCGTAGCAGGTCCATTGGACCTTTACTATCCCTATGGATTTGTTCCTGAGCACTTTGAATTTCCGTTCTAGGATGTGTATTAGTTCCACCCGGAAATCCCCTTCGTGTTCCACCTGGATCACCGTCCAATCAATTATGTGGTTAGGGTCATGCACATATTTCTTTAATAATGACACATGAAATGCATTATGCACTCTCATGGATGTAGACAACGCTAACATGTATGCAAATGGGCCTATCTTTTCTAAAATCTCAAAAGGTCCAAAATATCTTGCTACCAACTTTGGGAAACAACCCAATCTTAGCGAACTTATTTTCTCTTTTAATTTTAGAAAAACATGTTCGCCCACTTTAAAATCTCTAAAAACTCTACTCTTGTCTTCATAACTTTTCTGCATGTCATGGGCAACCTTTAAATTCTGCCTGATCTTTGTCATTTTATCTTCCATTTCCTTTAACAAATATGACCCAACGACAGCTCTGTTTGTTGGGTTATCCCAACTCATTGGTGTGTTACACTTCCTGCCATACAATGATTTAAATGGGCTCATTTTTAATGAGGCTTGATACCCATTTTTGTAAGAAAAAACTACTAAGTGAATATAATCTTCCCACTTTGATGGTTGGTCCATCACATACATTCTAAGCATTTCTTCAATGATTATGTTAGTCCTCTCTGTTTTCCCATCTGACTCTGGGTGATACACTATACTGAGATTTAAATTTGTCCCAAAGCCTTTGAACAAAACTTTCCAAAAATTGGATGTGAATTTTGAATCTCCGTCTGAAACGATTTCCTTAGGCACTCCATGTAACCTAGCAACTTCTTTCATGTAGATTTCTACAATATTTTTCACCTTGTGCATGGTCTTTATAGGAATAAAATATATAGTATTTGTCAATTTATCCACCACCACCATGATGGAATCTTGTTGCTTCATTGTTTTGGGAATCTTTGTAATAAAATAAATTGTAACCACTTCCCATTTTCCCTTAGGAATGGGAAATGGTTGTAGCAGCCCCATTGGATGTCTATGTTCTGTATTCACCTTATGAAACTCTAGACATCTAGCAATATAATTAACCACATCTTTCTTCATCACGGGCCAAAAGTATTGGCTTCTTACAATTGCAATTGTTTTCTGGTATCCTAGGTGCCTAGCATATGGTACAATGTGCATTTCCCTTAGTTTTATATTTTTCAACACACCAAAATTTGGCACATATATTTTTCCTCTATACGTGAGTATTCCATCCTCTTTTAGCTCATAATAATTAAATTTGTGTTGTAAATTGTCTTGTTGTAATGTTTCTTTTATTTTTAAATATTGTTGATCTGAATTTGTAGCTTCTAAAATTTTGTCTTTTAAATATGATCTATACATGTTGATGGACGCCATATGCATCTCATATGCTCTTATGTTGAGTGCACCATCCACTTGACTCCCTTTTTCTTTGATATGTTTAATTTCAAAGTCATATTCACTCTGAAATTCCAGCCATCTAATTTGCCTGGTATTTAATGTTGGTTGGCCAAACAAACGTTTCAGAATGCAATGGTTTGTTCTTAGCTCGAATCTTCTCCCCATAAGGCAATGTCTCCACATTTTTAATGCATGGATAATGGTTGTTAATTCCAAGTCATGGGTAACATAATTCCTCTCATGCTCTTTTGATTTTTCGTACTCATGGCATACCACATGATATTTTTGACCGAGGGCTCCACTGAGCCCCTGCTTGCATGCACCAGTGCACACTGCAAAATCTTCGTCCAGATATGTAATCTTTAAGATTGGTGCACTTGTCAAAATTCCTTTCAACTACTGAAAACTTTCTTCGCATATGGGAGTCCATTCAAATTTCACTCCCTTATTTTTACAAAGAAGTGATTGGGCTTGCAATCTTCAAAAATCCTTTTATGAATCTTCACTAATAACCAACAAGACCCATGAATGATCTAACCTTTGTCACATTTCTTCGTGATGACCATCCTCTAATGGCCTCTATCTGCTCAAGATCAATTGTTATCCCATCTACTGAAATAATATTCCATGGTATCCCCTAGCCTAGGGATAACTAAGGAGATCATGTCTTGAGGTCCACAGGTTCCAGACATGGAGTGTTGAGAGTCAGAAGACCTAAGCATGGCCCTAGAGGGCCCCTCTTTTTTTCAAGTACAGTCCACATATTTCCAGTAGCAGCATCCATCACACCAGCGTGGTTTTGAAGTGGCAGTGGGTCTTGCTCCATGAGGTAATGAGTCTGGGTATCATGGTATGTATCACTCTGATTTTTGAAGCACTTGAACATGTTGTATTGAATCCTTCTTCATTTCATGACGTTTGCTTGGAAATTATGTTATTTTCCATGTTTAAACATGGGAGGGTGACACAGTGCCCTAGTAAGTTGATTTCCCTTTAGGATGGGTTTCTATTGGGTGGGTCTTTGAAGAGTCATCGTACGTTCCCTCCATACTTACCACTTTCCATCTTTATTCCTTCCATCTCTCCATCTTTTGGTCATTGGCATTGGCTACACTATGAAGGCTTGTACCTTACCTTGTGGGAAGAAGGGGATAAAGGCCCAGAGGGTAAAAGCAGTTGGCAAGGGTTAAAATCCATTTTGAAATCTCTGAGATGCTTCACCAAGGGATCCCCGAGAAAGTAATGAAAAGCTTCTCAGTAAGAAAAGGGGACCCACAAGATAATGTGAACACTCAAGGTATTAGTTGATGGATAGGAGGTCTCATCACAAGTCGACCTATTATGACCATGGACATGTAGCGGTATGGCATTACCACCTATTTGGCCACCAAGCCAGGGTAATGGCTCTTGGTTGTGTAGCCAAGAGAAAGGGAGTCTTTAGATGCAAATTGATTTTATTTTGTCCAGAATTTAATTTTTGTAAGAAACTGGCCAGGTCAGCCTGGTTTTTTGAACTTAAACTTAATTAAGGTCAAGTTTTGTAAAAATAAACAAAAAGTGACGTTCATTTTCAACACAACTTGTCATTGGACAAGGAGAGGTCTGAAATTTCACCCTAGTTAGGTGTACTTGGCTGAAATAGTGAGGTGCTACTCTTCTTGGAGGGTTGTTTTAGCACTTGGATCAATTTTTTGAAGTATTATGGTGATCTTGCATGGTATATTCATGATTATTCTTGGTACAAGTAAGAAAAATATGCATTTTTTCATCTATTGAATGGTTAATGGTATGGTTTTATTTGCTCATACAAGATTATGAAATTGCATGGTGTATTTCATTTGCCTAGCTTCATAAAATTGATCTAGTAACTGGTGAAACCCTAGGGCCCTAAAGTGCTAGCTCCCTTGAGGTTTTTACTTATTTATTTTGCTCAAGATACTTCTCATCCACAAACTCTTCAAGAAGAAGGAGGCGCTAGGGCCTAGAAGTGCCTACACCCTAGCTTACCTCTCTTCTTAGGGTGAAGAAACCTAGGAGGACTTAAGGTGTTATTCCTCCTAGGTCTTGGATTTTCTTGAATTGTGTGCATTATCATAAGTTAACAACCCTAGAAAGGAGTTGTCATCTTTGACTCCATCTACCCTTAAAAGGCACTAGTCCTCCCCTCATCATCTCTTTGACAAGGTCATCAACTCTACACTCATATTTTACTTGCTACCTTACTAACTTAACCTAACTCACTAACTTAGTCTAGAATCACTAACTTGCTATTGTTATTACCCTTTGCTACAACAAACTTTAGCAGCACATTAGGGTGTACTTGCTAATTAAAACTACCTAGAAAATTGCACAAGCCTGGGCGCTATCACCTTAAGGCTTTGAACTACTTCTTATTGTTATTCTAAATGCATTTATGAATTTGTTGTCATTGTTATCATTGTTGTTACAGGGACTGTTTGCAGCCCTAATCAACTTATATTAACAAGAGAAATGCCCAGAAAGTTGTACTAGGTAAGTTACTACCATTTGATGCCAAAATTGTGTGTGTTATTACCTTAAAGAAGTACTTTTCTAAAGTGGTTTAATATTGTCATCATTGTCAATTTGTTGCAGTTACAAGTGTTTAGACAACCTTTAAATTCATTAATTGACTCATGTTAATATTGAAATTTTAAGTGACAAAAGTATTATCATTTGTAAAATCTGTATATCTCATTGTTGTCATCATAACTTGCAATTTCTGGATACATTGCTATTGTTGTACATTTATCATCGTTTATACATGTAATTGCTCTAGTAGCATTCTTTAATATTGAAGACACTAATTGAAAGCATTGAAATTGTTGGTTATTGCTAACGTGTGTTGTTTCATTGGTAAAGGGAAGGTACCATTCACTTTGGTTTCCCCTTCACCCTTTAAACCTTACTAAGTGACTTCCTTCATTTTATTGACCTAGAGAGAGGGGTGGATTTTTCCCTGGTCTTAGTTTCCCTTCATCAACCAACTAGGTCTTGGGATGTCTCCCTTGGAGTGAGTTTTTATCCTCCTAAAGAGAAAGAGGTACCATGTTGGGGTGACAATGACAGGGATACCTCTGTGTTACGCCAATCTGAGCCTACTTTCCTTTAGGCTTTGGCAAGTACAGATTGTGCGATAACATTTTTGGCATCATTGCCAAGAAACACTGAGTCAATATTCCTCAACGACACTTTTTCGGTAAGCCTGTTCTCAAATCCTTTTATTTCACAAAGCTTACCTGGATACTCCACTAAGGATGATTCCCTCACTCCCTTTGGGGATCTTGAGAAGATTACCTCGCAACTCCATAAAGTTCAGGGACATACACCAATCCTCCCAAATCTTACAGAAGAAAACCTCTCTGGAACTCTCTTGCAGTAAAATCAACGTTTGGAGGTAATATTCCTTTAAACACAATGTCTAACATCGAAACTCAGACCCACAATCAAAATACAGCTAACAACTAAAAGAAATGGGTGTCCAAACTCTTTAAGTCGTTAGACATGACAGGAATTCCAGGATACCCTCGGAAAATGCCCCCTAGGTATGAAAAAGGGTTGTTGAGATTTACCGGTGATGATGCAACAAGTGTTGAAGATCATATGAGTAATTTTTTAGCTTTCTTCCAACTAAACCCTGTGAGTGATGATGCTAAATATCTGGTGATGAAACTCTTATTTTCCACTTTGCAAGATGCAGCCAAAATATGGTATGATAACCTCCCAGATAAGAGCATCAAGAACATGGATCAGCTCGAGGAGACTTTTCTTAATAGATGGAGCACAAGAGGATCCAATTACACTATGAACCAAAATTAATAAAATCAAGAAATTGGGTAGTCAAACTGTGAGAGATTTCAATACCATATTTTAGCAGTTGTTTCAACGATTACCTAGCAGTCATCATCCTAGAAAGGATTGTCTTATTTTTCTCTATATCCAAGCTTTCCAGGCCCAATTTCATTATTTACTTAAGCATAAGGGACCTACAACCATTCAAGAATCCCAAGAAATTTCTATCAAAATTGAGGCTAACCTTTCGTCATGCAAGGTGGAACCTTTCATTTCCCTAAGAACCGTGGAGGATATTAGATCAGGGGCAATGCACAATGTTGAGTCCACCCAAGATGCTAGTGTTCTATGGGAACGATTTGAAGAGGCTGTGAGTGACTTCACCAAGAACCAAGCCTTGATGATGAACAAAATCACTGAGTTGGAAATGGCACTATCACAAGCCCAAAATCCCTCTTCTATGAGGCTTCCTCAAAATACTTATCAGACAATAAAACCTATGCTCCAAAAAAAAAAAAATGTCCAAACACCTTGGATCTACAAAATTTTGTGAGGCGAGAAGAGGATCCTAAGTCCTTATCATGCAAAGACTCCCATTTTGAACATGATCACCCAGAGGCTACTCATGAGAAACCCAATTACATAGATTCCATCTTTACCGTGTTTTCCCAAGTGTGCCCCAATATCACGCCAAAGCAAATCCAAGAAAATAAAGACATAAGGAATCCTAGGATTGAGTTCTTGAGCCAAACAAGTGAGCACTCAAGGGTGAAGCTTGGAGAGCCCCAGGCGTATGTTAGGGATCTACCCCAACTTTTCCCAAAACCTAGCAATGATAGGACAAACCTAAGCACTAGTATGGCCTATATATTACAAAAGATCAAAAGGAGTTTTGGAATGTTGGAAATCCCTTCTTTGACAAAACAAACCCCAGATGACCAACAATTGTTCGAAGAAACCTCCACACTATTAAAAACTGGGCATTTTGAGCAAAATTAACAAACACCCTTTCTCAATTCCTTGCATGCTTGACTCGCAATCATCTGTCAATATGATGAGCTTGAAGGTTATGAACCAATTAGGGTTGGAAGTTACAGGGCCTTATGCCAACATTTGTGGATTTTATTCAAAGGGCATCAAGGTCTATGACTTGATTGAAGGTCTTGAAGTCCACATTGATGACTACCCTGATTTCCCCATCATAATGGACATCATTGTTGTTGATGTACCAGACACTTGGGGAATGATATTATCTAGGGAATGGGTTGCTACTTTAGGTGGAAGTCTGTAGATGGACTTGTCCTACACAACTATCCCCGTCAAGGCCCAAGATTGCATCACTTTGCATAACAAGCCAAAGAGGATGGAGCACATTGAAAGGTGTAATCATGGACATAGTAACTACAAATCCGTAAATCTCTGCTTATTTCAAGACTGGATCACTCTTCCCTTTGTAGAAGAAGACAATATTGATGAGATAACATGGACCAAGGGAAAGGGTGACCAGAATCCTCCTAGAAATCACAAAAACAACATTACACAAGGTAATGAGGAGACGTTGCATTTGCACGAAACATACATAAGGGATAGTGCTTTGGTAGAATCCCACACCATATATGGAGCAAGAGAGAGATACAAGTTGGGGTAATTATCCTGACAATACCTCTAATGTCTTTGAGGACTGGGATGACTATTCTTCTACACAAGAGAACGAAATTGACGATTTGATAAGGTTTATAAGGAAAGGAGTTGGCTTTGTCAAATGGAAGGGGGGTGATGAACATTTGTTGACTGAGCCAAACCAAGAATATGTCCTTACTACAAAACCCCACCCCCCTCCCTCAACACAATACATCAGAATAATACAAGAAGCAGTTGATTCCGAAGAAGGGGACTACAAGCAAGGAGATTTGGTTTTAGAGTGGGATACAAAGATGGGGGAGCCTAACAACATTAAGGGATGCACAAAGTTTTGGCTTGGACCCTTCAAGATCATAATGAAGTCAGTCAATGATTCCTACTACTTGTCCATGATTGAACGGAGGAAACGTCCATTATCAGTTAGTTGGTGTCTCCTCAAGCCCCATCATGGGGAAGAGGATTAACTTCACAGGTGAGTACAGGTATGTTAGAGTAGGTAGGCATTTGCATCCATTGTACATACCATTGCATTTCATGTTAGTATAGTTGTAATTGCATTTTTCATATTGTTTTGTTTCTTTTGTGTATATATATATATATATATATATATATATATATATGTATGTATGCTCATGATTATAATTTTTTTTGTTTCGATTTTTTAAATCATATATGGACAAGGGGTGATATCACCACCCTAGATGTTACTAATATCTTTTGTTGAGATTTAGCAAGCGTAGGTCATACCAGAGACATTGATGTTCTCATGCGCTCTACGATGATCACATGTCCCCGAGTTGGAGCCATATGTTATACCCTAGCCTAGGGATAACTAAGGAGATCGTGTCTTGAGGCCCACAGGTTTTATACATGGAGTGCCAAGAGTTGGACGACCTAAGCATGGCCCTGGAGGGCCCCTCTTTTCTTCAAGTATAGTCCAGATATTGCCAACAACAGCGTCCATCACACCAGCGTGGTCTTGAAGTGGTAGTGGGTCTTGATCCATGAGGTAATGAGTCTGGGTATAATGGTATGTATCACTCTGATTTTTGAAGCACTTGAACATGTTATATTTAATCCTTCTTCATTTCATGATGTTTTCTTGGAAATTATGTTATTTTCCCTGTTTAAACCTGGGAGGGTAACACAGTTCCCTATTAAGTTGATTTCCCTTTAGGATGGGTTGCTACTGGGTGGGTCTTTGAAGATTCATCATATGTTCCCTCCATACTTACCACTTTCCAAATTTATTCCTTCCATCTCTCCATCTTTTGGGCATTGGGATTGGCTACACTAGGAAGGGTTGTACCTTACCTCGTGGGAAGAAGGGGCTAAAGACCCAGAGGGTAAAAGCATCTGGCAAGAGTTAAAATCTATTTTGAAACCTTCGAGATGCTTTGTCCAGGGATCCCTGAGAAAGAAATGAAAATCTTCTCAGTAAGAAAAGGGGCCCCACAAGATAATGTGAACACTCAAGGTATTAGTTGATGGATAGGAGGTCTCATCATGAGCTGACCTATTATGGCCATGGACATGTAGCGGTATGAAATTACCATCTATCTAGTCACCAAGCCAGGGTAATGGCTCTTAGTTGCGTAGCCAAGAGAAAGGGGGTCTCATCATGAGCCAACCTTCTCATTTTCGTGAACTGATTTGTGGATGACACTGTCACCTCTAGTCACCAAGCTAGGATAGTGGCCCTCAACTATTCCCTTGTATCACAAGGACAAAAGATCAAAAGAAAGAAAGCTAAGAATAAATGGAAATGAATGGGCTAGGAAACAATTGCATCCATGAAAAGGTGCAACTCAGCCTCCACAAAGTCACCCACAAGTAAGACTCTACATTTCCTTGTTATCACGTGCACCTCATGCCCAAATATTTGCCCCATGCCACCTCATACACTTGCATGACTTGGACTAGACTCCACCTAGGGAACACCCCAAAATTAAGGGGGATTATCCCAATAGGACACCCTGAGACCCTCTCCAAACCTAAACTTGTCAAATTACATAACGTCTTTGAGAATTTGTTTGGGGTTAAGTGTTGAAATTACTAAGACAACTGAGTGGGGGGGGGGGGNGGGGTGAATCAGTTGTTATTGTGCTTAAACAATTTTAAGTCTATTAATACATTCTTAATATTTCTTCAAGTGATCATCAACATTATACAGCATATGAACAATAAAAGTAATGAGCATCAGTCACACATAAGGTATACACAGAGATAGATTTTCATGAGGAAAC
>JZKD02S1673522.1:397065-427082 GCA_000966675.3 Picea glauca
CATGAATCAGTTTTGCTAACTGATTTGTAACTGATGAATTAACTGTGAGAGAGAACAGTAGCCCTCTGATCATATTCACGTTTATCTGCACCATTGGATGAACTTTATTAATCTTGCCTTTAAATTGGGTTTCGACATTTTAGCATTCATGTGGCCAAGTGTCTCGACACTTCATGTCGCGATCTCCAAAACTCCGATATAGAGCTTTTCTATGCTAGCTCCTTCCTCTATATGACCAAGGCCATGACCAAGTGCTTATGCATAAAGTGCTTTTCGCGAATTTGCATTTCGTGAATCTGGAGATGAGGCATCTTGACTCTCCAAGTCGCGATCCTTGAAACCCCAAAATGGAGCTTATCTGAACTAACTCCTTCCCTTCTCATGAGCACCGGCGGTGACCATAGGCTGTACCAAAAGGTGCTTCATATTTCGCGAGTTTAAAAACTTCATTGAGTTTGATCGACGGTTGAAATCTCCATAGATCCAACGGTCCAAATCTTATCGTGATCTCGCATCTCGTGAGTTTCCACACCATGCTCCATTGACTCCAAGTCAGTGACTTTTCCTATGATTCGACGGTCCAGATCTAATCTTAATTCAATGGCTCAGATCATATCGCGATTTTGGCATTCTTGTGGTTATTTTTCTTGCCTCTCCGAGTCGCAAGTCGCGAAACTCCGAAACGGCATGGGATCAACGGTCCAGATCACACCTTGATCTGACGGCTGTGATTAAATCATGATTTCGATGGTTATGTTTCTTGCATCTCCAAGTCGTGAGTCGCGAAACTCCGAAATGGCATGGGATCAATGGTCCAGATCACACCTTGATCTGACGGCTGCGATTAAATCGTGATTTCGCATATCGCGATTTCGATGGTTATGTTTCTTGCCTCTCCAAGTCGCGAGTCACAAAACTCTGAAATGGCATGGAATCAACGGTTCAGATCACACCTTGATCTGACGACTGTGATTAAATTGCGATTTCGCATATCGCGATTTCGATGGTTATGTTTCTTACCTCTCCAAGTTGCGATAGGCGAAGCTCCGAGATGGAGCTCAGATCAACAGTCCAGAACAAACCTCGAACTGACGGCTAAGATAGTTTCACGATTTCGCATATCGCGACTTTAAGAGGTTAGGGAACCCCGTTCCTTTGACTTTCCAATCAGCGACATGATGATCTTTTGCCATGTGTCCTCCCTGAAGATGGATGGTCCTCCTTCTTTCAGGATTTTGTGAGCCCATTTCTCCTTGCACTTTAATGAACGTCCAGGTTCTTCATGATCCAACGATGATTGAATTTGATGCTCAAATCTGACGCCTGAGATATATCCTCCTCTTATGCGCGTTCTTCTTGTCTACTAACAGATCTGACGGTCCTCCTTCTTTCGGGAATTTTGAATGGGATCCAACGATCAGAAATGCTTCTCCTCCTGAGCTTACTTTGTTCCGCTTACTCTGATCTTGCCATCGATGATTCTTATCAACAATCCTCTGCACTATCTCTTCTGATCTTATTCGAATCTTCTCTGCAGCATCTTCTCATAATGACAATCTATTACATACTTTTTATACTCATGCCATCTTGATTGTTGTACTTGCCATCAATGACAAGCATTCGTTGTCTGTTAAATATTTTCCAACAAAGAGGTGTTTGATGCACATGTTTGGGTGATTTAATTATTGGATGTGATTTACATGCTATGATCCTTGTGACTTATAAACCCCTAGAGGGCATACTTCTTGCCTCTGCAAGACCTTGCCTGGTGGACATGTGCAAATGAGGGAATTATTAGCTCAGACCTTCATGAGGGCTCAAATCCCACAGATGGACGTTGAAACCCCCACCAGGGGGCAGGACAAAGATGGAGGGATTCTACCAAGAAGAAGAAGGATGTTGCCTTTGGAGGCACTTTGATGGACCTAGACCTAGGGGATTGTTCCCTTCCTTCCAGAACGTTGGCCTTTGGAGGCCTTGGACATCATCTACTTGCTAGGGTTGTCACCTTGGGGGTAGTCCTGAGGTTATTGTCATGTGTGGGAAAGGATTTTGGCCTTTGGAGGCCCAAAAGTTTCACTTTATGTGCCCAATGTTTCATCATCGAGGCCTAACGTCACCCTAAAATGGAAAGACATCACCCTTAAGAGGGTCTTTAGATGCAAATTGATTTTATTTTGTCCAAAATTTAATTTTTGTAAGAAACTGGCCAGGTCAACCTGATTTTTTTACCTAAAACTTAATTAAGGTCAAGTTTTGTATAAATAAACAAAAAGTGACATTCATTTTCAACACAACTTGTCATTGGACAAGGAGAGATCTGAAATTTCGCCCTAGTTGGGTGTACTTGGATGAAATAGTGAGGTGCTACTCTTCTTGGAGGTTTGTTTTAGCACTTGGATCAATTTTTGAAGTTTTATGGTGATCTTGCATGGTATATTCATGATTATTCTTGGTGCAAGTAAGAAAAATCTTCATTTTGTCATCTATTGAATGGTTAATGGTATGGTTTGATTTGATCATACAAGATTATGAAATTGCATGTTGTATTTAATGCTTGAAGTAAGAAACTTAAAGTGATAACTTTCTTACTTTTTTATTTTCCTAGCTTCATAAAATTGATCTAGTAATTGGTGAAACCTAGGGCCCTAAAGTGCTAGCTCCCTTGAAGTTTTTACTTAGTTATTTTTCTCAAGATACTTCTCATCCACATACTCTTCATAAGGAAGGAGGTGTTAGGGCCTAGAAGTTCCTACGCCCTAGCTTACCTCTCTTCTTAGGGTGAAGAAACCTAGGAGGACTTAAGGTGTTATTCCTCTTATGTCTTGGTTTTTCTTGAATTGTGTGCATTATCATAAGTTAACAACCCTATAAAGGAGATGCCAACTTTGACTCCATCTACCCTTAAAAGGAATTAGTCATCCCCTCATCATCTCTTTGACAAGGTCATCAACTCTACACTCATCTTTTACTTTTTATCTTACTAACTTAACCTAACTCACTAACCTAGTCTAGAATCACTAACTTGTTTTTGCTATTACCCTTTGCTACAACCAAATTTAGCAGCACATTAGGGTGTACATGCTAATTAAAACTACCCAGAAAATTGCACAAGCCTAGGCGTTATCACCTTAAGGCTTTGAACTGACTCTTTTTGTTATTTTAAGTGCATTTATGAAGTTGTTGTTTTTGTTATCACTATAACTATTACAGCCACTGTTTGTGGCCCTAATCAGCCTATATTAACAAGATAACTGCCAAGAAAATTGTACTAGGTAAGTTACTATCATTTGATGCCAAAATTGTGTGTGTTATTGCCTTAAAGAAGTACTTTTCTGAAGTGGTTTATTGTTGTCATCATTTTCAATTTGTTGTTGTTATAAGTGTTTAGACAACCTTTAAAGTCATTAATTGACTCATGTTAATATTGAAATTTTAAGTGACAAAAGTATTATCATTTGTAAAATCTTTATATCTCGATTGTTGTACATTTGTCTTCGTTTATACATATAATTTCTCTAGTAGCATTCTTTAATATTGAAGTCACTAATTGAGAGCATTGAAATTGTTGGTTCTTGCTAATGTTTGTTGTTTCATTGGTAAAGGGAAGGTACCATTCAATTTGGTTTCCCCTTCACCCTTTAAACCTTACTAAGTGACTTCCTTCATTTAATTGACCTAGAGAGAGGGGTGGCTTTTTCCCTGGTCTTAGTTCCCCTTAATCAACCAACTAGGTCATGGGACGTCTCCCTTGGAGTGAGTTTTTCTCCTCCTAAAGAGAAAGAGGTATCATGTTGGGGTGACAGTGACATGGATACCTCTATGTTAGTCCAATCTGATCCTACTTTCCTTTAGGCTTTGGGAAAGCACATATTGCGCGGTAAATTTTTTGGCACCGTTGTCGGGGAACACTGAGTCAATATTCCTCAACGACACTTTTTCGGTAAGCCTGTTCTTAAAGCCTTTTATTTCACAAAGATTACCTAGAGACTCCACTGAGGATGATTCCCTCACTCCCTTTGGACATCCTCACAAGATTACCTAGCGACCCCACAAAGTTCAAGGAGATGCACTAATCCTCCCAAATCTTACAGAAGAAGACCTCCTCAAAACTCTCCTGCAGTGAAATCAATGTTTGGAGGTAGTCTTCCTTTAAACACAATGTCTAATGCCCAAAATCAGAGAAAGAATCAAAATCCGACTAATAACCAAAAGCAATGGGCATCCAAACTCTTTAAGTCATTAGCCATGAGAGACATTCCACGATACCCTCAGAAAATGCCCCCCTAGGTATGAAAAAGGGTTGTCGAGATTTATTGGTGATGATGCAACAAGTGCTAAAGATCATATGAGTAATTTTTGGGCTTTCTTCTAACTAAACTCTGTGAGTGATGATGTTGAAGATCTGGTGATGAAACTCTTCTCTGCCACTTTGCAAGATGCAGCCAAAAGATGGTATGATAACCTCCCAGATAAGAGCATCAAGAACATGGGTCAGCTCAAGGAGACTTTTCTTAATATATGGAGAACTAAAGAGGATCCAATTACATTATGGACCCAAATTAATAAAATCAAGAAATTGGGTAGTGAAACTATGAGAGATTTCAATACCATTTTTGAGTAGTTGTTTCAACGATTACCTAGCAATCATCATCCTGGAAAGGATTATCTTCTTTTTATCTATATCCAAGATTTCCAAGCCCAATTTTAGTATTTACTTACAGATAAGGGGCCTACAACCATTCAAGAAGCCCAAGAAATTGCTATCAAAATTGAGGATAACCTTTCGTCATGCAAGGTGGAACCTTTCATTTCCCCAAGAACCATGGAGGATATTAGATTAGGGGTAATGCACAATGCTAAGTCCACCCAAGATGCTAGTGTTCTATGGGCCCAATTTGAAGAGGTTGTGAGTGACTTCACCAAGAACCAAGCCTTGATGATGAACAAAATCACTGAGTTGGAAAGGGCATTATCACAAGCCCAAAATCCCTCTTTTATGAGGCTTCCTCAAAATACATGTCAGACAATAAAACCTCATGCTCCAAAAGAACAAATTTGTCCAAACACCTTGGATCTACAAAATTTTGTGAGGCAAGAAGAGGATCATAAGTCCTTATCATGCAAAGAATCCCATTTTGAATGTGATCACCCGAAGGCTACTCATGAGAAACTCAATTACGTAGATTCCATCTTTACCGTGTTTCCCCAAGAGTGTCCCAATATCACGCCAAAAAAAATCCAAGAAAATCAAGGCATAAGGAAGCCTGGGATTGAGTGCTTGAGCCAAACAAGTGAGGAATCAAGGGTGAAGCTTGGAGAGCCCCAGGCGTATGCTAGGGATCTACCCCAACCTTTCTGAAAACCTAGCAATGATCAGACCAACCTAAGCACCATTATGGCTTATATCTTACAAAAGGTCAAAAGGATTTGTGGAATTTTGGAAATCCCTTCTTTGACAAAACAGACCCCAAATGACTAGCAATTGTTCGAAGAAACTTCCACACTATTACAAACTAGTCATTTTGAGCAAAATGAACAAACACCCTTTCTCACTTCCTTGCTAATAGATGACCTATGTCTTCACAACTGCATGCTTGACTCTGGGTCATCTGCCAATATGATGATTTTGAAGGTTATGAACCAATTAGGGTTGGAATTTACAGGGCCTTGTGCCAACATTTGTGGATATGAGTCAAAGGGCATCAAGGTCGATGACTTGATTGAAGGTCTTGAAGTCCACCTCACCGACTACCCTGATTTCCCCAACATAATGGACATCATTGTTATTCATGTACCTGACACCTTGGGAATTATATTATCTAGGGAATGGGCTGCTACTTTAGGTGGAAGTCTATAGATGGACTTGTCCTACACAACTATCCTCGTCAGGGCCCAAGATTGTATCACTTTGCATAACAAGCCAAAGAGGATGGAACACATTTGAAAGGTGTAATCATGGACATAGTAACTACAACTCTGTAGATCCTTGCTAATTTCTAGACTGGACCGCTCTTCCCTTTGTATAAGAAGACAATATTGATGAGATAACATGGACCAAGGGAAAGGGTGAACAAAATCCTCCTAGCAATCATAAGGACAACATTACACGAGGTAATGAGGAGACGTTACATTTGCACGAAACATACATAAGGGATAGTGCTTTGGTAGAATCCTACCCCATCATTATGGAGCAAGAGAGAGATACAAGTTCGAGTGATTATCCTGACTATACCTCTAACCTCTTTGAGGACTGGCATGATTATTCTTCTACACAAGAGGACAAAATTGATTATTTGATAAGGTTTAGAAGGAAAGGAGTTGACTTCATCAAATGGAAGGGGGATGATGAACATTTTTTGACTGAGCAAAACCAAGAAGATGTCCTTACTACAAAACCCCACCCCCCTCCCTCAACACAATACAACAGAATAATACAAGAAGCAGTTGGTTCTGAAGGAGGGGACTACAAGCAAGGAAATTTGGTTTTAGAGTGGGATACAAAGATGGGGGAGACTAACAACATTAAGGGATGCACAAAGTTTTGGCTTGGACCCTTCAAGATCATAATGATTTCAGTCAATGATTCCTACTACTTGTCCACGATCGAAGGGAGGAAACATCCATTGCCAATTCGTGGGCGTCTTCTCAAGCCCCATCATGGGGAAGAGGCATGACTTTGCAGGTGAGTACAAGTAAGTTAGAGTAGATAGGCATTTGCATCCATTGTACATACCATTTCATTTCATGTTAGTATAGTTGTAATTGCATTTTTCATATTGTTTTGTTTCATTTGTATATATATGTATGATCATGATTAGAATTTGTTTTGTTTCGATTTTTTAAATCATATATGGTCAAGGGGTGATATCACCACCCTAGATGTTACTAATATATTTTGTTGAGATTTAGCAGGCACAGGTCATACCAGAGACGTTGAGGTTCCTATGTGCTCGATGATGAGCACATGTTGCTAAGTTGGAGCCAGATGTTATCCCCTAGCCTAGGGATAACTAAGGAGATCATGTCTCAAGGCCCACAAGTTCCAGACATGGAGTGCCGAGAGTCAGACAACCTAAGCATGGCCCCAGAGGGCCCCTATTTTCTTCAAGTACAGTCCACATGTCACTAGTAGCAGCGTCCATCACACCAACATGGTCTTTAAGTGGCAGTGGGTTTGCTCCATGAGGTAATGAGTCTGGGTATCATGGTATGAATCACTGGGATTTTTAAAGAACTTGAACATGTTGTATTGAATCCTTCTTCATTTCATGACGTTTGCTTGGAAATTATGTTATTTTCCCTGTTTAAAAATGGGAGGGTGACACAGTGCCCTAGTAAGTTGATTTCTCTTTAGGATGGGTTGCTATTGGGTGGGTATTTGAAGAGTCATCATTTATTCCATCCATACTTGCCACTTTACATCTTTGCTCATTCCATCTCTCCATATTTTGGGCATTGGGATTGGCTACACTAGGAAGGGTTGTACCTTACCTCGTGGGAAGAAGGGGTTGAAGGTCAAGAGGGTAAACGCATCTGGAAAGAGTTAAAATCCATTTTGAAACCTCTGAGATGCTTTGCCCATGGATCCCTGAGAAATCAATGAAAATATTCAGTAAGAAAAGGGGACCCACAAGATAACGTGAACACTCAAGGTATTAGTTGATGGATAAGAGGTCTCATCATGAACTAACATATCATGACCAGGGACATGTAGCAGTATGACATTACCACCTATCTGGTCACCAAGCCAAGGTAATGGCTCTTGGTTGCGTAGCCAAGAGAAAGGGGGTCTCATCACGAGCCAACTTTATCATTTCCGTGAACTGATTTGTGGATGACATTGTCACCTCTAGTCACCAAGCCAGGATAGTTCCCCTCAACTATTCCCTTGTAGCACAAGAGAAAAATATCAAAAGAAATAAATCTAAGAATAAATGGAAACAAATGGGCTGGGAAACAATTGCATCCATGACAAGGTCCAGCTCACCCTCCACAAAGCCACCCATAGGTAAGACTCTACATTTCCCTATTATCACATGCACCCCATGCCCAAATATTTACCCCATGCCACCTCATACACTTGCATGACTTGGACCAAAATCCACCTAGGAAACACCCCAAACTTAAAGCGTATTAGCCCAATAGGACACCCTAAGACCCTCTCCAAACCTAAACTTGACAAATTGCATAACGTCTTTGAGCATTTGTTTGGGGTTAAGGGGGGTTTGATGCACATGTTCGGGTGATTTAATTATTGGATGTGATTTACATGTTATGATCCTTGTGACTTATGAACCCTGGGAGGGCATACTTGTTGTCTCTGCAGGACCTTGCCTTGTAGACAGGTTCACATGAGGGAATGATTATTTTGAACCTTCATGAGGGCTCAAAGCCCACAGATGGACGTTGAAACCCCAGCCAGGGGGCAACACAAAGATGGAGGGCTTCTGCAAAGAAGAAGAAGGACGTTTCCTTTGGAGGCACTTTAGTGGACCTAGACCTAGGGGATTTTGTCCTTCCCTCCTGAACGTTGGCCTTTGGAGGCTTTGGACGTCACCTACTTGCTAGAGTTGTCACCTTGGGGGAAGTTCTGAAGTTATTGGCATGTGTGGGCAAAGATTTTGGCCTTTGGAGGCCCAAACATTTCACTTCTTATTCCCAATGTTTCATCATGGAGGCCCAAGGTCACCCTAAAAGGGCATGAAATAACCCTTAAGAGGGTATCTAGATGAAAATTGATTTTATTTTGTCCAAAATTTAATTTTTGTAAGAAATTGGCCAGGTCGCCCTGGCTTTTTTACCTAAAACTTAATTAAGGTCAAGTTTTGTATAAATAAACAAAAAGTGACATTCATTTTCAACACAACTTGTCATTGGACAAGGAGAGGTCTGAAATTTTTCCCTAGTTGGGTGTACTTGGTTAAAATAGTGAGGCGCTACTCTTCTTGGAGGCTTGTTTTATCACTTGGATCAATTTTTTGAAGTTTTATGGTGATCTTGCATGGTATATTCATGATTATTCTTGGTGCAAGTAAGTAATATCTTCATTTTGTCATCTATTGAATGGTTAATGGTATGGTTTTATTTGCTCATACAAGATTATGAAATTGCATGGTGTATTTAATGCTTGAAGTAAGAAACTTAAAGTGCTAACTTTCTTACTTTTTTATTTGTCTAGCTTCATAAAATTGATCTAGTAATTAGTGAAACCCTAGGGCCCTAAAGTGCTAGATCCCTTGAGGTTTTTACTTATTTATTGTGCTCAAGATACTTCTCATCCACATACTCTTCAAGAGGAAAGAGGCGATAGGGCCTAGAAGTGCCTACATCCTAGCTTACATCTTTTCTTAGGGTGAAGAAACCTAGGAGGACTTAAGGTGTTATTCCTCCTAGGTCTTGGATTTTCTTGAATTGTGTGCATTATCATAAGTTAACAACTCTAGAAAGGAGCCGCTAGCTTTGACTCCATCTACCCTTAAAAGGCATTATTCCTCCCTTCATCATCTCTTTGACAAGTTCATCAAATCTACACTCATCTTTTACTTTCTATCTTACTAACTTAACCTAGCTCACTAACCTAGTCTAGAATCACTAAGTTGTTGTTTTTATTACCCTTTGTTGCAGCCAACTTTAGCAACACATTAGGGTGTAGTTGCTAATTAAAACTACCCAGAAAATTGCACAATCCTAGGCGCTATCACCTTAAGGCTTTGAACTGCCTCTTGTTGTTATTTTAATTGCATTTATGAAGTTGTTGTTGTTGTTATCATTGTTATTGCGGCCATTGTTTGCAACCCTAATCAGCCTATATTAACAACAGAATTGTCCAGAAAATTGTACTAGGTAAGTTACTATCATTTGATGCCAAAATTGTGGGTCTTATTGCCTTAAAGAAGTAATTTTCTAAAGTGGTTTACTGTTGTCATCAATGTCAGTTTGTTGTTGTTATAAGTGTTTAGACAGCCTTTAAATTCATTAATTGACTCATGTTAATCTTGAAATTGTAAGTGACAAAAGTGTTATCATTTGTAAAATCTGTAAATTTCATTGTTGTCATCATAACTTGCAATTTATGGATACATTGTTACTGTAGTACATTTATCTTTGTTTATACATATAATTGCTCTAGTAGCATTCTTTAATATTGAAGTCGCTAATTGAGAGCATTGAAATTGTTGGTTATTGCTAATGTTTGTTTTCATTGGTAAAGGGAAAGTACCATTCACTTTGGTTTCCCCTTCACCCTTTAAACCTTACTAAGTGACTTCCTTCATTTGATTGACCTAGAGAGAGGGGTGGGTTTTTCCCTGGTCTTAGTTTCCCTTCATCAACCAACTAGGTCCTGGGACGTCTCCCTTGGTGTGAGTTTTTCTCCTCCTAAAGAGAAAGAGGTACCATGTTGGGGTTACAGTGGCAGGGATACCTCTGTGTTACGCCAATCTGAGCCTACTTGCCTTTAGGATTTGGGCAAGTACATATTGCGCGATAACATGCCCAAAGTAGTGGATGTTCTTTTGATAAAAGATGTACTTAGCTTGGCATACAACTTGTGCTCTCTTGAAACTTTTAGCACCATTCTCAAATGTTGCTCATGTTCCTCTTATGTCTTTGAGTAGATGAGTATATCATATAAGAACAGAATCACAAATATTTCCAGGTACTCTTGAACACTCCATTCATCAAGCACATGAAAAGAGTCGAGGCATTTGATAGCCCAAATGGCACTACTGTAAATTCATAATGCTTATATATTGTTCTAAATGATGTCTTGATGATATCTTCTTCTTTTATCCTCACTTGATGATAACCTAACCTCAAGTCAATCTTGGAAAAGATCCTTGCACCTTTCAGCTGATCAAATAGATCATCAATCCTTGGCAAAGAATATTTGTTCTTTATGGGGACCTTATTCAACTGTCTAAAATCAATACATAGTCTTAAGGTTCCATATTTATTCTTCATAAAAAGAACCGGGGCATCCCAAGGCAACACACTTGGGCGTAAACACCCCTTCTTCAAAATTTCTTCAAGTTGCATGTACAACTCCTTCAATTATTGTGTGCCCATTCTATAAGGTGTCTTGGACACTAGGGTATCTCCTGGAACCAAATCGAAATTGATGTCCCTCTTTGGTGGCAGTCCTGGGATTTTCCCAAAAACATCTTCAAAATATTTCAAGACTGGATGGTCTTCAATGCTTGCCACTTTATCACTAGATGTCTCTTCCATATGGGCTGCAAAAATCTGACATCCCTTCCTGAAACTCTTTTTCAGATTCATGACTAAAATTTCTCTAACAACTACAACTCTTGGAATGCATTGAACTTTTCCTTGTTTCCCTACCTTATCAAGACAAGTGGTTGTATTTTTGTAACAATCTAGGAAATCATGGTGTTTATCCAACCAATCCATGCTAATTAGAAAATCATATGAACTTAATGGTATGATGTTCACATCTACCTTTGTGTTGAGTCCATTCAGGTCTATTGGGCAATCTTTAACTAGCTCATTGATTTTCCTCTTAGCCTATGTGGCCAACTGAAATAACCAGTATTTATCATGCTTACTCCTTTGTAAGTAAAATAGTTCAACAATGTTAGAGTTTATGTAACTATGTCTAGCTCCATAATCAATTAAAATTGTTATGGGTTGGTTATCAATCTTACCTTTCACTTCGATCATGGGATATTGATACTCTACTTCCTTGTTGTCCAACGCTGCATAAATCCTTGACATGTTTCCTCCCATGTCTCCAATGGTTTCAACCTCCTGAATGTTGTGGGAAATCTTCATTCTTTCTCCTTTTTGAGGGCAATCCCTATATAAGTGATTTCTCTCACATCCCCAACATTGTACAGGTTGTTTCCTTGGCCTTTTCCCAAATGAATATGTTATCTTGTGTTCATTTTGGGTTGACTAACCTTGTTTATTTGCTTATGATATGTTCTTGAAAAAGGGTGGCTTAATACCTTTCTACCTTTGATCCCTCTTCCTTTCATCTTGTCATTCCAAGCTTTTTGGAAGATTGGCCTCCCTCTGCTCTGCTCATAAAGATGATTTTCTCTTCTTATGGTCTCCTCCAAAGTCCTAGGGTTATAATATTGTAAATTGTCACTATAGAAGGAAATTAACCCACTCATAAACATTTGGATATTTACCTTCTCATCCTTTATGAAGCCAACATACTTCAACAACTCAAAGAACCTCTTCATATATCCATCCATTATCATGCTTCCTAACTTGAGTTCAAAGAACTTTGTCATCTTCCTCTTATACAAATTCTTGGATAAATATTTTTCTTGGAAATATCCTTTGAACTACCTCCATGAGACCCTCTTCTCATCAAGGTGCTTGGCTTGCTTAGGTTGATCCCACCACATAGTTGTCTTTCCTTGCAAGTGGTGGGTTGCAATTATTTTTTCCGATCTTCATGGATAATCATGCATCTAGAAATATTTAGTCACTTACAACAGCCATGCTTTAGTCTCCTCTCCCTTCTTGTTCTCACCATTGAAAGTTGGTGGATTGATTTTCCCAAGTCCACCTTGCAAGATGTATGCCTTAGGGCTTCTCCTTTGCCTCCTAACAGGAACAAACTTGGGCCGCTCTTTGACCCTGAACTTGCATGATATCTCCTAGTGCATCGATATGGGGAATGGTGACACTTGATCATGCTCCTTGATTTCCTGTCATTCCCATGATCATCCCTTCTATTGTCAGATCTAGATGTTCTCACATGTATAGCACTATCCACTTGCATTGTGCCAAAGTATTTATTGGCTTGCCTCTACAGCATATTATGGCTATGTAGTATATCCTCTTTATCTTTCATAATCTTCTCATTGTCATCCCTATAGCTTTGCACTTCTCCATGCAATATTCTCATAGTTACAAGTTCCCACCTGCCTCTTCTTCCATTAGACTATGTCTCGGCATTTCCCATGCTAACATGTAGCCCTCTGAATTCCTCTTTGTGGTTGTAGGATCCTTGGGAATCCTCCATAATTGTGGTTCTCATATAGGACCAAAATACATTTGTGTATCTCTAAATTTTGCAAGAAAATGTGCATGCAAATAATTTTTTGTTAGATTAAAATATACACATATATTTATACAATTCTGGAAAAGAATGAATAAAGTTTTATGCTCTTTAATGCAACCATTCATATTCTTTTGATTTGATTGCAAAGTTTAATGATAAAAATTATTTTTGGGTGTATACATGTCTTCTCCCCCTGAAGACCTTTCCAATGACCATTCATTTTCTCAAATTGAGTTGAAAGTTATGGTTTGTGGAAGTTTATACAATTTTCCCCGTTTTTAACCATGTATGCTACATGTGTCTTTTTTTTTTCTTCCTGTACATTTTTATGTACTGAGATTCCAAATCTAGCTCTATGGTTGTCTTCTATGGTTCATAAATTTTCCATATATTACTCATGTGCCTCAAACTGACCTTGGAGGAAGAATTTATGCCCTTAACTGTTTCATTTGTAACTTTCTCATACTAGCTCTATTTTGCACCTGGGATATGCCATTGGAAAGCTCTCACTCAGTTCTTTCATTTAAACTATATATATTGTCTATACCAAATGTACGCACAATTCTTGTGATTTTTACTACTTGAAAATGTCGTTTAGGCCCTAAAAATGCCCCGCAATGTGATGACTTTCAAAAACTGCAAATTTTCACGGAATTTCATTGTTTTCCTACTATAACAGATCGATAATTCGAACCTGTAACCTGTCAAAACACATTTTCTCCCAGTTTTCCATCAAGAGAATCATTTAATCTGGCTTTAATGTTTTCCCGCAACCCACAAACCACAAACCAATCAAGCTCTTTCGCACGGACCCCCTCCATGGACAAGTCAACTTAACGCACATTTACAGTTGCCCACAGTCTGCAACCTACGAGACCATCAGATTCTTCTTCACAGCCTATTCCTTGTGGAAATTAGAGAAGACACCTTTTTATGACTCCCTGTGGAGCATGACTGAAAAACCTGGTGAACTCTTCTTTGCGGTCTATTCCCCACGGCACGTCGAGCGAACACCTTTTTATGACTCCCCGTGGCTCGCAGTCTGCAATCCTGGTGGACTCTTCTTCTTAGACTATTCTTCGTGGGATGTAAATTACCTGCCGCAAACACCTTCACATGACCCTCAATATTAATGACTTTACCTTCACAGTGATTTCCCTGCGGTTGTCAAAACATGGACTTGAGATTTGCCCGCAAGATGCAACCCGCAAACTTGCGTGGCCTTTCCATTTCCCTATAGTTGTCAAAACACAGACTTAATATTTTCTCGTGAGCTACAACTTGAAAACTTGCTCGGTATTTCCTTCTCGAGGTGTTCAAGTTGACACACACCATGACATGTGGCCTGCAAGCCTTCATGACCTTTTTCCTTCTCAAACTCCTCCATGAGACCTTCTCCCGCAAACCCTTCCTCTCGTGGACTTACTCCTGCAATTCTGCTCCCACAAATCTTTCTTTCGTGGACTTGATCTCGCCTGCGATCCCTAGCCATCCTGACCGATGATCCTCAATCAACGATTGAGGTTTAATATTGTTGTCTAATGAACTGTCAGGTTCACCCCTAACACTTAACCAAAAAAAAATTGTCGGTGACTTAGAAGTCCCAAATCGCTCCAGAATTGATCTCAGTTGTCGATTGTCGAATCGAATGCGATTTGGGCCGTCACTTCCTCAACTTCTTCAGTCACCATTAGAACATGAATTTCAACCTCCCTAAGCCACAATTAACTCTGCAACACGCAGATTGACATAATTAATCCTCTCTTTGATTGTTTTGAAGCGGTTTTAAACTCGGATCTACTCAAAATTTTGGGGATTTCGCTATGTTTCTACAATTGTCCCCAAATTAGTGATGGTGAAACTCTACAACAACGAAATTTTACCAATTTCACACTAGTTCTTGGCCCATACATGTTTAGTTTTGAACCTTATTCTCGGATACCAATATGTGACGTTCCCCAACTTAACCGAGGAACATTACTACGCAGAATACACATAAATGTGAAATTTTTCTGCTAACTAAATCTATGTAGCTTACAGCTACGAATTAGACATAGATTAACCATTCGTATGCCAATAAATTAATGCATCTACAACATGATTAAATAAACATGAATGCAACTAATCAACTCCATTACAACAACTTCTAAATCATTCCCATTCACAGAGTAAATATCACAATGGTTAAACTCATAAATTAACTCAAAAAACAGATAAACACTTATCTTTTTAAAAGATATATGCAACCAATTGCTTGGGATGGATGTTCCACAAAACCATAGACTTGTTTTTGTAGATCTCAACACCAAGTCACCCCCGATTTGGGGCTAGGAAGTCACAAGAAAAAGGTGTCTCTCGCTACCCACTCACAACTCAAATATTACACAACCCACTGGTATTATCTTACAACTGTCCCAATTTTCCTCCATCTCTCTTCCTCTTGACCTTCCCAACCAAAGGAATGTACCCCTTCACTATTATCAATCCATCAGGAAGCCCATTCATTTATCACGGTCTCTCTAGCACATGTAACTGGGAATCTCACTAATGGGAACTCAAAGGAACTCACTGCTAAGAAAACTACTAGGAAAACAACAATAATCACTAGGTGTTACAGTGCAACTCACACGGGATTTCACTCTTTAGTCCTAACAATGTGGTTCTTTAGTATTTAGATCTAGAAACATTCTATAATTCTCCCTCTATGGTTTCTCTAGCTCTAGTCATCTTCTTCCCTATTCTCTACTTCTTTTTCATGCAAAAACATGCCTGTAAAAACTTTATGTTCTCCCCATACAAATTTCCTCTATTTTCCCAAGCGAGTTGACTACTTAGTCTGCCCAATATTGATTTTACTTCATCTCGATGTTCCCAATAACTATGGGATGTGACTTTATACACTCACTCTCTTACAAATATTCAATGATTGGGCTCTTATACACTCAACCAGAAAATAGTAGGTTGTCCCCAAATGATAATAAAATTCAGAAAACTGGGTTTGAATTATTACCCATAAATAATTTCCCCCCCTTGGACCCCTCTTAGACACTCCCTTCCCTCATGGAAAACTCAGCCCCCATCTTTGTCCATGTCCCCCAATAGCTAGCATCACACTTTATTTATTTAAAATTCAGAAATACATTTCACATATTACATTACTTCGTGATAGCCACATTCATATATACATTATGCATTAATTAAATTGGGTATTATAGCAAGGATGTTACAGCACTTTTATTTGGTTCATCATCTAGTTCGTCATCAATATCCCAAGGCTTCCTTTTAGGTCCATTCCAAACAATTGGGTGTGAACGATATTGTCAACACATACTAGAAGGCAAGATGGGACATAAAGAACTTGACCGATCCTTCAACAATTATTATTTCAGCTAGTCAACATTTGCATCATGTTTGTTCAACATCAGCTATACCAACAATGTTTCCCCTATCTCCTGAAAGCATTGGAGACCAATGCTTCTTTGGTTGGGAGGAATGATAGGGATTTTAATACTTTGGCATTATTTGGTATGAACCTTCTTGTTATTGTGTGAGTATTATGTGAGTATTATTTCTACTATTATTGTTGAGATCTCTTAATTTCCTAGTCTCATGGATTAGTTGAGAGAATATGTCCAACTATATCTATTATTATATTTAGCTTCTAATTTTTAGGAGCTTGTATTCATATTGGTTGAAGTCATTTTTATTGATCTATAGCTATATAAGCTTGGTTTTTTATTAATAGAGGATAGTCAGAGATTTGTATTTTACACCTCTGGTGTTGAAATTTTCTTGAGTGGGATTTTCCCACATCACATAGGGAGATATGCCTAAAGTCATCAAAGGAACCAGGGTTATATTATTTATGGATAAGGGCAACAAAAGCGAAGTTGAAAGCCCCCAATGTCTTCCCATCATTCATTTAATCCTCTACCATGTTTATCAATTCATCTTTTATGATTCATAAAAACCCAAAATAAACTCCATGTTCCATCCATTGAGGCCAAGACTCTTGTCATTTTGAAAGTTGTGAAGTACTGATTGTAACTCTTCTTTTGAAATTTTCTCCATCAGTCTCTCATTTCCTAAATCATCAACAAAGTTAGGAAAGAAAGATATCATCTTCATGACATTAGCAATATTTACCCTATCATTATCTTAATAGATTTGACCAAAATGTTCCTCTCCCATGTTGGCAATCTCTTTGAAAGAACAAGCTTATGTCCCATCATTCCTTTGGATATTCCCAAATAGTAATTTTTTTCTTCCTACAATTAGCAAAATTATGGAAAAACTTCATGTTCTCGTATCCTTCAGAGAGCCATAAAGCTTTACTTTCCAACCTCCATTCTTCCTCCTTGTCTACTAAAATATTCCTCTATTTTTTTCCAACAACTCATATTTTCTTTTAAAATCTCATCTAAGCCTTCTTCAACCCCTTGACCGTAAGCTTTAGCATTTGATGTTATAAAGAAACCACATATATTTCATCCTTAACTCTATTCTCGTAATCCCAAGAAGACACCACATTTTTCATAGCTTTGAGGTTATGGGAAAACAAAATACATATTGATTCTCTCTAAGAAGCATCAAAATGATTCCATTCTTTTTTTCATTAAGTTAACAAAATCCTCATCCTCCAACTAGGACAAATCAAATTGAAAGGGACTTTGGGACTTAAAATCCTCCTTAGCAAATTGTATGAGAATTGGCATATGATCTAAGTCGCCTCCAGTTTCAATCCATTACATGATCTTGGATTGGTCCTACACTAGAGCTTCAAAATGAGAAAAAACTTCCCTTTTGGCAACTCGCTCTTCCCCTACCCTTTGATTCCTCCGTGTGGGATATGGAAATTTTCAAACAAAAATCTTAGACTTAGCAGTTCAAAAATTGTACTACTGTCCTAGAGGTTTCTCAACCTTGTAAATTCAACCTTAGGGATGTTATGAAATACAAAGCAAAACTAAAATGAAAGTGGACAGTATTTCAATCCTTAACAACCCAAACTTCTAAGAAATCACAGAAGAAAAGATACAAGTGTTACAATAAGTTGTATCCCTCCATGGCAATCTTATCATGCATAAACTAGATCTAAAAGCCTTTATTTACAATAGTAAAACAACACTTATCTTCTTCAATTATGATGTAAGTTCACTTAACATAATTTCCCTTCATTTATGTCAAATTAGTGAGACATGTATAGCTATAAATTACAGACCATGGAGAACATAGATGGCTAAAAATCAAATATGAAATTGACACAAGTATCAGAAAGTGAAAAACTTCATTAATATGCATAAAATGAAGTATGTGTACATACCATAATCTTATCACAAGACCAATACAATCCACTAGCTCTTCTAAACCCTAGCTAAGGAAAACCAAGAAAAACCCTAGCTCAACCAAGGAGCTCCAACAAGTATGAATCACTCAAGCAAATCCTCTAAGGCAAGATTTATCTTCTTATTCTTCTTTTTCATCAAATACAACCTAGGGTTTCATCTCAAAACCCTAACCCTAGACTTCAATATGCTTCAATAAGATTAAGAAACCCTAGCAACTCTAAGAGAGAGATATCAAGTACATAAGAATATCCAAGTGAGAAAGGATGAGTAGTGCACTCCACAAGGTGATGTAGCTACACAAAGTTTTTCCATGCTCCTCCATCACAAGTGCACACGAAATCCATCCCTCCTTCTAAGACATGTACTCCAATGGGTCCACTCCCCTTGCATGAACATTGTTGCAACTCAAGCATCCTCGAGACAACTCCAAGCCTCCATACAAGTATTCAAGATGCCCCATCATGTCTATGGCCTGATGCCCTCCTCCAAGATGCACAATTCTCCTCCTCCAAAGTAGGGTGTTCTCCAAGCAAGAGAACCTCTCCATGTGGCCATCATGAAGGATGTCCTCCAAGTTTTTAAGATAACTCCATCGCCCTAGGAAAGAATGCTAAACAAGCACCCAACTAAGGTCAAGCAACTGCTAAGTAAGCCATCTCCAATGTGCTAATCCATCATGGACCATCTCCCATGCGCAAATCCATTTTCGACCATCCAAGGCTTGAACATACACCATGTACCCAAAATCTCATAAAATACCCCAAACATAGTATAATCAATTTCATAGTAACTCAAAAGCTAACATGGGAGCCATCTTTATGGGTTCTACATCTACCCATCCCATTTCCTCCACCTTATTAACCAAAAAATATTCCAAGGGGTCTATCCTTAATACACTTCCCTAGATTTCATCTTTTCTTAAAGTAAAATTTAAAACATCTCTTAAAATAAGATTCTACCTCCTCAAAGAAGCATTTTCAAGCAAGCCCTCCCAAAAATCGACCCTACTTTCATAGGGTCCATAGATATTCACAACAAAGAACACTTCCCCCAACTCCAAGGGAGTAAGTTTTTCTCTGGTTCCTAAGTCAAGAAACATAGAGCTAGTTAGCCTCATAAAGTGTTTTATCCACCATGTGATCAAACCTCCACACCTACTTATGGAGTTAATAGAGAGAAAATCTTGATCCTTCATGAATTTTAAATGTTTCTTGATCGTGTCCCCATCCCCCATAGTATCTTGTAACAAAATCATATCAGGCTTATGTAACTCAATAAACCTTTGAATAGAAAATTTCTCTAAGGAACTACCAAATCCTCTCACGTTGAAATTAATGATGACCATGGTAAAAGCTCATCTAGGGCATGACCTCTAAGAGCCCCCATAAGTGTTTTTTTGCTTAGCTTGGTGGATTTCCTTCTCGAGCTTGCTCTATGTTAAAGACATGTGTGACTTATGATCCCTCCACCCCCATTTACTTTTCCTTTTGCATAATATATGCTAAATCTCCCTTGAATCCTAGCCTCTAACTTTTGCACCCTTTATTTCCTAGGTCTCAAAGTATATCCCAAGACTTAAGAAATGTTGGGAAATTCTTCAAAAATCAAAGGCCTGTGACCTTTTCAATCTCTCCAATTATCCTAGGTATTTCCACTTGCTTCATAATTTTCAACCACCTTACCCCCCTATATCTCTGAAATAGACTTTGAAGGAAAACCCTCATATTAACTATATTCCTAAATTTTAAATACAGGGGGGATTGAGCTACATGACTATTAAAAGTTGGCCATAAATCTCTTCCAATATCTTTTATGGAGTATGTAGGAAATAAAGGAGGAGAAACAATAAAAAATGACTTACCCAAATCATTTGTTTTCATGATTATAGGGGATGTGACCAAACCCTCCACCATTCCTTCAGATCCCACAAACTTTTGCATGACATCCTTAAGCACAAAATTGGCATAAGTTTCCTCTCTGACATTCACCATTTCCCCTTTTTTAATCAAAGATCATTCCTCTGATGGAATAGGTTTTGTATTTTTTGAGCAACCTTCATCCACTTTTCCGAACTCTATGCCATGAGGTTTTGTGGTTGGATCCCCACCTACCTAATTTGAGAAATTTTCTAAGTCCTTCTTCCAAATTTTAGTTGAAAACATTTGAGCACATTTTAAAACCACATGGCCATATGCATGGAACCACACACAATGAAAGGGAACCCCTATATAAACCAAAACTTGACAATGGTGTTTACCATCATGCTCAATCACTAAGTCTACTTCCAAAGCTTCTATGAGATTTGCTTCAACTAATACCTAGGAATAGAATAGATATGTGAGTTATGAAAGCTATAATCCACCTTGATGAATGAACCAATATAGTTCCCAATAGTCCTAAGGATATCCTAGGACCAAAATTCTACTGCAATACCTAGAAGTTTGACTCAAATTGCTTGAATTGGTGACTTTTCAATCCTAGGATCAAAGAAAGGGCTCCATTTTTTTACTAGAAGTTTGGAATGCCCCCATATCCATCTAGTGCTCAATGTTTTCTAAGCATCCCTCTCCTCCTTGAACATGGAAACCATCCAGTCTCATACCAAAAAATGGAAAGTTGGAACATACCCTAATATCAATATCCACATTAAATTCATCCACCCTTTTATAGAAGCCTTCGACACCTTACACCTAAAAAAACTTCAAGCCATAGCTTGTTGAGCTAGCTTGACCACTTGATGCATCTTCACATCTTCCCCTAGGACCAATTTTACCCTTTGGTTCCTTTGCTTCATGTACGTCTAGCCTCGATAATGTTTTATAGATTGTGTCTTGAGCTTTTCCTTCCCTGAACAATCAATCTGATATGCCTTACATTGCACCTTATTAACCCTAACTCTTCCAAATTCACCTTGCAGCACAAGGTCAAGCCTTGGGACCAAGTCTAGTGACTTACCCAAAAAATAAATTGAATTCAAGTGTTGGGTAAAATTTGTAGCAAGGGTGTGCAAATAATACTTACTTAATAGTTGTGGGTTAAGCACAGACAAAATGGAAATAAGAATTGGAAACCCTAGCTCTACTCTAGATCTATCATCCTCAAGTTTGCATTGTTCATGGAATAAATTAGACAAAGCATGAAAAGAGACCATGGCATGAACAGAAAACTTACAAAGAATGAAAGAATGTTTCCATAACAAATAGATAGGCCAAAGATACACATGGGGAGAAGACTTGTTGAATATTTTTGGGTTTCAAATGTTCCATAAATGAGGGACTTATAGCCAACTCGCTTCACCAACATGGGTCCTCTGCAGGGTTTACTTAGGGTTTGCTTCTAATCTATGTTCCCGGTCTTTAAAATGGTTGCAAGGCTTATGTTCTTGATGAAAATCTATGTGACACTAAATTTTCCTTTCATATGGCTACTAGGCCTTTGTTCTCAATGAAACCTCTGCTCCAAAATGATTATATGGATCATGTTTCTATGTAACCCACACATAATAAACATATAACAATACAATTGAAATTCTATGTTCTCAATGAGCCATCCACTATCGGGTCTCTAACTCTAAATATCCTACTATCTTGTATGCCAATCGGGCCTGAGTTGAATTTATGGGTTGTAGTTTGTCTTTTGTATACGCTACCCATCACTCAATATTATCATCAATCAAATGAAGGAGCAACTATGTTTGTTGTTCGATCAGACATCAAGATCACAATGAGCACTCTTATCTACACAAATGCTTGTCTTAATGGTTAATGGTTTATGATTGAAAACAAGGCAATGGGAATATGGATATGTTCTTGCTTCTAAACTATAGTAGCCCAACCACCAAAGTTTCCTTTGAATTCCATATTAGCTATGAAGTGCTCTTCCTTCGCTTGTTTAAAGTCAATCCAAAATGCCTATGAGAAATGAAGAAGATGAAAGCTTTAAGCAACAAACTACTAGCAAAATATGGATGCTTTGGTGATTGCTCGGCTCAAAATGAAACGTTTACTAGTGGCTTGAGACTTTGGTTGCCCCAAAGCTCAGTGCAACACTTCCAAGAGGGCCTATGCACTCTCAAATGGTGAAGGGAAAATTTGCTTGCAATTGTTTTTTCCCAACCATACATGCAAACTTAGAAAGCAATATCACAATCCATCAACACAACAAGAGCTTGCTCATCGATCTTTGGTAAGACAGCATTACAACAATACTACATACACCTAGGAGATAGCACTCCCCTTGAAATCGCTTGTTCACACCACATAGCCTAGCCAACACTCCACCATTCAAGTTGGTGGTTCCATGGCATCCATTCATCACTATCAAATTAAAGATCTACTACCCATAGTGCAGTTTTAATCAGTTTCATAGTGCTTGTAATCCCCGACATTAAGAACTCTCAGTAATGCGTCATGGACATTCCCGGGGAAATTGTATATGATGCTTTCATATGTGAAGCAACAAAATACAACAGGCAAACAATCCAATCCAGTAAATTGTTTTTTGAGAGTTAGGAAGCTATTAATGTGACCCAAGGGAGAGAGAGACCGCCCAACAAAAGCATTTATAGCATGTACAACCATGTATGGCCTATGAATGAGAGAGAAGCACCCAACCAGTTGCCAAATGGTATGAGAACGAATTGGTTGCTAAATTTTTAGGGTGGCAATTAGAAATTGGCTAGCTATGGAGTAACAGCTCTATTATCTCAGCCTTCGATCTCCTTTGGACAATATATGGACGGTTTGAAACAAATAGTTGTTGGGTTTCACTATTGTGGGGAATTCCCACAAGCTGGCTCAAAGGATGAGAGAAAATGCTAGGCGTGTGAGGCATTATCCCAAGATACACAATTGCAGGGAAATACAATTAAGAACAAATAGCTCACTGCTCATCCCTCTCAACAGAGAACCACAAGGTGGTTAGGATCCAATGGCCAACAATTTGTATGGATATTAGTTATGAGAACAAGAAGAAATTCTTCCTGCTCCACATATTTCCATCGACTTAACTATAAAGGACAACGATTGTGCATAATTTATCACACTTAGCATAATGAACAGAGAATGGAATATGGCTATGAAATATTCCCTCTTATAAAACAAAATCTACAATAATAAAAGCAGCCAAATGAACATGAAGATTTTACCCTAGAAACCCAAATGGGAAAACCAACTTTGAATGGATGCTCAGTCTATTTCGACAATCTCTAGTTATAATGTTTTATTGGTTCTTTGTCCATCCTCATCTCCTTGGCCCAAAAAGACCCTTTGATAATGAAATTAAAGGAAGAAATAAGAAGAGCTAGGGGGTAATGGGAAAGCCAACATGCATGACCCTTCATTTCTCATTCCTTAGCCTTCTCTCCTATTTTGTTTTTCTATTTTAAATGATTTATTTGTTTTCTCATTTTTGTCTTGTTCCACTTTTACATTTGCATGGCTTTTGAAATAGTGGTTAAAGATGACCAAATCAAGGCTAAGAATAACAACTAGTGTTTAGAAATGTCCACATATAACTAATTTCTTTTTGTTGGCAAATTTAGTTGGAAACAGTAAAAAATGGTTATTTGGTGGAGTTGTACAGCTTTTGGGGGCACTTTCTATGATAGTAATGCAGATTTTAGGGGTAATATTTGCACTTCCCCTTTTTGGTAAAAAACGGGCTTTGACTCAACAGCTTTCAAAGGTCAAATAATGGTGGAAAATGAGGTGGAATGGATGCTAAACATTTTGATAACGGTATATATCAGAAAAACTTGTGGAAATGTCACAAGTGAGCAGGTTTTAGGTGATAACATCAAGAATGCTCAATCATCCTTCACCCCTAAACCACTTACAGGTCTACAGATAGTTTTGTTGAAGGAAGAAGATGATGGACTTGTCTCTAGATCCCTCAAAATGTTAACATTGAAATTATCATTGGTCGTGTCACCTTGCAATAATACCTCATACTTAGGGCTCCATTAGGATGTCCAACACTACCATCAATAAATCATCCTCCTAATGACATTAACCTCATTCGTATCCTTATTTATTTGGAATGTTCAAACCTAAGTATTGAGCCAAGACAAATCCCTCCTCATGACCCTCAACCTCTAGGCTTTCATGAAGGAAGAAAGGACACCTATATAAAATGTCCTTCTCCTCTAGCAAGTCCTTATACTAGTCAATCATCTTCTCTTCCATGTCTTCATATCTACAAAACCCTAGCCATGATCTCTCATGCACCATGTGCCTATGTTGAACAATCTATGATCTTTAGTATAAGACAAATTCTCCCCAAGTTTTCATGGTGAATTTTATTCGAATCATGATTTTATTTCGTTTAAGTATTCATTAATCTTACTTGGCAGGTGATTCTATACTAACTTATTGACAATATTAATTATGGTTTTGTCTTGTGTAAATGCAACGGGTGGAGTATGGGTACAAGCCAACTCAAATGAACAAAAATATTCCTTTAAGAATAGCTAGATATAGATGGTGGGGGCCATGAAACCTATGGAAGCTAAGGTAAATTATTATTAATTTTATCTTAAGTGTGAGAGTTTGATCCTTCTGATAAATATTTTGAACTAGATTATTGTTAAATGCAAGCATGTAAAGTCTCATTTTATTGTGTTCTTTCTATAACCTCAATAAGAATAATATGTTTAGCCTTTGATAGATTACGACAAATCAAAATCTTTGTCCTCCATTGATGGTGATGATGAGAAATTGATTTTACTTTTCTATTAACATATTTTACACCAACTGGTTGTTTGATTTGACTTTTTGTATTTAAGATTCACATTTCCCATGGGGTGGTGGTAGACCACTTGCTACAAGGAAAATTTGGCTATTGTATATAAATTATTGTGAATTTATAGATGAAATTTTCCTATATCTTGTGTATTGTGTATCATTATGTATTGATTAATGTCACACAATATAAATTCAAACCAAAAGTAAAAATTTCTTTGAATAACATGAAAATGATGATATGTTATGAAATGCCTTGAAACGAATAAATCAAGCCTACAATATAAAACATGAAAACACTACAAAAAATAGGATATGCTAGAAACAACATGCACACATCTCGACTCTAACTTGACTAGATCAGAATTTCTAAAATGACGGAGTAAGGATTCTAAAATAGATGCAAAGGTGCAAAAAAGGATGCCAATAGGACATTATTCAGACACCCGATAAATGCTAAAGAGAGCCATTGGGAAGCTAAGGAGATGTTCAAGGAATTCCTTGGAACACTAAAGTGAAGCCTCACGAATGTTAAAATGACACCAAAAGTACCCCTATGGACACTAAAGAGACCCTTGAAGACACTAAAAGGACCCACAAGAATGCTCAAACAATGTTAAATATACCTCTGGGGATGTTAAAGAGACCCCTAAGTATGATAAAATGGTGCTAAAGACACCCTTAAGAATGTTAAAGAGAACTTGGAGGATGCTAAAACAATGCCAGAAAGAACCCTAGGACACTAAAACTATGTTATAGAGACTCATGAGCATGCAAAAAAGACATGAAGACATTAAAACAACATTAAATGATGCTAAAAAGACTCTTGAAGACATTAAAACAACATTAAAAGGGGCCATAAGAATGTTGGAAGGAAAAATTTGTGTCCAAAATCACATTCAAATTTTCTCTAAGCACGCCATTTGATCTCTCGCGACCTAAGCTTGGTTTGGGTTTTATCTTTGATCATGGAGTTGGTTATAGGAGAAACACGCCCTCCTCCCTCTGATTGAAAATCAACGGTGTTTAGGGCATTGGTAGCAACAATGGGAAAGAGGGTCAAATTGCAGCATGTTAGATTTGTCAAGAAATTGGATGTGATTCCCAATGTACCTCTCCCTACCTCCTCCTCGTATTGGCATATGGATTTGGCCTTGGTTGAAAGGGGTTTGATAGGTCAATTTACTAGGATCTAGCCTTCTCCAAGGGCTACGGTGATCCAGATGCAAAAGAACTAGGAATTTTTTACTAAGGGCAATCTCACTCACTTTTTTTGTGTGAGAGGATTCTAAACCTTCCTCTTTGAAGAGAAGGAGAGTTATGCCTCATTTTTCAAAGTGGGCCTTATTCTTCTTACACCAAGGGTATGTATTTGAATCGATGGACTCTAGATTTTAATCTAGAAAATGATGTTCCATCTGCAGTAACAGTATGGGTTTGTTTTCCTAACCTTATGTTGCATTGTTGGAATAAAGACACAATGAGGTGCATAGGGAACACTTTGCGGAAGTATATTGACATATATGAACCTAGGGATGGAATGTTTGTTTTTTCCCATGTTTGTGTAGAAGTGGATCTGGAAAAGGGTTTTCTTAAGGCTATTTAGTTAACCCTTAACAACTGGAAGCATATTCAACCAGTGGATTATGAGCAGCTTCCATTCAGTGCAAAATGTGCCATGAATATAGGCACTTTGTGAAAGATTTTTAGAAGAATGATTTGATAGATCAATCATCTCTAAAGAGAGAGGATCAATGACAAAAAATCAAAAAGAATAAGAAAAATACAAAGCAAGTCGCTACAAGTCCACATCTCAATCAATCTATTATGGCACGGGGTCAATATGAACCCTCTAGGTCTAGATCTGGTCAAAACGTGGGTCAAATTTCATTACCCCCAGAAACTAGGTTCATGTCGTCCCCAGGAATATGGCAAGAAATCACCAGAGTGACCAAAGGAGGGTGATTCAAGTCTATCAGTGAATCAATATTCACTCTTGGTGCAAGAAGAATCCATCTTAACAACATAAACTATAAGTGTTCCTTTGTTCAAATTTGGAATTGAAATAGAATTTCCCCATATTGGAAGAAAATTCAAAAAGCTTTCCCTCTCTAGGAGAAGAAGGTAGTGAGGAGGATCCTAAGGAAGAGATTGAAGTTTCTCTAGAAAAGGTAGTGCCTTCAGTTGGAGTAATCACTCACAAGAAAACCTAGCAAAATAATGAAACTGAGGAAAAGGAAGAAGAGGTGGCAACATGGAAAATAATCAGGAAGCTAGGAAGGAGACCAACCAAGGAACGTACAGAAGAAATTGCAAATAAAGAGAAAGAATTGGATACACGAACTACCATTGAAAGCACGATGGGCATAGGGAAGAAAACAAACAATAACATAGGATCCTCAACCCCATTATTTGGCAAGAAACCAAAAACATCAAGTAAGTAATCAAGTTGATCTCCTGGAATAGTAAATATATGGGAGGTAGGTTCAAGGTAGAACAAGTCAAAAATGTAATTCAAATAAAAAACCTTGTTATCATCCTCATCTAGGAGACAAAGTTAGAGGTTGTAGAAGCAGTCTTGATGCAAAACCCCACCCACTCCCTGGGGTCCACGCGACCTCTCGGTCTAGGATCGTTCAAAATCAAGGAGCCGAATTGGCTCTCGGGCCCCTTTTGAGCCCTCAAAATTCTTTAATCAGGTCATTTTTTCCTTCCCCCCACCTCAAAACAGCTAGCCTCATCCACCATGTGGATTCCGGCTAAAACTATGGCCTAAACAAGTTTTCCCAGAAAATTCAGGACTTTGGAGCTCCTGAGCTTCGGGACTTCCAACAGAATGACACAGCTTTCCTTCTGAACGTCGAAGTGGCAGAGCGTCGAACAATGGCGAAGATCAACAGCCTGCAATGCCCGCTGAGATCTACGGTGGAAATATACTTTGGGGTTTCGGGCTTTGACGGTTTTTCCCGCTCCAACATAATATACCCCCGAAGAGCCAACCCCCAAATCAAATCAGATGGTTCTCGTATCTGTCCTAGATCAACGTCTCTCATCTGCTCCGCAACTCCAGGCTTCAGGGATTTTCAAAGCACCGCACCAAAAATCCCCCGGAGAGCTGAACTTCGAAGTGGAAAACTAATTCTTTGATGGTACACGTGTCCTCCAAAATGAGTGGTTAGGATCCATTGCAAACTTCGGCCTTCGGGTACCTTTCAACCATGCACCTTGTTTCCTCCTGAACTCCGAACTAGCGGAGTTGTAATCTGTCGTCCACGTGTCCCTCGTTGCTCCACGACCAGGATTGCCTTCGGCCTTCGAGCCTCCCAGTGTCCTCAACTCGAAGCAACTTTCACCTCCGATCTTCCAAAGTACCAAACCTCTGGACTGTGAGATCTGGCGCCACGTGTCCACTATAATCGATGCCTGAGATGGACTCCGGCCTCTGGGAGTCCTCGACCCCAACTACTTATGCCTTCAATCCTTTGGACTATGGGATCTACTACCATGTGTCATCTCCCGAAAGACGGTTGAGGATCCGCTCCACTCTTCGGAGCTTCGGGAGTCTAACAAACTTTCACCACAGCCTCACCTTTCTCCCGAATGGTTGGTCTTCTGGACTCAACAATATGATGACATGTATCCTCCTCTCATCAATGGTCCAGAACAATTCTAGACTTCGAAACTTCGAGAGTTCTGACTCTTTTGCACCCAAACTCGAAAAACCTTCGAACTCGCAAAGTCCGAAGGACTTCTAGGTTTAACGCCCGTCCAACTTACCCGGATCCAACGATTGTCGATCCACACACTCAGATCTGATGGCTGGAATCTGTTCCTCTCCTCTGCACGCTCCTTCGTCTGTCTGGACTTTATCCGACGGTCCAGATTTTTTTCCGCAACTAATCCAACGGTTGTTGTGACCTCTCCTCCGTTGTGGCTGAGCTTTCCTTCTGATGAAGGATTTATTTATACTTTTCAAAGGCTCAACCTTTGTTCTCTTCCTCTGCAAGACAAGATAAAGGGAAAAGTGTTCAAAGCTACACTCAAGAATTTATAAGAAGGGCTTTGATTTTGGGTATAGATTTGTCTTCTCAAGAAACTTTACTAAAATATATTGGAGGGTTTCATAGCTACTTGAGGCACACAATACTCATGTTTAACCCTACAAGTCTAAATGAAGTTTGTGTACAGGCAACTCATTTGGAAGCAAGAGGGAGGAATGAACCTCGAGAGGGCAGCAGGAAACCTTTTGTTCATGGAGGCAAGGGAAAGAAGAAGTTCAAGGGAAATGGAAGAAAGAATGCTTCAGTCAAGAAAGAGGGAGAGAAACTCACATGTAAACATTGTTCAAAAGATGGCCATGATGAAGACCATTGTTGGAAACTTCATCCTGAAAAGAGACCCAAAAAATTCAGCCATAAGGGGAAACCAAAGACTACTGCAACCGTACAACATGATTTAGGTTTTGATTCGGGTGATGAAACAAAGATTACAACCATGTGTTTTCAAGGTAAGGATTCTATTGCAAGTACTAGTTCTTCAAGTAGTAATAGCCTCAATTAAACTCAACAGGAAAAAGAAAGAATAAATTTTTTCCACATAAGGGTGATTTCAAAGCATACCAAGATAGATACTCTTTTTTATGTTGGATCTCAAACAAACCTCATATATGAAAACACTGTCAAGAAACTAAAATTGGAAACTACTCCACATCCAAAACCATACCCTCTAGGATGGATATGTGGCAATGCCAAATTGCATGTGACAAGATAGTGTAAACTTAGATTTGCCATCACTGCAAATTTTATAGATGAGGTAGAGCTTGATGTTATTCCTTTGGATATTTGTGGTATTGTGTTGGGAAGCCCATACTTATATGATAGGAGA
>JZKD02S1673522.1:427272-447381 GCA_000966675.3 Picea glauca
TTGTTAATCAATATGATGAGATGTTTTGGGAACCAAAGGGATTGCCTCCAAAAAGGGTTATCCAACATGAGATACAATTACAGCAAGAGTGTCCTCTTCCAAACATTGGTATGTATGGGATGTCAGTCATGGAGAATATTGAAATTAAAAAACAAATCCAAGAGTTGTTTGACAAAGGGTTCATCATGCCAAGCACATCACCATGTGAATCACCAATTGTTTTAGTTCCAAAGAAAGATGGCACATGGTGCATATGTGTAGATTTCAGGGCCTTGAACAAGATTACGGTAAAGAATCATTATCCTCTTCCTAGAATTGATTATTTGCTTGATCAATTGAAAGATGCTAAGTATTTTACTAAATTGGATTTGAGAAGTGGATATCATCATATTAGGATTGTTGAAGGAGAAACTTGGAAGACAGCTTTCAAAACAAAGCAAGGTTTGTTTGAGTGGATGGTAATGCCAATTGGACTTTGCAATGCTCCTGCTACATTCATGAGAGTCATGAATGATGTTTTAAGAGATTTTCTTGATGATTGTGTGATTTTCTACTTGGATGACATTTTGATATTTAGCAAATCTCGTGAAGATCATGTTATGTATGTAAAGAAAGTTATGGATGTATTAAAGAAAGAAAAATTATTTTTGAAGATGTCTAGATGTGAGTTTGGAAAGACCTCACTTGTTTACTTGGGGCATATTGTTGGAGGAGGAGAACTGAAAATTAATCCTTCCAAGGTCAAAGTTATTTTGGATTGGCCAAAGCCCAACAATGTGACAGAGGTAAGAAGCTTTTTGGGAGCAACCCAATATTGGAGGAAGTTTATTGCAAACTTCTCTTCAATTGCAACTCCATTACATGCAATGACAAGCATCAAGCAAGTTTTCCAATGGGGAGGAAAGCAACAAAAATCATTTGATGCATTAAAGGAGAAGATTAGTTCAACTCCAGTTCTTGCACTTCCAAATTTGAGACAACCATTTGAGATCCAAACAGATGCAAGCAATTATGCAATGGGAGCAGTCTTGTTGCAACAAGGTAAGCCCATTTGTTTTCATTCTGAAACTTTTAATGGTGTTGTGATTAACTATCCTACTTATGATAAGGAGTTGTATGCATTGGTGCAAAGTGTTAAAAAATGGAAACATTATTTATTGGGAAAAGAAACTATCATTCACACATATCATCAACTGTTGCAATACTTACAATCACAAACAAAGTTGCAGCAAGCAAGGCACTTCAGATGGATGGGTTTTATACAACACTTCCACTTGGTTATAAGGTATAAAAAAGGCATTTATAACAATGTTGTTGATATGCTTTCTAGGCCTATTGTTAGTGCTTCAGTTATTATTAAGCATAATTCTATCATGCATGAGAGCTATGTTGAATAGTATGCTTTAGATGTTGATTTTAAAGAGGTTTATGCAACTTTGTGTCATTCTAACCAAGATGAGGAGTTGGATTACTATGAGCATAATAAGATTTTGTATCATCTTGGCAAGCTATGTATTCCACAGGGTGAAAGAGTCAACATCATAAGAGAAGCCCATTCTTCTCTTATTGTTGGCCACTTTGGTGTAGGCAAGACGGTGGCTAATTTGCAAAGGTATTGCTATTGGCCTAAAATGAATGAAAGTGTTTCAAGATACGTAAGAGGATGTTCTTTGTGTGTTACAAGCAAGCCTAGCAATAGAAAGTTGGGTTTGTATACTCCACTTTTGGTTCCTTCTCATCCTTGGAAAGGCATTTCCATAAACTTTGTAGGAGGTCTACCTATGTCTAAAAAGAATCATGATTATATTTATGTTGTGGTTGACCGTTTCAACGAAATGTGTATTTTGATGCCTTGTAAGAAGCAGGTTACAACTGAGAAAATGACACATATGTTCTTTCAGCGTGTTTGGGTACATTTTGGGTTGCCTAAATCCATTATTTCTAATCGAGATTCTCGATTTATTGGGAACTTTTGGTCAAGTTTATGGGCACTCGTGGACACCAAGCTAAAAAAGAGCACAGTTTCCATCCACAAATCGATGGTCAAACAGAAGTGGTTAATAGAACAGTAGTGCATCTTCTTCGTGGTTATTGCAGCAAGCATCCTAATCTTTGGGATGAGCACCTACACTACATTAAGCATGCTTACAACCGGGCTAAGCACTCTTCAACTCAAACATCTCCATTTGAGACATGTTTTGGTTATTTTCCCAAATCTCTTTTAGATTTTATCTTTGGGAAAGACATTGCTATTGATGGTCTATATGACATTGATAGAGAAAAGAAGTTCATTGAACAAATTAAGTTGGTGCATCAAATGGTACAAGAACAGTTGGAAAAGAGCCAAGCCAAGTACAAGACAAGACATGACAAGCATCGTGTTGATCACAGTTTCCAAGTTGGAGATGAAGTTTGGCTTTAAATTAGCAAAGAGAGGCTTAAATGAGAAGGTTAAAAAATGAAACCAATTAGATATGGACCTTTCAAGATTCTTGAAAAGATTGGTAACAATGCCTTACGTTTGGATTTGCCTCCTTATATGCAAATGTATGCAGTTGTCAATGTTGAGAATTTGAGATTGTATGAGCCTCCTTTGATTGATGATCAAGGAGAACATGTTCAGATTCCTTCTATAGATGATTTCTTGCCAGAATATCTTTCAGAACTGCATGAAGACACAATCCTTGACAGGAGGATGATAACTTCAAAACGAGGGAATGTGGAATAGCTTCGAGTTGGTCTTAAAGGCACAAATCCAAGCAAGGCCAAGTGGATTGAGGTTGGAAAGGTGAGGGAACTGTACCCTCATCTTCAAATAGACTGAAAGTAGTCTTTTGGTGGTCCAAAAGATTCCCAATGGGGAGGAGTGATCCAGGGGATCAAAATATGTTCAAAAATCAAAGTGCTCGGAATTACTTCAAAATGTACACGTGTGTGGGCCTCGTCCTCACAATCCCAAAACAACTTGAACGGGTTCAAACGGATGTCGTATGATTGAGATATCGCGTTCTTTCCACTTTATCGAACAAACAAAATTTTGTTGACTGTACAGTTTGTGCAGTGCTGACCCAAGGGTGACGTGGACTGCTGACTGTGCATAGATGTTGATGTGTCATGGTCGAACCACTGATGTGGCATGTCTATACTGGACATGTGGCAGGTGGTCGTACTGACATGTGGCAGAGGTTGACATGGCAATTGAGGTGGACTTATCACTTGATGACACATGTCAGTTGTTGAATTGGCAATGGTTACATGGAATTTTGGTGGATGAGTAGAATGGTTCCATGTGGCCTAGGCATGGGATGCCACATGGCACCCCCTTCATAGTGTAAAATGTTGGTTTGTGCTCACGAGGTTTGGAACCTGCGACCTTCGGGAAGTGGATGACTTGGCAGGGTCGGGCTACCAGCCCGCCCATATGGTAGTACTTAACCATACATGGCGTGATATTATTTTATGTTAGCATTGTGGTATAGTTTGATGGGGTCCGGGCTAGGGCTTAGCCCCAGCCCCCGGTTGTATGTTCTACCACCATAAGACCTCACCTCACACAACTGCACATGGGTTTTCAAATGGTGCAGCCATGACACTTGTCAATCGCTCCAACGGTCTTTTGACCACGCACATTTACACTTGTCAAACCCTCGTCCAATGATGCAATGGGTGTCGGGTTTAGCACCTAGTCCCTGGACACCTGGGTTGCATGCGACCAACACCTCTGCCCTTGGCGACGCTAATCGCGCTAACAGTGTGACAGAATGCCCAATTTTGTGGGAAGGTGTGTGTGCTGGGTTTTTGCCACGGGAAATGCCCAGAAGCCAGGTTCAGTTAGTCTAGGTGCGTTTTGGCGAGCAAAGATAGCAACAAATTGGGAGAAACTTCTAGGGAGTGATTCCAATTCAGTTTTTGGCCAAACCAGGTGCAAGAAGAGCCCAACTAGGGGTTTTTGGACATTCTGG
The DNA here is from genome assembly GCA_000966675.3 of Picea glauca. Classification (NCBI taxonomy): domain Eukaryota; kingdom Viridiplantae; phylum Streptophyta; class Pinopsida; order Pinales; family Pinaceae; genus Picea; species Picea glauca. The sequence goes on from JZKD02S1673522.1 coordinate 431,235, forward strand.
AGCCATTGAAGCCATCCATTTCTCATTCTAAGCATTGTAAAGCATTGATTTTGACACTATGAGAATTAATGAAAAATATCCATTAGAATTTGGATCATGAGATGTAGCCCAAGAGAGGGGTGAACTCCTTTATCATTTTGTTGTGTTAATGTGTGTATTATGATGGTTGTTTATGATTGTTTATGTTTCTCATGATTAAGTAAAAAAACTTGTTAATATTTAGGTTTTTGTAACTTGATCCTATTACAAAAGCACATACCATTTCACTTGCAATTTTAAAAAGATTCAAGCCTTTACATTTTCATATCATTTCACCACAACGCCCCCTTTCTCCAGGCTGGTTGCTCTTCTGGACCCAACAATCTGTTGACATGTATTCTCCTCTGATCAATGGTGTAGAATAATTCCAAACTTCGAAACTTTGGGAGTTATGACTCTTTTGCACCCAAGCTCAGAAAACCTTCGAACTCACGAAGTCCGAAGGACTTGCAGGTTTAACGCCCGTGCAACTTACCCGAATCCGACAATTGTCGATCCATGGGCTCAAATCCGATGGTTGGAATTTGTTCCACTCCTCTGCACGCTCCTTTCGTATGGACTTTATCCGACAGTCCAGATTGTTTTCCGTGACTAATCTGACGGTTGATGTGACCTCTCCTCCGTTCTGGATGAGCTTTCCTTCTAATGAAGGATTTCTTGATACTTTTCAAAGGCTCGACCTTTGTTCTCTTCCTCTACGAAACCGATTGTTTGGTCACTTCTCGCGCTACACCTCCTGAGATTGGAACTTGAAACAAGTTCACTTGTGCACGCCTTGCGCTTCTTCTATAATCTGGGAGTTAGATTGTACTTGGTCTTTTGCACTCCTTGCCCAGGAACTGTGCACAACAACACTATTTATCCTGATCTTTGAACTCACTCAAAATTCTAAGGGTCTCGACCCTTTTCTTCTTTAACAATTTTTCATGCTCTTCTAGCACTTTGCGCTTGACAATATTTATCTTTAGCGCACTCTTTGTGCTTTCCCAATGCACTCCTTACAAAGCTTCCTCTCAGAGTATTCAATAACTCTATTGTTCTCTCCTGGAAATATCCTCACATAACTCAAAGCAGGGTTCTCATGCACTTCTTGTGCCTGCTCAATGCACTCCTTGCAGAGCCTCCTCCTTTGAAGTCTTTAGACCTTAAAACTTCCCTACGCACTCCTTGCACTTGGGTTCAAAGTGTTTAGTAACTCTGAAGTGCAGACTTTGCACTATTCCTTATGAGATTTAGCAAATGTTCTAGTGTGCCCACCTGGCACTCTCTCTTCTAAACTCGAAACAGAGTTCAAGTGCACTCCTTGCACTGACTTCTCGGAGTTTTTCAACTACTCTCGTGTGCACTCCTTGCACAAGACTAAGAGCCTAAAACTACTCAGAAAACTACAGATAAAGAATTTATATCTTGCTCCTACAAAAGGAAATATACATGCACTTACAAGATTCCTAAACATACATAGTAGCCATTCAAATGCATTTAGAAAAAACATATAAAAACACACAGAGAATCAGATGCAAGGAAATCTGCCTTTTATATTAATCTGAATGGTCTTTTTACAAAATGTACAAAGCTAGACAGCAATAGAGTCTCAGCTCTTTCTCTCCTATCTTCTCTTCTCATCAATTGCCAACAACCTATTCTTGGAATACATTACATACATTTATACATGAGGGGGGCTTCTCGAGTTTTCGCTCTAGATTATTCTAGAGCTATCACTTCTAATTAAATGCCTCCCTATCGCTAAGTTGTTATAGTTAAATTATCATTTACATCTTCATATCTGAGGTGATGCTCAAGATCTGTACATCCTTTGCCTATTAAATGAAATTATGCCCTCATCCTTACATATTACAATAACTTGTCCCTTCTCGAGTCTTACAACAATTAATCACATTGAATTACATTTAAAATTTTAAATTTATCTCAAAATTTGAGAGGATTGGCACGTCTCTCTTTGGGATTTGTTCCCTCTTGGTGCGTTGATGCATTGGTTTCTGACGTGTCGATGAGTTGGAGCGATGCTCCTGCATCATACTACCATGCTGGAAAAATCATGAGCTCCTGCTCATGGTTCCCCTGCTACTGTTGTTGAGATTATCCAGTGTCCCAAAATTGATTCTGGATCTCTCCACCTGCTCCTTTGTTTTTATGTTGTTGTTGTCCCATCTGATCTATTGGTTGGCTTCTCTCATGCAATCTACTCTCTTCCATCTCTTCTTCACACAAGTCGAAGGGTAGATCATCTTGATCTCCCATGCTGATTTTATCTCCTGTGGCACTAGCTTGCCACTCCACTGCAGGTTTAAGTTCTGCAGCCACATTACTGAGTTGTTGCTCAATTATTTCCCCTGACAGATTGACTTCTGCCAGTTCTTCTGCTCTTTTGACATCTCCTTGTGCTGGTACAAGTCCAATTGCATCATGTTTCTCCTCGGGCTGGAATTCTTCTCCACTCTTCACGATCGCATCCTCCTGGCAATATACTTTTGTTTTTGGATGGCTTAACCAATCCTCCAACAACTTTAACTCTTGCTCCCACTGAGTGAGAATCTTATTTGAATGCTCCTCTTCTTCTCTAATCTCCACTTGAGAATATGTAAATGTCCACTCCTTCTCCTCCTCCATGACAGTCTCTATTTGTTGTCTTTCTTCTTATGCACCTACAATACGTGCACTGGCCTCTGTTGGGCTACTTGGCAAGAATATGTTGATTCCTCCATTGATCAGAACGGATCTCTAATCCTCCTCTGTCATCAATCCTTGTTGATCTAAACTTGCTTCTCAGTTCCTGACACTTTCATACAGTCTCTCCTTCATCTTTCTCAGCACTCCTAGTCGATCTGAACTCCTCTCTTTTTCTTCACCCTGCCTACCTAGAAATCTGAACTTTCACTTCTGCCCTCCTGGCAGTCTATGAGATCCTCAGCTGATCTCTCCTTATTTCCCACCTGGAAATCTAAAATTTCATCTCTACCCTCATGGCAGTCTACGAGATCTTCGACCGATCTCTCTTCTTCCTCAATGAGGTTTTCTCTAGTTTCTTTTTCACAAATGTAAACCATATCCTCCTATGTGTTACTGAGGTCTTCATCTTACCTCAGCTACCTTTTTAATACATGCTTCTATCTCGTGGAAATCAGTTGTTGAATAGGCCACTTTACCTTATGTTTCATGGGTCACTCATACCTCCAGCTTCCTCGATGCATCTTTTCCCACTACAATGTTAATCGGTTGAGCTCTTATCTTGTATTGTGGAGTTCTTTATCCATTTCCTCTTGGCTCATCTGTTGGCAGCCTCTTCTCTGACCTTTCTTATGAATTTCAGTGGCCATCTTCTCCTCTCCTTTGCTTATTATCTGCAAACCATAACTATTCTCTTATACCACTTGATGCAGACCCCCACCCACTCCCTGAGGTCTGTGCAACCTCCCGGTCTAGGATCGTTCAAAATTAAGGAGTCAAATTGGCTCTCGGGCCCCTACTGAGCCCTCAAAATTCTTTACACACGTCCCTTTTTCCTTCCATGCACCTCAAAATAGCTAGCGAGGGTGCACCATGTGGCTTTGGGCTAAAATCGTGGCCTAAACAAGTTTTCCTGAAAAAATTAAGACTTCGTGGCTCTCGGAATTCGGGAGTTCCAATAGAACGACATAGCTTTCCTTCTAAACGTTGAAGTGTCGGAGCTCTAAACAGCGATGAAGATCAATGGCCCGTAGTGCCCACTGAGATCTACGGTGGAAATATACTTTGGGGTTTCGAGCTTCGGCAATTTTCCCGCTCCAACACAATATTCCCCCGAAGATCCAACCCCTAAATCAGATCGAACGGTTCTCGTATTTGTTCTAGATCAACGGATCTTATTTGCTTCGCAACTCTAAGATTCAAGGATTTTCAAAGAACCACACCACAAATCCCCTGGAGTGTGGAACTTCGAAGTGGTCGACTAAATCTCCAATGGTACATGTGTCCTCCAGAACGAGTGGTTAGGAACCGCTCCAGGCTTCGGCCTTCGGGTGCCTTTCAACCATGCACCTTGCTTCCTCCCTAAATCCAAAGTAGCAGAGTTGTAATCTGTCATCCACATGTCCCTCGTCGCTCAACGACCAGGATTGTCTTCGGCCTTTGGGTGTTCTCAACTCGAAGCAACTCTCACCTCCGATCTTCCAAAGTAGCAAATCTCCAGACTATGAGATCTCACTTCACATGTCCATTGTAATCAATGGATGATATGGACTCGGGCCTCCGGGAGTCTTTCACCCCAACTGCTTATGCTTTGAATCCTACGGACTACGTGATTTACTACCACGTGTCCTCTCTCGATTGACGGTTGAGGATCTGCTCCGCTTTTCAGAGCTTCGGGAGTCTAACAAACTTTCACCACAACACCCATTTCTCTTGGATGGTTGGTCTTCCGGACTCAACAATTTATTGACATGTATCCTCCTCTAGTCAATGATCCAAAACAATTCTGGACTTCGGAACTACAGGAGTTTCGAATCTTTTGCACCCAAGCTCGAAAAACCTTCCAACTCGCGAAGTCCGAAGGAATTCCAGGTTTAACGCCCATGCAACTTACCTAGATCTTACGGTTATCGATCCACATGCTCAAATCTGACGGTTGGAATCTGTTCCACTCCCTTGAACGCTCCTTCTTCCATCTAGACTTTATCCAACGGGCCAGATTGTTTTCCGCAGCTAATCTCATGGCTTTTGTGACCTCTCCTCTATTGTGGCTGCACTTTCCTTCTAATGAAGTATTTCTTGATACTTTTCAAAGGCTCGACCTTTGTTCTCTTCCTCTATGAGATTGATTGTTTAGTCATTGCTCGTGTTGCACCTCCTAATCTTGGAACTTGAAAATAGTTCACTTGTGCATGCCTTGCGCTTCTTCTATAGTTTAGGAGTTAGATTGTACTTGGCCTTCTGCACTCTTTGCACAGGCACTGTGCACAATGACACTATTTCTCTTGAGCTTTAAACTCACTCAAACTTCTAAGGGTCTCGGCCCTTTGCTTCTTTAACAATTTTTCATGCTCTTCTAGCACGCTACACTCGTTCTCCTGAGCTTACAGCTTGACAATATTTGTCTTTGGCGCACTCCTTACACTTGCTCAATGCACTCCTTGTAGAGCTTCCTCTCAAAGTATTAAGTAACTCTGGCATGCCCTCCTGGCAATCTCCTCACATAACTCAAAGTTATTGAATACGCATGCTCAATTCACTCCTTGCAGAGCCTCCTCCTTTGAAGTCTTTAGACCTCAAAACTTCCCTGCGCACTCCTTGCACTCGAGTTCAGAGTGTTCAGTAACTCTGAAGTGCAGACTTTAGACTATTCCTCTTGAGCTTTAGGAATTATTCTGGGGTGCCCACCTAGAAATCTCTTTTGAACTCGAAATAGATTTCAAGTGCACTCCTTGCACTGGATTCTCATAGTTTTTCAACTACTCTGGTGTGCATTCCTTGCACAAGCCTAAAGAACCCAGAACTTGATCCAGGTGGATATTAGTGGCCACCCACCTGTTCCAACTGGCTCCTCTTGTAAGTTTTTAGGGCAACATGTTCTTATGTACTTCTTTGTTATGGTGGGTTGTACACTTTCGGGGTCGTATGAATCCCTACACATCTTCCAGGTGGATACTAGTGGCCTTCCACCTAATTCAACTGGCTTATTCTGTATGTTTTCATGTCAGCACATCTTTTTGTACTTCCAGGGCCGTTTTGGGGCCATAAACAATGTTTTTTTTGCTCACCACAGTCAAAGTGTAGAATGAGTCAGAGTTTAATGATGTAACACATAGTTCTCGAAAATGCCTTTATAATGGGCTATCACGCGCCTAAAACGAAGATCGTATGCAAAAGTTACAACCTCAGGAAGTTAATGTACTAACTTACCCAAACTGGGCCCACATGACTTTTGGTGTTTCATCTCCTAGGGTTAGGTTTTTGGATGTCTAGGGTTTTAGCATTATTGTTATCATAAAAAGGCCTTTAGCTCCTCATTGTAATTATCTTCTTGTGAATGAGCGTAGCCGTCACATATCTTCTTAGAGATAAAGCTACCACCATTCTAGCAAGTCTTGAACTCTGTATTTTTATAGTCTCTTTACAATTCTTTCATTAATAGAAATCAAGTATTGTTGTATTTCTCTGTTTCTGGCAATTTCCGTGAGTATTTCATTGTAATTTCTCTACTTTCATTATGTTCTGAAAATAATCCAGATCAGTGGTATCAGAGCAAGTTGATCTTGATCATTTTTCAGTACATGTCCCCGACGAGGTCCGAGTATAGCCAGTTGGGTCTCGAGTTTGTCTCTCTTGATTTCAATCATTCTTGCACGCCCAAGAAACCCTTGATGGCAGTAGAAAAGAAAAAAAGGTGGAGTATAAGATTTTATTAACCTATTGCTTGATCAAGCACTTGCATGACAGAGGGACGAAATGATGGAGAATTTTTCTCACATCCTTCAACGTCTGTCGATAGCAACAGGTGCATCTTCATCAAGCAGCCATTTTGGAGGAACCTTTCCCTTCAAGGTACAAGTTAATTTTGATATTCCCATACTTGAAGGTCAGATAGATGTGGATGCCCTAAAAAAATGGTTAAATCTATTAGAAGGTTATTTCTCTGTTCAAAATTTTTTTGATAGGGAAAAGATCACCTTTGCACTCCTCAAGGCTCTCACCCATGTCAAACATTAGCGAGAAACTTACTGGGAGCAAAGTTCCACGGAGAATATGGAATATATGGGTCCGAGCCCAGTTGGGATTTTTTTTAGGATGCGGTCCAAGAACGATATTATCTTGTTGATAACTATGAAGACCAGTACATGATGTAACACCCTGTTTCCCCCAATTTGTAATTAATGATAGAATAGGAATTACCATGTTAATGCATGAGGAAAATGTAAATGTATTATTGTTTGAGTTGCCAATAACTGACTGTGGGGGTGAAGCCTTGAAAGTATTGGCCATGATATCACTAGAGGAAGAATGTGAAAACTATAAGAGAGGGTTCATGTATCAAATAACAAATCTCCCTTGATAAGGATGGCAAGCCTCCTTCGAATCCCAAGGAAAGAAAATCAGTCAATGAAGAAAGGACCGGTGGTTGAATCACCAACCACCCCATGAATGGAAACATGGGTTGTCAGTCTGAAGTACCATAGGTACTTGCAGACCTGAGCTTCCTTCTGACAGAAGGAACCGGATAGGTCGGCAAAAACCTTCCCAAGTAAGAGGGACACAAACACGGGAGAGACCAGACACCAGACGAGGGTGGAAGCTCGCAAGGGAGAGGCACGAAGCTCTCCAGCGAATAAAAAAAAACAGAAGGCCGTGAGCTTGATGCCGCAGAGCACCTGAGAAACCTCGTCGAGGCCACAACCAAGTGAGAAAGCTCCAAGTTGCAGAAAACAGGACCCAAATAGAAGTTGAAAAAGAGAGAGAACCCTCAAGAACTGTGAGAATTCCCTGGTGATATCATGGCTTGGCACGGGGGTGGCTAAAGTGCTAATAATTAATGCCTCTAAGCCTATGGTTGGGTGGAAGGATGAACACCCATAGTCAGTTGGTTGGCGGGAACCTGTAATAGATAAGTGATTTCTTACCCTGTGTAAATTATCTGTAACTGTGTATGAATCGACTATACAGGGTACATTGCAGGAATTGGGCATATTTCTTAATGGATATACTGTATCCCCCCTTATTTTTGTTTGATTGTATAATTAGGCCAGTAAGAAAGCATATGGTTAGGATAGGTTTTATACCCATAAAATACTTGTGTCTTATGGTGGCATAAGCCCGAGTCACGAACTATGCGTTCGTCGACCGTGGACACGGTTTCATGTACACATGTAAAACTTCCTAATCCTTTCGAGTCCCTTGGAGGATGAAGCCTGTTAAGCTCAAGAGGGATAGCGTTTTCAGAATGCAAGCGAGGCCCAAAACCATCAGGGCTCACAGAGGAACCAAAGGCCGAGGCCTTTGAGACTTTGAAATCTTCCAAGGAAAAGGAAGAAAGCGTGAGCTCAGGGAGGAGCTACAGCTACCGTCAGATCTCGCGTGGTTAGCCAATAGCCATCGGATCCCGAAGAAGATGCATGAGGTTTAACCCTCGCATACGCAAAGGTGAGGACTCGTCAAAGTCCCAAAAAGATCAAGACCGTCCATTTCAGAGGACATGTGGCAGAGATCCGAAGCCATCGGGGTTTCAGATACAGGAAGGTTGAAGGACTAGAATCATGGAGTCACTGCATCGCGAACTCCCGGCTTGTGAAATCCCGATACAGGAGAGGAGCCATCGGATTTCGGTATTTCGTCTATTCGGAGTTCGGGACGTAAAGGAGGCTGTGGTCTTGGTACCGAGAGTTTCAAACTCCTGGTATGTGAAACAGCGAAAGCATCGAGACCGTCCATTTCAGAGAACACGTGGCATACATCCGAACCCATCGGGGTTTCAGATACTAGGCAGTTGAAGGACCAAGAGTTTGGTCGGGGCGGATTCGTGAAATCGCAAATCCCGAAGTCCCGAGAGGGGCACGCAGTTGAGGTTTCGGAGAAATCCCCGAAAGGAGATTTCGGTAATTCGGTTACCGGGAAAACAAGAGGTAAGAGTTCTGAACTCTTGACCCATAAAACCCCAAAAGGATCTGAGCCATTGGATCAGGAGAGGCTTTGAGTCGTTGATCTCGCTAAGGAGAAGGAGGACCGAAATTTCAGGATTCAGCACTTCGGTACTTCGGATACCGGGAGTACGAGAGGACAAGGAATTGGAGCAACGGGATTCGCGAAGTCCCGAAACGCGAAATCCCAAAAGCGTTTGGAGGAGTAGTGCCAAGTCACGGAACAGGGACAGGTTTTGGCATACCGGGGTTCGGGATTTTGGAAGTTTCGAGGACAAGGAACCGGGGCGTTTTGCGTTGAAACTCCCGAAGTCGCGAAACGCGACGTATTATTGGAGTGGGGCTGTGGTCTCAAGATTTCAGAACTTCGGCATTTTGAGTTTGCAGATGCCTAGTTTGGTTGGCTTGTGGCCATAACCTATGATCACATGGAGGTGGACAAGGGAGGAACTAGCCTGCGCTAGGCCCCCATAGGATTTCGGGGATTCTATCCCGTGAAGAACAGCGGAAATTTTATTATGTCGTAGTGGGTGTGTGACAAATTGGTATCAGAGCATGGTTACAATACTTGGCCTGCTTGGGCTCATATACGAGTCGCGTAAAGAGACATTGTTATCTACATTTTCTCTTTAAGAAGAAGAACTGCAGAATGAAACTGTAATTTGGGAGTTTCTTTAACCCCTCTGTGGAAATGGTAACTACTCTTATAGGAGTAGGAATGCACTAATCAATATTACTAATAAGACCTGAGTGTGATTAACAGAGGTGGAATGAATTGTGCTATGAAGTTGCATGAGCCAGACAAGTGACATGAACTAAGTTGTTCTATTATAGTGTGACGATGGCTACCTACTAAAGCAGGTAGAGTCTCTTGCAATTGAGATGATTGGTTAGGTAAGAATTAAAATCCAAATGAAGAACTCCTTCATGATTTGGGAAATCTGGTAAGGACTGGTAGGATCCTTAGAAAGTTATAATTACTGCATTATTAAAAGACCAAACTCTGAGCATATAACTCCTCATGATTGAGACGACTGATGAAAATATGTAGGGTCAGATTACCTGACCTATAAGGGTTAGAATCGACAACAAGGATAATCTATTTAAGCAAGATTAAGAGGAGTTCTTTGGGACTGTTGCTAATTCCCAAGAGTGACCCTTGTTGGTTGTTCCCATAAATAGAGGGTAACGTCCGTATGAGTTATGACTAAGAGATTAGTCCTGTAAGTAACTTAAAATCTCATAAGAGATAGAGGGAAAATTTGGTATGCCGAACATGCGTATAGAATCCATCTTGTGTTAAAGTTTGAAAACTCTGGAGGTTAAGCATAGAGTATACCAGGAGGAGTAGTGGTTTTAAGTCTTGAGAGGAAACACTTAGAAAAAGTTTCTAAGTTTCGAAGAATTGAAGCGTTCAAAGGTGAAGCGTAGAAAACTAAAGTTCGAAGAAAGAATAAGTTTGGAGGATTGAGCGAGAGAAATCCTTCAGAAAAGAACTTTGAAGACTGGATAGAATAGAGAGTCAAGATCCATTCAGAAAGAACCGAAATGTTTCGAGTTGTTCGATCTCGGAGGAGTAGCGCACTGGTTAGTTGCGAGGAGATACCGGAATTTCGCAAAACAAAAGGGCTTGGAAGAAGCAATGAGAAATTCGTGAAAAGATCATAGTCGTTGATCAAGGAGCGATTTGGACCATTGATCGTCCAGAGAGAATTTCGCAATTTCGGGGATCGGGAAAATGGAAATGAAAGGTCTTCGACTTCGCGACATGCGAAATCGCGAAATCCTGATACGCGAAACCCCGACAATATCTGAGTTGTCAGATCGTGGAAGAATCGGGACCATCAGATTGAGAACTCCGAAATTTCACAATTTCGGGGATCGAAGGATTCGAGGTTCTTCACAACAGAAGTCCCGAAGTCGCGAAACGCGAAATCATGACATAGTCACAACCGTTGGTTGGAGAGTCGTTGGTGACTGTTAATCTGATCCGAAATTTCAACATTTCAGGTATCGAGAGTCTGAACGAACGATGGAATTCTCGGAGGAAGGAATACTGAAATTCCGTGAACCATTAGATCTAGTTGATCAGTGGAGAAGATAAGGATGATAACCTCTCATCACTCACAAGCTCAGGAGGAATAGTATCTTTTAGATTGGAATCAACAAGAGTTGTTGATCTAGAGCTTCGAGGTTTCAGCTATTGGGAAACGGCGGAGCATTGTCCATAGATTCGCCGAAACACAGGATCTCGATGCGTGTCTAGGAGTTGACCCCAGGTATCGAGCAAAGGGTCATGTGAATCAAAGAGCCGAGAAAACCTTAGCTTCGGTCTTTCGGGTTTTTGGATTTCGGGGATCGAAGAACCAGAGTTCCTTGCAACATGAATCCCGAAATCATGAAACGTGAAGCGGCTTTTAGTTCGAATCGTGGTCACCGTTGGTGGTTGCATGAGGAGAAGGCGTGAGCTAGTATGATGAATACGCATGACTTGAATGCAGTGTGAAGCCTCATAATAGGAAGCCTGATATTAATATCAGTAAGGTATGAATGATACTAAACATGCAAAGTAATGCACACGTATGATGTAAGAGTATAGTTATAGGCACGATATGGTATTTCTCGATGAGTGAAATATAAAGCAAGTATTGCTTTTGCCAAGATTGAAGGAATACTATGGAGGCATAGCTGACTCCATTTTGGGGAGTCATGAAAGTTTTGTTCCAAATAATAGCCTGAGGGGAATGTATTCCATTTCCTTAGGAAGTGCCAATATAATTAGATGAAAGGGTAAATGAGCAAAGATGCTCTCTTGTCATAATAAGAGACAAATGATTACGCCTTTGAGCATNACTTGCAGACCTGAGCTTCCTTCTGACAGAAGGAACCGGATAGGTCGGCAAAAACCTTCCCAAGTAAGAGGGACACAAACACGGGAGAGACCAGACACCAGACGAGGGTGGAAGCTCGCAAGGGAGAGGCACGAAGCTCTCCAGCGAATAAAAAAAAACAGAAGGCCGTGAGCTTGATGCCGCAGAGCACCTGAGAAACCTCGTCGAGGCCACAACCAAGTGAGAAAGCTCCAAGTTGCAGAAAACAGGACCCAAATAGAAGTTGAAAAAGAGAGAGAACCCTCAAGAACTGTGAGAATTCCCTGGTGATATCATGGCTTGGCACGGGGGTGGCTAAAGTGCTAATAATTAATGCCTCTAAGCCTATGGTTGGGTGGAAGGATGAACACCCATAGTCAGTTGGTTGGCGGGAACCTGTAATAGATAAGTGATTTCTTACCCTGTGTAAATTATCTGTAACTGTGTATGAATCGACTATACAGGGTACATTGCAGGAATTGGGCATATTTCTTAATGGATATACTGTATCCCCCCTTATTTTTGTTTGATTGTATAATTAGGCCAGTAAGAAAGCATATGGTTAGGATAGGTTTTATACCCATAAAATACTTGTGTCTTATGGTGGCATAAGCCCGAGTCACGAACTATGCGTTCGTCGACCGTGGACACGGTTTCATGTACACATGTAAAACTTCCTAATCCTTTCGATTCCCTTGGAGGATGAAGCCTATTAAGCTCAAGAGGGATAGCGTTTTCAGAATGCAAGCGAGGCCCAAAACCATCAGGGCTCACAGAGGAACCAAAGGCCGAGGCCTTTGAGACTTTGAAATCTTTCAAGGAAAAGGAAGAAAGCGTGAGCTCAGGGAGGAGCTACAGCTACCGTCAGATCTCGCGTGGTTAGCCAATAGCCATCGGATCCCGGAGAAGCTGCACGAGGTTTAACCCTCGCATACGCAAAGGTGAGGACTCGTCAAAGTCCCAAAAAGATCAAGACTGTCCATTTCAGAGGACATGTGGCAGAGATCCGAAGCCATCGGGGTTTCAGATACAGGAAGGTTGAAGGACTAGAATCATGGAGTCACTGCATCGTGAACTCCCGGCTTGTGAAATCCCGATACAGGAGAGGAGCCATCGGATTTTGGTATTTCATCTATTCGGAGTTCGGGACGTAAAGGAGGCTGTGGTCTTGGTACCGAGAGTTTCAAACTCCCCGTACGTGAAACAGCGAAAGCATCGAGACCGTCCATTTCAGAGAACACGTGGCATAGATCCGAACCCATCGGGGTTTCAGATACTGGGCAGTTGAAGGACCAAGAGTTTGGTCGGGGCGGATTCGTGAAATCGCAAATCCCGAAGTCCCGAGAGGTGCACGCGGTTGAGGTTTCGGGGAAATCCCCGAAAGGAGATTTCGGTAATTCGGTTATCGGGAAAACAAGAGGTAAGAGTTCTGAACTCTTGACCCATAAAACCCCAAAAGGATCTGAGCCATTGGATCAGGAGAGGCTTTGAGTCGTTGATCTCGCTAAGGAGATGGAGGACCGAAATTTCAGGATTCAGCACTTCGGTACTTCGAATACCGGGAGTACGAGAGGACAAGGAATTGGAGCAACGGGATTCGCGAAGTCCCGAAACGCGAAATCCCAAAAGCGTTTGGAGGAGTAGTGCCAAGTCACGGAACAGGGACAGGTTTTGGCATACCGGGGTTCGGGATTTTGGAAGTTTCGAGGACAAGGAACCGGGGCGTTTTGCGTTGAAACTCCCGAAGTCGCGAAACGCGACGTATTATTGGAGTGGGGCTGTGGTCTCAAGATTTCAGAACTTCGGCATTTTGAGTTTGCAGATGCCTAGTTTGGTTGGCTTGTGGCCATAACCTATGATCACATGGAGGTGGACAAGGGAGGAACTAGCCTGCGCTAGGCCCCCATAGGATTTCGGGGATTCTATCCCGTGAAGAACAGCGGAAATTTTATTATGTCGTAGTGGGTGTGTGACAAATTGGTATCAGAGCATGGTTACAATACTTGGCCTGCTTGGGCTCATATACGAGTCGCGTAAAGAGACATTGTTATCTACATTTTCTCTTTAAGAAGAAGAACTGCAGAATGAAACTGTAATTTGGGAGTTTCTTTAACCCCTCTGTGGAAATGGTAACTACTCTTATAGGAGTAGGAATGCACTAATCAATATTACTAATAAGACCTGAGTGTGATTAACAGAGGTGGAATGAATTGTGCTATGAAGTTGCATGAGCCAGACAAGTGACATGAACTAAGTTGTTCTATTATAGTGTGACGATGGCTACCTACTAAAGCAGGTAGAGTCTCTTGCAATTGAGATGATTGGTTAGGTAAGAATTAAAATCCAAATGAAGAACTCCTTCATGATTTGGGAAATCTGGTAAGGACTGGTAGGATCCTTAGAAAGTTATAATTACTGCATTATTAAAAGACCAAACTCTGAGCATATAACTCCTCATGATTGAGACGACTGATGAAAATATGTAGGGTCAGATTACCTGACCTATAAGGGTTAGAATCGACAACAAGGATAATCTATTTAAGCAAGATTAAGAGGAGTTCTTTGGGACTGTTGCTAATTCCCAAGAGTGACCCTTGTTGGTTGTTCCCATAAATAGAGGGTAACGTCCGTATGAGTTATGACTAAGAGATTAGTCCTGTAAGTAACTTAAAATCTCATAAGAGATAGAGGGAAAATTTGGTATGCCGAACATGCGTATAGAATCCATCTTGTGTTAAAGTTTGAAAACTCTGGAGGTTAAGCATAGAGTATACCAGGAGGAGTAGTGGTTTTAAGTCTTGAGAGGAAACACTTAGAAAAAGTTTCTAAGTTTCGAAGAATTGAAGCGTTCAAAGGTGAAGCGTAGAAAACTAAAGTTCGAAGAAAGAATAAGTTTGGAGGATTGAGCGAGAGAAATCCTTCAGAAAAGAACTTTGAAGACTGGATAGAATAGAGAGTCAAGATCCATTCAGAAAGAACCGAAATGTTTCGAGTTGTTCGATCTCGGAGGAGTAGCGCACTGGTTAGTTGCGAGGAGATACCGGAATTTCGCAAAACAAAAGGGCTTGGAAGAAGCAATGAGAAATTCGTGAAAAGATCATAGTCGTTGATCAAGGAGCGATTTGGACCATTGATCGTCCAGAGAGAATTTCGCAATTTCGGGGATCGGGAAAATGGAAATGAAAGGTCTTCGACTTCGCGACATGCGAAATCGCGAAATCCTGATACGCGAAACCCCGACAATATCTGAGTTGTCAGATCGTGGAAGAATCGGGACCATCAGATTGAGAACTCCGAAATTTCACAATTTCGGGGATCGAAGGATTCGAGGTTCTTCACAACAGAAGTCCCGAAGTCGCGAAACGCGAAATCATGACATAGTCACAACCGTTGGTTGGAGAGTCGTTGGTGACTGTTAATCTGATCCGAAATTTCAACATTTCAGGTATCGAGAGTCTGAACGAACGATGGAATTCTCGGAGGAAGGAATACTGAAATTCCGTGAACCATTAGATCTAGTTGATCAGTGGAGAAGATAAGGATGATAACCTCTCATCACTCACAAGCTCAGGAGGAATAGTATCTTTTAGATTGGAATCAACAAGAGTTGTTGATCTAGAGCTTCGAGGTTTCAGCTATTGGGAAACGGCGGAGCATTGTCCATAGATTCGCCGAAACACAGGATCTCGATGCGTGTCTAGGAGTTGACCCCAGGTATCGAGCAAAGGGTCATGTGAATCAAAGAGCCGAGAAAACCTTAGCTTCGGTCTTTCGGGTTTTTGGATTTCGGGGATCGAAGAACCAGAGTTCCTTGCAACATGAATCCCGAAATCATGAAACGTGAAGCGGCTTTTAGTTCGAATCGTGGTCACCGTTGGTGGTTGCATGAGGAGAAGGCGTGAGCTAGTATGATGAATACGCATGACTTGAATGCAGTGTGAAGCCTCATAATAGGAAGCCTGATATTAATATCAGTAAGGTATGAATGATACTAAACATGCAAAGTAATGCACACGTATGATGTAAGAGTATAGTTATAGGCACGATATGGTATTTCTCGATGAGTGAAATATAAAGCAAGTATTGCTTTTGCCAAGATTGAAGGAATACTATGGAGGCATAGCTGACTCCATTTTGGGGAGTCATGAAAGTTTTGTTCCAAATAATAGCCTGAGGGGAATGTATTCCATTTCCTTAGGAAGTGCCAATATAATTAGATGAAAGGGTAAATGAGCAAAGATGCTCTCTTGTCATAATAAGAGACAAATGATTACGCCTTTGAGCATCACATGAGAAGGATTGTGAATGAATCTAAATTGACTTATCTTAAAAGTAAAGATGCATGTTTATATTCCTTAAGAGGAATATTTAGTAAAAAACCAAAACTAACTCAAGGTTGAGGCCATCACAAATAGTGATGGATATGCAACAAGGAAGTTGCATGGCGAAGGAGTTCCCGGTGGAGGAACTGTGTAAGGACTTTGTCAGAAGGACAGAGTCACAACCCTAATCATTGTTGAAGGTTGGACAATGGGCTGCAAGGCTTGTCCATATATATAAGAATCCTGGATTTCATTTTGAAAGAATCATGTAATTAATAGAAGACTAACGACT
>JZKD02S1673522.1:469252-486225 GCA_000966675.3 Picea glauca
TACAAGGTTAGAATTTACAAAAGGACCATTGGGCATGAATCCAAGGAAAATTTCAAAAAGTGAAGTGTACATTGCATTCTACACCCCGTGATTTTAACTATAATACATATAGGAGATATTGGTATCCCAAGTTTTCGGATATTGGCGATTCCAAGTTTTTTGGATATTGATGATTTACAACCTCAATAGGTCCATATTTTTATAGATGAAATGCAATACTCCTCATTAGAATAGTATCCATCAATCCCCACAGTGACTGCGAGAAGTAGTTGACAAATCTATTATCTAGTCAAAGATAATTGATGATGGTAGAACAAAGTGGGCCCAAACTTCATCTAAGAACAACCACACTACTTGTCGTATTAAAGTGGCATTATTGCATGACATCACATTGACTAGTTTATTGAAGCAATCCACTATTCGAGTTATCAAAAGCAAGGTTATAATATTGTTTTTCCTTTACAATTTTATTCACTGTGTTGAGCTATTATAGGCATGTAATCCACTTCATGTAGTGTGCATTCTCGTTCTAAGAAACTAGAGAGGCTTATGGTCATTATGCATAATTGTCTCATTACTGAGCAAGTAGTGTCCTTAACGCTTAATGTCCCACACTAGCACATAATCATAGGCCGAAAACTCAAAATTACATTTGGAAAAAGTCTTTAAGTAGTATGTGACATGTCTTCGATGTTACATTAAAATTGCACCCATTGCATGTTTAGAAGCATCCATTTAAATCTCAAAGGCTTTTTGAGTATTAGAAAAGGCAAGGACATAAGGATTTACTATCTGGTTCTTAATCTCTTCAAATGATTCTTTTTGTGTCACTTCCCAACTAAACTAAGCACGAACATGATTCAACACTTTGAGTGGGTGCACAACATGGAAAAAGTGAGCTATGAATTTTTGCATATACTTTGTCATTCCCTTGAAGTTGCACAAGTCATGGATGTTCTTTAGCAATGACCATTTAACAATTGAAGTACTTGTTGAAGCAATGCTCTATCCATATTAGTGCATGCAAAATCCAAGATATGCAAGTTCTTACTACATGAATGTTACACTTATCAATGTTGACCAATGACTTATATTTGTGTAAGGTTGTAAATACTTGGTTAATATGGTGCCAGTAGTCTTATAGACCTTGCTAAACAAAAGGATGGCGTTTAGATACACAATCAAAAATGAGTCAAGATATGGTCTTAGCACTTTCTTCATCATTCTCATGATTGTTGCAAGGGCATTAGTAAGACCAAATACTATCACCAACATTCAAATAATCCTTGGCATCTTTTTATGGCTATATTCCTTATATTTCATGGATTGATACAGATATGATCATAATTGTTGATCAATACTTTTGATCAATTTAGTGTTTTTCATATTAGTTACTCTTAGGATTTTTCTTACACTTCTTCTTGCTTATTTCCTTTACTTATCTTTTTTCGTACCAAAAATTCCAAGAACTTGGTCATTTTTTTGAATAATGCAGAGCGGGCCAACACTAATCTAAAATCTGCATGTATGTATTCCCTTAGCACCATAAGTCCACATTCGTGTTATTGACTTTTTCTCATCTTTAACCTTCAACTACCTTTTTTTCACTTCCATCTTTTATACTTAGTTGTTTTTCGAAAATTCAGATGTGGATCGACATAACAACTGTTAAAAAAAAAAATTAATCACCCAGGTTCGCATTCTCGTACTTACCAAAACACTTTACTTTCTTTACTTTTTCATTTTCTTTTGGTACTTAGTGAAATTCAAGCAATGCAGATGCATAGCTACATATCATCCCTCATTTTTTTCCTAAGTTTCCATCTCTGCAACTCCATGGGTCCGCATTCACTTTCCACCTTTTACTTCTCTTCATACTTGGCCATATTTCTCATTCTGGATTGGACTTCCTTACTCCCCCTCACTTTTACTTTTTCATAGGTTCGCATGTCCGCAAGTCTGCATCTATCTCAACACTTAACCATATTCACAATCTCAATGTGGGCATTGTCACCCTTTCTCGAAGATGTGTTCACAATAATTTAGGCCCGCAACCCCACAACTCCGCAGTTCCATGTAATACACTTAACATTTCCCATACATCATCTTTCACCTTCAAACTTAGCACTTTCCATCCATTGTACCATCACATCACCATTTCCCATCATATTAATTATCCCTTCCACATCATCTGCCACTAGTAAAAGCATAATGTCGTTATTAATACATAATACATCGATTAAGGGTTGTAACAAATCCAAGTCCCATGACAATTGATGACATTTAAAGCATGATCTATGATTGATTGAGTTAACAAGGCAGTACATGGTGGAATTTAATAAAATAAAAAAATGTCAGCCTATAATTATTGACAATAGCACCACCTTTGTGAAAAGCAGAAAAGATGTCAAGTAAGAAGAAGGAAGTGTTTTGTGGAGATACATTGAACACATTGGGTCGTGAAGATCAACAGTTCCAGTGGTCAAGGTGTTACACACCTAAGTTTCGCACCAACAAATATCACACTTAAGTGTCGCATCTGTTAAACACCTAAGTGTCACACTTTTCCAAGTGTCGCACTTAAGTGTCACAACTTCCTCACCATGAGAAAAAGTATGTCATACTCCCTAGACAAGTTGAGAGGCAAATTTATCAGTTAGAGGTCAAAACGATACATTTTCCTTGAGATTTTGGCCTTAAATGAGTTTCATCGCCCCCCTTCCCATATATAAGGAGCAATGATCACTCCCCCGAAGTGTCCTAACGAGCGATAGTCACCTTGTGTGCAGTTATGGGGGGGCGATGAAGTTGTTGCGACCATTTTGTTTTGATTTGTGAGGTTTTTTTCGAGAGTTTGCAATTCGTTAAGGGATTGGTTTGAGCTATCTCCTATTCAAGGCAAGTCAATCTTGTTGGTTGAGCCAAATCATCTTTTGACCACATCCTCTCCTAAAAACTATCCTATGGTTGTCATACCTCAAAGCCTATAAAATGAAGGCCATACATGAGTCAAAAGAGAGGAGAGTTAAGAGCATCATACTTATGATTGTGTGAGATCCAAAGGGTTGGATGGGAGAGCTTGGAGAATTTGTTGCAACGTCAAACTTGAGATTGTAAGTTCTTCCATTTTGTTGGTTTTTCATTAATACACAACTTGGCTTATTCCTCTCATGTCTATGCGTCCAAGTGTATGCATGTCTATTGTTGTAAATTCATCATAGATAGATCTATTTTCACTTAACAATATAGTGTGGAAGAAGGAGGTTTCTCTTTGTTATTTCCAGGTCTTTTCTTGAGCCTAGGAGCTTGGACATCAAGGTCAAAGGTTGGAGCAACGAAGACAACCATCGTAAATAGGTAAGTCATACATCTCTTCCTTCTCATTCTAATTGTTGAAATAGGTCTAAGAGGAAAGTAGTTCACCATTTGTTTTCTTCTATCTTGGATAAAGAGGGGTCTTGATCCAAGTGGAGTTTCACCTGTCTGCAGGGTGATATTTAACATAACACCAAGGCATATAAGTACTACAATTCTCTTCCTCCAATTGAGAAGAAGACGAACCAAATATGAACCTCTGGAATAGAATTGGCAGGATGTGTTCCAGACGTAACTGACATGAAATAGATTTTTCAATGGTGCATAGATAATTTTTTCTTTGAAAAAAGAATAATTCAAATGCAAGGTCATCAACCCATTTCTCTAGATCCTTCAACGTTTTCTAAAATGCTATGACTCCCTCCACCAACTATGTGATTCAAGAGCGACGAAGTTGTTGAATTTCAGAAGCAACACAAGGGAGGGAACAGACTGTTGAGAAACTATTTGGAAGATCCAACATGTAACCTTGGTACTTCTAGAATCGAGGTAAATTCGTTAAAATACCCACACATAGAATTCACTTAGCTATTTTCCCGCATTTTTGGTTTGGAATATAATATGTTTGTAACAAGAAATGTTATATATGTTATGCATTATGTCCTACATAGAAAAGTTATCATTGGGGTTATCTCATCCCAAGTGAAATTTTGTTTCCAATTGAATAACCTCAAAAGACTCACAAGTTCTACATGACTTCTTAACTCAATTTCACCATTACTTATGGTCATGTTTTTGAAGATTTGTCTCGGGAAAAACATGTGGATTTTAAGTTTGAACCAATTTGTGCATGGTATTCAATTTTGTACAGACATAAATCCCAATACAGTTTCTACCCGATTCACAACAATTTTATCTCGGAATTTAAAAGGTTAATATTTGGACAAAGCACATCAAGGCTATCCTTAGAGGCAGCTTCTTTTCTCACTAGAAAATGGATTTGTGAGTTGTCTGAAGAATTCGCTTTAATCAGAATATTTGGTAGTAAAGAGAAGCCTTTCCATTTTAAGCATCAAATAAACTCTTTGTTGGAGAAGTATGCAGGCAATACAAAACTTGGACCCACTTCTTCCATGACAAAAGGAAAAGACAGTTTATACCCCTACCATGGGAAATTGGGGATTGCATTGTTAAACATACAAGTCACCTGAATGAGTTGGGAGGACATCATGAACATATGGGTTTCAAGGAAGCAAAACTTGTTGAGGGTTTTCATCTAGATAACAAATTCACTACACATATGTAGTTAGTAGGGTATTCGTCACACTTCATTAGAATTGAATAGTTTCAAGAAGGTGGTGGAGATAACTTGGATCTCGAGGAACTAGTGGCCTACCAAAATTCAAATTATATAGGAGAAGTAAATAGTACAAATGAAGGACATAGACAACATGGCAAAAAAACAACAAATCAAAACCCCAACTCACCAACAACGTCTCAAAGAAGCACTCCATCGAGAATGAAGAGCAGGACCAATGAAATGGATACTAGAAAAACATCAATTGGAGGATTAGATGACAGTGAAGATAAAAACCCACCAAGGAAAAGCCTTGAGAAAACACATATTGCATACACTCATGTAAAAAGAAAAAGAAATATATCATCAATGGAAATAAACGCATCAGAAGTACATGAAAGTCCCCATGCAATGGACATGGACGAGCTCATTGAAGAACTTGACTAGTCTGCGCAAAGGTTGTAGAATACAAGAAAAATTGTTGATACTATGATGACCCTGGATCCTGAAATATTTGAAGAGGAATCCATCACTCTACACCATGCGACATACAATCGTGAAACCAAAAAACTATTGTTAGAAAAACTTAATACCAAGAATAAGAAGTCATCAAAACGATGGAAATATTCGATTGAATAGGATGGAGTAGCACCATATAAAATTGCAGACTTTCATGGAGATACTGGAGATGCATTAAGACAATCAATTGACAAAATGGAAAGAGAGAATTTGGAATTAAAGAAAAGGGTAAAATAATTAGAAGTTGCTTTGGTACGAGGACCATTGTTTCCAGAACCTTTGAGTTCTATTCAACCTATACTTGAATTGGAGGAGATCCCCGAAAGCAGTATGAAATACAAAGGCTCATCAAGTTTATTGCAGACTGTAAAAAAATATGTCAATAATGCCATACAAAAAAGGGTTGATATAATTCAGGAAATTTTGGAGCTTTCCCAAAGTATTGCTAGCTTTTCCTCCAGAATAGAGAATTTCAAAGAATATTTGCAGAAATATTTGGAAAATGATGAAGAATTTTTCAAGGAAGTCGTGAACACATTTTCAACTAAAGTCTCAATTTTAAATGAAGCACAGAGAAAGGAACAAAAACTTCCATTTCCTTACCATATGAAGTAGATCGGTGCATGTTGGTTAAGGAGAATTAAATAGTTAAGAGAAATGATAAATGAAATCGAGGCCCTAAGGAATAGAAAGAGCAATTTATTTCTTAAACTTGTTAGTCTTACCAAAAAATTAGATGGTCCCAATTTATTGATGGATACCATGATCTTAACCAAAGAATATTTAATGGAACAACTTAAAGCACTAAAAGTTGCTTGGGCTAACGAATTTACCGAAACTACTGAATTTTTTGAAGATGAAGTTGAAAAATAGTTGGTTCGGTATATCAACATAAATGATGAGGTGGATGACACATTGCATCAATCAGAGCTAGATCTGAGGGAATTTGAAAGTCAATTATTTGAGATTAAAACTAAGCATGAAATTATTGTGGCACCTTTAAGAGAGTACATTGAGGAATGGTTGAAAAAAGCATTAATCAAAACTACTTAACCAAAAAATCAAGAAAAAGTTAGAGTAGTTATGCCACCTCAACCACAACATGTACCTATAAAGGAGTTGGATGCAAGCAAGTGAAGGTTAATATATTTTTCCATCACAACAAGTCAAACATTAACTCAACCCTTTCAATTTTTCTTCTGTCCATTTATGTTACAAATCATTTATCATCTTGCCTTTGTCTTCTCGGTATTTTGTGGGATTCATGTTGATTATTGGTTTTCCTTCTCTTATCTTCCAGGTTTTTTCATTTTATGGTCCGCGGGAGCCCAATCCAAGTCCTCTTTGAAGGGCGGATGCATTTTATTTTCTTTAAAGACATTTACCTTTGTATTTAAAGACTCATTATTATTTTTGAGACTCGAAGAGAGCTACTCGAGATATTACATTACTGTGTTCTCAAAGACTTTGATCAGAAGCATAAGTTACCCAATGTTTTATCTATCATAATCTTTTTGGTGCTTTATGGAATGATAATTTAAAGCTCCCTTTTATTTGTGGTCCAATTTCCATTCTCTCTATTTGTGGTATTGTTAAATGCTCTAATGAATGTTGTGATGGATATATCAGTTCTATATATTTTGTATGCATCTTAATCTATTCACGTTGTAAATATTATACATGTGAATTTCTTTTAAAACACATAGTCCCAAATCTCATGTGTTGTTTTCCTTGAATGTGAATGTAAATACAAAGTCTCGTCCTTCTCAGATTTTGTTTTGTTTCATTTTATTTTCTTGGAATTATAAGAACAAGAGGAGTACCACCTCTCTAAAAACGCAGAGGGATTCATATCCTCGTGAGGTTGACCTTAAGACCGTAAAATAGTCTTTTAGATCAACAATAACCATACTTCAATTCCATCTTACCAAAAATAATTGTTCCCTGGAGCTAATTTGAAAGGTCATTGATGTGCAACACGGGCCATTGGTTGTTAATGGTGACTGCATTAAGAAGTTTATAATTCACTCATATTCTTCATGTCTTATCATTCTTTGGGACCAATATGATCATTGATTGACATGGTGACAAGGTTGGGTGGATGTGCCCTTTATCCAACAACCTCTAAATTTTCCTCTTGATTTCTTCAATGTCCAACAACAAAGTCTTACACAACGCCTCATTAGGTAGAGAGGCCCCATGTTGCATGTCTATGTTGTGTTGTATTGCATGACTAGGAGGATTTCCTTGAGGTTCTTGTAGAAACTAGGAAAAACATTGTAACAATTCATCATATTGATCCTTCTCACACAACTTCTCTTGTCACTAAATCTTTGCACGACAATTCATTGGAGACTTAACATTAATTGGAAAGTGTGACTTTTCCTTGTTTGGTTGTATATTGAGCAACATAAATTGTCCCAAGACCTTGATCGTTCTCCAAGCTTGTATGAACGAAACTAGTACTTAGGGTGTTGGATTGATTCACACTTTCATTGAATGGGCTTGACCATATTTGACTAATAAATGTTGATTCCTACACCATTGGTAGTTTGCATATCAATCCCATTGGTATGAATTGCCATAAATTACTCTACTCACATCCAATGGTACAACATAAAAATCTACTTCATAAATGTAGTCAACAAAGATGTCAAACTTTACCTTGCACTTACATTAAACATGTAAATCCTTGTTCTTGTTAAGACAACACAAAGTGTAGGGTTCAAGATGCATGTTTGTGGGCAGATTGTGCGTCTTCACTATTGCTTTTGAGATTAAATCTCATTGGTTGTCCATATAAAAATATTATAGGCACAAGATTCTTTTTAATCTGTATCTTAATGACTAGTTTCTCCCACTCCATGTAACTAGGATGGATATAATTAACAATTGTGAAATTCCTTTAGTTGTGGAGTTAGGCACTGTTGATTTTATTTCTCCTTGCTTGATCTACGTGGACTTGTAGCACTTCTCTAGGTGTATTTTCCAAAAATATTGTCTCAAATATCTTATATGCTTACACTAATGGTAGAAATAGTCTTCTTTTGCGTGATACGTTGTCCCTCTTATGGTGACTTGGAGTCATTATTATGTTATGCAAACCCATTGAATGATTTCTTTAGCATGCTATATTTTGCAATGATTATCTTTGCTTGATTAGGTTTAGCACTAGTAATGTTTTTTTTTAAACTACCTGTGCTACTTTGTATTAATTGCAAAAGAAACTATACATTGTCTGTGGTGTTGGTCTGCCACTAAGGAAATTCCCCAGACCAATAGCAATTTTTTTTTTATCAAGCTTCAATGTCTTGAGAAACCAGTTGACTTGAAACCACAGAACATGATATGTTCAACATTGAAACTAGCATAGAAAAGTCTAAAAGGTATTTTCCTATCATGTTGATTACTATATTGAGGTGGGGCTACAACTACAAGGCCTCTAGAATTTAAAAGCAAAAAAGAGAACAAAAGTATCATGAGTGAAATCATACCAAGGGAGGATGGTCGTCCGTTGTTGGAACCTAGGGTTGAGGGTCGTCTAGCTTGGAGAAGTCCAGATCAATGATTTTATCAACAATCAGGTTGATCTTGTGGTCCACAAGCTTGATTTGGAGTTGCACATCGTCAATTTGGAGGAGAATCTCTTGATGGTCTTTATTTCTTTCGAGCAACACTTTTCCCATGAGCATCTTCATGTGCTGATAAAGGTCAACTATTATATAATACTTGGATGCTATGGCCTGAGAGGAACCAAGGTTAGAAATCCAAGGGAAAATATTCTCAACAACCTCCTCATATGAAATGAAGTGCATAAGAAGTTGCACATTCGTCTCTGCAAGATCACTTTCAACCTGTATCTTGGGGGGAGTATGGACCTAGTAGTTGACAACAACATCTTTAGCTTCCAAGGAGACCCTAGAGACCAACAACCTGTTACGATTGCCTCACAAGCATCAATGAGAACCCCCATGTGTCATGCAGACAGACATAAAGGGAGAACAAAAGAGAAGGGTAAGGTGAGGATAGGTGACGAGGTCAAAAGCGATGGGAAAGAGAACATGGCATAGAGCTAGATGTAGAGAGTCATAAGATGGCGAAGAACAAAACCAAAGGTATGGCTAAGGAGGGGGTTGATAAATCCTAGAGGTATGCATAGAGTAGGAACAAGTCTAGAAGGTTCCCATATATGATCCATGAGTTTTCATAACTGGAAATGAAGTCTCCCAAGGCTCGAAAAGCACAGAGAAATAATCACAACATGAAGAAATGGTCCTAGCACGAAGAGAGGACATCTTCGGGTTATAAAACATCATGGTAAACAAAGACATGAGGGGGAACGATGCAAGAGGAACCAACTAGACATTAAATGGGTGTGTGGAGCACATGTGTGTGATTTCCTTGCGGGGCGGACCACCTGTCTAATCTCACCTCTAGCACCTTAGCACTATTAATGCTAATTGGACTCCTCTAACTATTATTTTCGTATGCTAATTTTGCATTCCTTCAATCATCTTCCAAAGTGTGTATTCAATCTTAATCTCTTTTTTAATTGGCATGATCTACCAGCTAATTATGAACTTGGTGACTAACTTTGATTCTTGATCCCTCACTCTAAAACAAGTGTTATAGTGGTTATTGCTCTTAGATGTAGGTATATATTGATTGTTTCAACTTGTATCACAAGAATTGTCATTGTCATTATTGCTCCTTCTAGTAATTGTGGGGACAAAACTTGTCCTTGGTAGTCATATTGAACTCATGTCATGTCATAGATTGAGTGGTTCCAAGTGTCTATATGCACTCACATAAGTTTTCCCACCATAAGAAATATTTCTCATACACACAACTTTGCAAAGATAACTTTGCCCTTATTTGTGTGTTACTACACCTTGAAATAGGAATTGGGCTACCTCAACCATTCATCGAGTCACAAAGTATCCATTTGATCATCATAAGGTGGAATTTCCACCTTGCTCTCTCCTTTAAGAGAGGACCCAAATTTTGCAATGGATTTGATCCACCTCCTCTTAATTTTGGATTAGAATGGACACAAGGTTTCTCAAGGGATTACCAGTCTATAGTGTTATGATGAAGGTTGTCAAATTTTGCACCAACTAAGCAATATAGGTCATTTTTCCATCCATATTCATTATTTTTCAATCGATATTGGAAATTCCTTCCTTGAGCATAATTAGCACAATCACAACACAAATTGATATACCTAATGTTGATGGAAGGAATGGAAAAATCCTCACTCAAGCATTTTCAAATCTCACTAGGCTAGGTGAGATAGATGGGATTATCACCCTGGGCTTATAGTCTGTCAAAAATTTCAATCAAACCTCAAGAAATAGATTCTTGGATCTGATGCTATTATAGAAATTTGTATCTTTTATGCAAAAATTTAAAAAATAAAAAATGTACTTGCCAAATAAATTTATAAAATATCTAAATAAGCAAATGCAAGATATCATAAATCTGAAAATCAATGTACAACAAGTCTCATAAATCAAAAGAAATCAACAAATAACTTTATTGATATCAATCTTAGTTACAACTGAGCTTATTTTTTCAAACCCATGCGAGGGTTGGATAAGAATTAGACTTAGAAGTCTAAGATGTTATTTGACTCATACATAAACAATTGGTATCTCAAAAGAAGAAGACTAGAGCCAAAAACTGAATTGGACCAATCCAAGCTAGAAGTGCATCATGGTCTTGACTCTGCAAAACTAGCATTAATCAACACTAAAATAATTTCAGAACTTCCAACTAAACTAAATAGACTATCAAGGAGATTGAATGACCTTCGAGCATGTCAATAATCAATGTTTCCTAGTCCTTTATTTGTCAACTTTAGAATAACCCTGCTATCAACAAGATAACTTAGCTCTAAAGAAACTCGTAATGGAATAAATGAACATATATTCTCACTTGAGGCAAGAGAAAACCTTATCATAAGTCTTTCTCTCTATTTTCTCATGTCCCCTCATTTGTCTAGCTCTCCTCCTTTTATGTCTTCAAAAAGTAGTTTGAATAGTTCAACTACCTTTTTGTTATAAAGTTAAATAACTTTAGTTAGAAGATGACAACTTTAATTTATAATAAAGGTAAATAAATAATAAATAATAGGTGGGGTCCCCCTAAGTCTTTGTTCCTTTATTTCCAACATTTCCCTTGTAACTCCACAATATAATTAAATATCATGTATAAACCGACATCATAAAATATACTAAAAAGTAACTTATATAAACATGCCACATCAACAAACACTTGTACCTCATTATACTAAAAATTTTGTTTTCATGAGCGGAAAAGCAGGGAAAAGAAACATACACACTCATTACCAGTCAAATTCAGAGCCATTGCTACCTTATTAATACACAAAAAGTCTGCAAGATATGTTTCATAGACTGACAAGTACATACCTCATCCAAAAACACTTATATACTAGTAATGGAGGCCAAAACAGTTGTTGCAACCAACAAGAGGAGGGTTTCCAAGGTCGAGCTTGAGCCCTTCTTCCACAAACCAAACTCAAACAAAATGACCAAAACCCCAAGCAACAAGAGGTGTTAAAACATAGAACTATGGGAGTTAATGCCCACATCCTTGCCATTCAATGCATGACCATCTCATCACGTCGATGTTCCAACCTCATGTCATATGCATATGCCAACTCAATGCATTGCATAAACATTATTTCATATTAACATTTAAACATTATCATAAATGAAGCCATATAAACCTTGAAACATATGTTATGTGTTGTGTCAATTAAATGTTACCTCCAACATGTCACTTCAATGTTGTACCCTATGATTAGCATGTATATCCATATGAATTGGCCAGGGCTTATACCTTTGCGCATAGTATAATCATATATATCATGCTTAGTTAAATTATATTCCTTGAACAACCATATACTATATAGTTTGTAAAACTTCACCTTGGCATGTCTTGGTTGCCAAATGAATAATGTCACACACACACACATATGTCAAACCCAAAAATAAACCATATAAACTTTGATAAAAGTTTATATCTCTTAAGCCTTTAAACTTAATATACTTTGAATGTCATAGTATAGGAATTAAACTTGATTTCATTATGCATATAATCATAGGAACATAACAAACCCCTTGCAAATTATTTCATGAGTGTCATGTTAATGTTGCCATGATGGTGAGAAGTAAACAGAGTTACCATAACTCGATGTTTCCGCAAACTGCCATATATCATATTTAAATGCAAACAAGCATTTTGCATCATCTAAACATGTGTAGTGATAAACACCACAAGAACTTTGAATCAATATACCATTACTTTGAAGCATCATGATATCTCAACTGAAAAGATGATATGCCAACATGTTGAGAGAAATATTATGTCTGGAAAAACTGACTTTAGTGTGTTTTCTCCTAGGGGACCCGCCCATTATTATTTCATAATATATATCTATATGTGTGTGTGTGTGTGTGTTTTGTAATACTTTGTAAGTTTTTATAGTAGTTGACGAATTTATGAATCAACACCTAATTAATCATACACCAACCTTGAATTCTATGTCATGTTTGATTAACTTAGCAAATACAAACAAAAGTCAAGCATTTATTATGTAAAATTTGGCGGGATGAATTTGAAAACAAATTAACTTTGAATTCTTGTCAAAAGGGTAAATTTATAGTAAGAAATGCAAACAACATGAAGCTATGACAACTATCCAACAAATCAACTAATTATCCAACCCCAATTATAATGTCATGAGGTATATATTTAACCTAGCTAAGGAAGACATAACACTCCATCCCTTGTTTGTTCTTATTGTTTGTAATAAGGTACTTTTTAGAAATCTAAGGAAGAGTAAGAGACATAGGTGGAAGACAATTCATTAAAATTGTGGGCATTATGCATGTGCCAATATATTGAATTTTCCAACCATTCCAACATGCTTTCATCATTTGGTTGTGTGTATGTATCAAAGTTAGTGCACGAGGTTGTGTTACAAAATTAGTGGTTCGTAGTGTTGTGATCCAAGTGGATATCGGTGGCCACCCACCTTCTCCAACTGGCCCAAAACATGTTTCTGGCAATTTTGGTAATTTACTATTTTTAGCAGTTTTTTCAGGTCCTGAACTTCCGGGGCCATTTTGAGGCCCTAAACGATGTTTTTTTTGGTATGTTTCTCTTGCAAAATACCATCTACGATGCTATTTTGTCTCAAGCGTTGTAGGCCTCAGATAGATCTTTCCAACGAGTTATCAAGCGCCCCAAACGGAGATCGTATGCAAAAGTTACGCCCCTAGAAAGTTGACGTATCAACTACCCCCATCGGGGCCCACAAACCTTTTGGCTTTTCATCTTCCGGGGTAAGGGTTTTGGATTTTACTTATGTTAAAAAGGCCCTTAGAGCCTCACTGTAATA
The DNA here is from genome assembly GCA_000966675.3 of Picea glauca. Classification (NCBI taxonomy): domain Eukaryota; kingdom Viridiplantae; phylum Streptophyta; class Pinopsida; order Pinales; family Pinaceae; genus Picea; species Picea glauca. The sequence continues at coordinate 482,812 of JZKD02S1673522.1, forward strand.
ATCCTCTTCTCACGGATGCGAGTAGCCGTCACATCTCTTCTCAGAGATAAGCTACCACCATTCTAGCGAGTCTTTCACTCTATATTTTCAGTCTCTGTACATTTCTTTGATTAATAGAGATCGTGTATTATTGTATATCTGTGTTTATGGTTGCATCTCTGATACATTTCTGATATATTACTGGATATACGCGATATCTCTGTGCATTTCTTTATTATATCTCCGCTCTCATTTCGTGCCGAAAATAATCCGGATCATGTTGTTATTGCACAAGGATTTTAACATGTCTATAACAAAATTCTATTTGTTACTCTCATCCATGCCAAGAGTTGATCAATAAAATGTACAATGCTCCATGTTGATGTTATTGTGCTATTTAAGACCCTTTACTACAATGATAAAAAAGATGTGCCTATACTTACACAAAAATTTTGTCGAACTTCTCTTCAGTGACTCTAATTTTCATGGACTTAGTCAATCTATGAATTCTTCAGAGATCACAATATAATGACAAAATGACCTAGATCAAGAATAACCCATCATGAAGCTAATCTTTACAAAATTTACTATAGTCGTACTTTACATCTAGGAAATCTACCATATCTTGTACTTGCACCAAGAAATATAAGGTGGAAAAATGTTTTAATGTTAAAACATTTTGCCAAAAAAACTAAAGTTGTATGGATCTACTCGATCACTAGATGAAAAGCAAAGAAGTCCCATTAACATGTTGACACCACTAACAATTTTATATCACATGGGCTTGCCACATAGTTGACATGGTAAGAGGAGGATCTCCTTCATATGTATATTTGCTTTATCTGTTAACATTGATGATCCCATAATAGTGAAAGAGGCAATGGAGATGGAAGATAAGGAGTCTTGGAGATTGGCCGTGGATGAGGAAATAGATGCACTTAGAAATAATGATACATGGGACTTGGTCCCATTGTCTGATGGACGAAAACCCGTTGGATGTAAATGGGTGTTCAAAAAGAAGATCGGTTTAGATGGAAATGTTGAAAAGCACAAGGAAAAATGGTTGCAAAAGGATATTCCCAGGTCGAGGGGATAACTTTTTCTAACATATTTTCCCTAGTTTCTAAGTTAGCATCCATTAGGCTATTGTTATCTATTGCAGCGGCCTTTGATATGGAGATAGAACATATGGATGTGAAAACAACATTCCTACGTGGTGACTTGAATTAGGAGGAGATCTATATGACACATCCATAGCATGATGTTAAAAAATGTAAAGAGTCGATGATTTGCAAGTTAAAAAAAGTCTTTATATGGTCTCAAACAATCTCCCAAAATGTGGTACCAAAAGTTTGATTATTTTGTGTTGGGATTAGGGTTTTTGAGATACAAACCAGATCACTACGTGTATTATAAACATGATGGCGGTGATTTCCTTCTTATCACTCTATATGTAGATGATATGTTATTTTTTGGTAATAGGGAGGATGTGATTTGTGATTTGAAGTCTCGTCTTTCAACACAATTTGATATGAAGGACTTGGGGGTGCAAAGTATATCTTAGGAATCGAGATCATGAGAGACATAATGAAAAAAAGGCTTTGGTTGAGCTAGAGTAAGTATGTAAACTTTGTGCTACAACATTTTTACATGGAAGATTGCAAACCATTGAGTGTTCTAATTTCCGAGAGAACTAAACCCTTAGTTGAGTAGTGCCCTACAACACCTACAGAGCTGGGGGATTGTTGACAAAAAAAAATGATTTCCTTGATTTTCCTCTCTTTGGAATAATAATAAAAAAATGATATCAAAAGTAGAAATTTGTGTATGCTCATTAGCTCATGGTGTAACCCTCAGTCTCATCTTCGTCGTGTATTTTACGTAATCAAAATCTGAGTTTGTATACCCGAGATACTCATAGTTTTATCCAACCACATGGTAAAGAGATTGCAAACTGCCTGACAAAGAGATTGCAAGAAGAGCTTCGAAGAATTGATGATGAATTCCGTCTAAGTGTTGTGCGTCTATTCCCCTCTTCTTCCATACGCAACACCCCCTTCCCCTCTTCTTCCATGTGCAACACTTAGTCGTTTTTCAACTTACATTTCCCTCTCCTTTCACTTCGTCCAACACATAAGTCCTCTCCTCTCCATTTTTCCATCTCCATACTTAGCCATTTTTCAATTTTCAACTTCCTCTCTGATCCCTCCACTTCTCTTCTCATCTCATACTTAGTCATTTATCTCATATTCCTTACTCTCCTCACCATACTTAGCCATTTCTCTCTTTCCACTCTACTCTCCATACTTGACCTATTCCATATTCCATACTTAGTCGTTTCTACGTTCATTTTTTATTTCCATACTTAGCCATTTCCATTATTTTCTATTTCCATTTTCCTTTCCTTTCCATTATTTCATTTTCCATTTCTATTTTTCTTTTCCATTTTTCTTTATCATTTTCCTTTTCCATTTTCCATTTTCCATTTTCTTGTATTTCATTTTCCATGTCCATTATTTTGTTTTTCATCTTTTCCATATTTCACATAACTCCTCCCCAACACTTAGTCATACTTCTTATGACTTACTGCGGGCCCACATGATTTTTATGACTCTTCTATATACCCCACACTCTCGCTCATCCATAGTCTTGATCTTCTCAATCCCTCTCCTTCCTCAAGACTTCCTTCAACACTTGAACATTTTTACAACTCCTTTTTTACAAAGTCTTACCTCATCCACCATCCTCGTACTCCCACTCATTTGATCCCTCTCCTGATTGTGCATGGTCTCGATTGTGCATAGTCTCGCATGTGCTTGTCCTTCCGATCCACCTCCTTACCTACCTTTTTATTCACTCACGTAAATGCTTCATTTATTTTATTATTGAGAAACAATAATAGTTCTTATCCTAAGTTTATTTCCCTTTATTTACGGGTACACCTCCTAATGACACATGGTAATGAAGACCTATTATACATAGAAACGTGGCAGTGATGTGGACCTGTTGAGTTTTGTACCTTGGGAGGTGTTCCCCATGTGCTTATGACCTCCTTAGCACATGAGGAAAGGACATTACACTTTGTACCTTGTACTTTTGTCTAATTTCACTTTGACTTTGTCTAAAGTGGAATTTAGTCATTTTTGGTCTAAAAGTGACTATTAATTCACAAAGGGGTGAATTAGAGACATAAAGTTGACTTAGGAAACTTAACCCAGAGTGGGTTATTGATTTAGATATTAATGGTGAGATCTCAACCATCGATTAGATGGGAGATGAGATGATCTCCACCGTTGATATCTTAGGTTTCCTTATGCATTTCAAAGAGGGGCGCAAAGGGTGAAGGACGACGCATTGTTCATTCATTCACTTGTTCATTGAGAGAGGAGCTCTTGGAGGATGAGCATGAGGTCACATTTGTGAGGATGTTTGAGC
>JZKD02S1673522.1:492143-509773 GCA_000966675.3 Picea glauca
TTGTATTTATTTTGGTATGCATGTGCTAACATCTGGACACTAAAACTACATGCTAGAGCACCCAAAATCGAAAGTATAACCATAACAAATCAGCAAGAAACACTTGGACTGTTGGTTGTTATAAAACAACAACAAATACTTTACCTGGCAGTTGAAACTTAGAGCCTAATTGTGGTCAAAGATAGACCCAATAGACAAGCTGATAGGACCTGTAAAATCTTCAGGACCTGCCCTCGGGTGACGCATGGCAGTGACATGGACCTATCCCTGGATGACACGTGGTAGTGATGTGGACCTACCTCGGGTGACACATGGACGGACATAGGTGACTGGACAGTGAGTTGGCACGATGACTAGGTAATGATGTGGTAGTCAAAAGATATGTTATGCACAAGATACATGGAATTCTAGGGCTTCCCTCTACCTCACATACAAAGAACATGGAGATGTAATTTCAATATAAATATTTCAAGAGCACTATCCCACATTGTGTGTTGGATAAAGAATTTGAATTTGAAATCAAGGGACAAGACTTACCCACGAACCAGATCAACGGTGGCTGAGTCTCCATCTTTCAGAGCTCATAACTTTTGATCCAGACGTTTGTTTTGAGCAAACAAGACCTCGTTGGAAAGGTAAAGAGATGAAGAACACTCTAGAATTGGTTTCATTTGCTGAAATATCAGTTATTAGGTCCTAAAAATTACATTACATTCAGTACTATTTTCATACTTAAAAACAAATTATTTCCAGAAAATGATTATTTAAAGAAATTCTTGAGTTCTAAAGTGTGTCCCAATTGATAGCACACATATCTAAGTTCACAAAGAGGATAAATAAAACCATAACCTTAACTAATTTTTTTTTCAATAATATTAAGAAGAGATTATAAAATAGAAGAAGAGGTAGATTCAAGAGGTGGGCATTGTTGGTATTGGGGCAGTGGGTTGTTAGAGAATTTTTCTACATGGGTCTTTCTGCTAGAAGAAAGTTATGTCTTTCAAAATATTTGTGAATCGGTATTCTTGACTTTCCCTTTCATATTCCTTTCTACTCAACTCTCTCAATATTCTTCCATACATTCCCATGACATTTCAGGTCCAGAGGAGCAGGATCCCTGCTTGTAAAAAGTGGATGCAGTTTATTTTAAGCTCATGTAATTGTCATTGAAATCTTGTTGAGGTTGTTTCATCCCTCTTCTTTCCGACATTTTTAAGCTTGTTTTATTTGGGATATTATTATTAATTTCTCCCACAAATAACTATTTCGGGGCACAACTAACTATTTCAGAGCACAACTTTAGTGATTTCTTAAACTTTGAGATTTTCAAGTATGAGATTTTTGGAGCGTGCTCATCATAATCTTGTTCAATTTTAAATGCAATAATAATCTAAAGTTCTTTGATGACCTATCCATTTTACTTTTCTTTCATCTTGCAAAGTCATAATTGATCTTGGACTCAAAACATTTTAAAAGGAAGGCAAGATATATGTCAAAAGCAAACTTTGTAAAAATATATTTCAGTTATATTTACTTCTTTTTATTTCCATGAATAAGATGATGTGCTTAGTGACTAAATCTTCTAAATGAGAGCTTTGTTGAAAGATATTTTGGAGCTTTCTCTTTAGCACTCACCCATTGCATTCATTTACAACCATGCAAAGAATCTTCCAATATATCAACAAAGGAGTACCACCTCTTTGAAGACGCAAGGGGATTATATCCTCGTGAGGTTGTTGTTGAGATCTTGAACAATCTGAACATCAAGAAGGATATGGTTTATGTTCCTTATGTCAATGCAATTGTTAGTTTGATGTATGTTATGTTTTGTACTAGACCAAACATTTCCCAAGCAATGGGAGTCTTAAGTCAATTCATGGCTAACCCTGGACGTGAACACGAGGCTACAGTGAAGAGGGTCTTTAGGTATTTTCAAGGTACCTTTGAATATTCCATTTGCTATAATATTGATGTTTCAAGGGACCCACACTTGGTGGATATACAAGGTTACGTGGATTCTATTTGGGCAAGGGATGTAGATAGAAGGAGATATATGATTGGATATGTGTTTCAGTTGTTTGGTGGAGTAGTGAGTTGGATGAGAAAGTGACAAGTTGTGCTCGCTTTGTCCATTGCAGAGGCAGAGTATATGGTAGTTACTCATGCCTGTAAGGAGGCCATTTGGCTTATGAAACTATATTCAGAAGTAGGGCTATGTCAGAAAACTATTATGATTCATTATGATAGTAACAATACCATTTGTTTGGCTAAGAACCCAAACTTTCATGCAAAGACAAAGCATATGGATATCCAATACCATTTTGTTAGGGACATGGTAGTGGATGGAAAGGTGATACTAGAGAAAGTTGACACCTTGCACAATGTTGTAGATGCATTGACAAAACCAGTGAGCACAAATCAATTTAAGTGGTGTTGTGAGTCTATGGACCTTATGGGCCCTAGCAATTAGCTCACAGTGTGATGCATTCTCTCTGCACCCTTGAAAGTTATATGACAAGTCGAAGAAAGTTGACACATGTGTGTCATACACCTTGCAGTGCTATAGTTGAGCAGAGAATATTGTGGTGCTACAGTAGAGGAAATAATATTGCAATGTTGTAGTGGAGCAGAGGATATTGCAGTGCTGCAGTAGGGGAAAGAATATTGCAATGCTATAATGGAGCAGAGAATAATGTAGTGTTGTAGTGGAGAAGAGAAATGATAGGGAATAACCTATTGGTGTTTCCCAACAAGTAGAAATGGAAAAACCATAAATGGTTTACGGTTTTATTTATGCCTATTCATTTAGTGCAAAGGCTAGAGGAAACGTGAGAGTAAGTTTTATCTTACTGTTATGTTGTTGAATTTTCTCCAAAATTATATTATGGTTGAATACTCTTGTTGAGAGCACATAGACTTTGTATTGTAACCATTTAGTTATTGTAATATGTTGAGTGTGCTTTAGGGTGTGGGGTTTTTTCTTCTAGAAGGATTTTTTGCAGGATAACATGTTGTTAATCGTTTGTTGTTCATTTCATTTGTTTGCAACTGTTATGTTTTAATTTCTTCATGTTCTTCTCTCGTATATTAGTGTAGGAAGTGTATTCCACACATTTGCTCCCTTTTAGTCAAGGGAGATACTTTGTTATAGTAAGACATTAAAAGACCACCTCTGTTGGCTAAGGATAAATACTTCATTATAGTAAGATCTTTCAAGACCCTTAAAAGATACGTCATTCCAAGATTTGAAAGGCCCTTTGTATTCATTGGGGCATTAAGAGCATTATAATTAGGCTTTCCAAATCTCTTAAAAGGGGTACTTCATTCCATGGTTAATCCCACGAAAATAACAATGCATCATCTTTGTATACTTCAATAAAATTAGTATATTGGCCAAATATGTAATCCATCATGCCTTGTAACAATGCAAGGACATTGTGCAACCCAAATGGCATTACATGTCACTCATATATTAATGCTCTTGAAACAGAGAAAAATGTTTTATGCTTGTTCTGTGATCTGGATTAGATAATATCCAAATTTGCTGTCAAATTTTGAGAATACCCTAGCATGTCCTATCCTCTAAATAAGCATATCCTCGTTGGGCAATGGATAGTTAAAATGCACAATAATTTGATTGAGTGGTTTGTAATTGATTACCATCCTTGGCTTACCACTCACTATTTCAACCTCATTTCTTCCGGGGAAAGCTAGATATGGATATTTGGACTTACTTTTTCTTGAGCAATTTGATAGTTTTCTTCTTAGTCTTGTCTTTATTTGTTGGAGTCATGGGACTACGCTTACCATATACACCATTATCGTGACATGCATTTATGTCTATTTCTGGCATTTATTTATCCCATAATTGAAGTGGATTTTTCTAAGAAATAGGCCTTTAATATGGCTATATTCCGCTCCTTTGAAGTTTGTTGTAGGTGAGATGTGGTTATTTGCATAAAATTGCAAAACATCTCAAAAGTCTCTTTCACTACCTGATTTATGCTTCCATTTGCCTCTTGCCTTGGCCATTGAGATTTATTTTCCGAAGTCTTAGTAGTACACCATTTTCTCCACCAACTTTACACATTAAACATACATTTGAATTGGTAATTATATTAATCACGTCTAAAATGTCATAAATAAGATTAGATGGCAGGAATGATCATAAAATTCACAAAAAGATGTAGTGACTTTCTTACCTCCTAATCTGAGCTAACTTCCACATACATTCTTACTCAATAAAAAATTTCCATTGAATGTTTCACTTTAGATTGGGGTTGTCATATGTTTCCATTATTTAAACATCCAAGGGCGAGTCATACTAATGTCTACAAAAGCATCATATTTATGTGACTGTTTTCTTATTTTGATTTGTACATGAACAATATGCACACTTGGTTGCTTTCATCTTGTGAAATATGAACATCACTTATGGATCTACTTCTTGTTGTTAAGCATTTTTAATTTCATACTTCTTACGAGGGACTAGTAAATCAATATTGACCTTTTTGTTGTTGTGCTACTCGTGATTCTTCTAGTGACTCTTGATCTTTGAATACTTGTGATATTGTTGAATTCACGGTTTCTTTGTATTAACTAGATTTTGATTCTTCTAATTCTTCTAGCTTATTGTATTTTGAACCATTTTTTGAACGTCTTTCACAACTTTCGAGCTCTTCTTCATCTTCTTTGTTCATACTAACTAACCATATTCCTATGCTGAACCATGCCATCATCTTCCATACTAACATCATCTTATTTTGCGAGGATATATAAATCTTCTTAATTTTCCTACTTGAACTACTTCCTACCAATTGGAATCATGTTCTTCTGCATATGACCTTTTCACTTTGTTTGGAGGTTTTCAAGGGCATTCGTTTGTGAAGTGTCCTTTTTTAGAGCATATGAAACGACAAGATTTTGAGAATAATTTTTCTGTCGACACAGTTTTTGATTTCATGTCTGGATTCAACAATTAAATAAGCATAATAAATTGTTTTCCAACTCTTTTCTGTACTTCTATCTCTTGAATAATCAAATCTCCAATTATATTGAACATGTTAGAAGAATTGATTTTTTTCCATGAAATTCTCAGAAGGAAATCCAAGGAATGCTTCCCCACATTCATGGATGGCATCCATAGCAAGCTTGGTGACATAGGCTAGTGCAACTCACTTAGGGGGATTCAAACTAGGCACTTTCTAGCACAAAAGTGGTCAAATGCGCAACAAAATTAGTGACAATGTGTTGATCTAACCCCTTGGGCTTCTGAGAATTTAATTTTTGCCTAAATGATGCAATCTAGTTGTATATACAAGATTATTATATTGACATACATATTGGTCAAACTTACAATAATCTTTTAACTACATCTTTGCTAGATTTACATAGGTTTGAATTTGTTTATCTCTCATACAAGAGATAAATTTGTTCATTAGTGCACCTTCTAGGACATATAAACTTGCATTACAAACTACATTTTTATCATCTTCTATAGTTGAATCCCACCAAATTCTTATATACTAGTCATTTGTCAAGTATCGATATCAATAATTTCAAAATTACCAGCCTTTCTACTCTTTGCATGGTTCTTAAATAGGCTATCCAAATCTTAAAACTGTCCAATGTATTTTTTGTACAATCAAGGTTTAATAGATAACCCTGAGTAGTGGTTTTGTACAAATCCTTAGCTACTAGTAACTCATCACATTTTACCTTAATAGTTGATTGTGTTTTTGTTGTATAGGATAAGTTCATATTTTCAAATTTGACTAGAGCTTTCCGTTGAAGCAAAGATGGGATGTATGGGATCTCAACTTTTAATTCTTCTTTAACCAGTGCCTTTTCTCAGCTTCAGACTTTTTATTCCTTATGGATGACTCATTATTCCAGTGGAACATATTGACATATTTCTTCCTTTTCATTTTTTGTTACTTGAAATGTTGTGAGGTCTTGTAAGTTATTATTTCTCATAAGTGTTGTTGGATATTTTCTATCTTCTTTTCAACATCTTCTTCTAATGGATCAAGTAATTATTTTTCCCAACAACCTTTGTTTGCATTATCTCGTGTTGTTTTCTCTACTATGCAGGAATGGTCAACCCTCCATTTCATTGTATATTTTTCTTGGGAAGTAGTCCATTACTTCCTCTTTTTGGGGCATCTTCCTCTTGTGAAAATTTGTTTTTTATGGACTACCCATGAATCTTTATCTTGTTCATCAATCAAATATTTTCCTCTTATCATATTCGAAGTATGGAGCTTGGGTATGTATGGCTTCTCAAGGACTGATGGAAGAAGTAACTAAGAATGAATCTTAGGAATACTAAATGAGTTTTTGTGTGTTTTCTCAAAGAATTATTATTGGGGTTTATCCTTTTTAATCCTAATGGGCTTGGATCCTTTTGTTAACTCATAAAGTTGGAGATGGTCTCCTTGTTGCACCAATTGTAAAGTAAAAATAATTGTTTTCAGGGTCGATACTCTTGGTCTTACAAAAATATTTTTATAGATAATTTTCATGCTTGGGGACTATTTTCCTACAAAACTATATTCTTATACATGGATTTATTCAGCTCCACACAATAGGGCATATCCCAAAACTTAGGGATTGGAAGTTCCTCGATTATGGGACCTTGACTTCAGGTAGAACCAAACTTTGTGTTCAACTTGATTGTTCCAACTCGTTCAACACAATTATAGGTAGTATTTAACAAATAAACATACAACTGACTTTAATAGCTAAATATTTAGATTGGTCTTTCATATTGATCCCTTTAACACCTACAAGTAGTTTCCTAGTTCCAGATAACCATTGGTTTGTAAGTCTCATATGGAAGTTCGAGAGAATATCTACATAAATTGAACCTTGATTTAGGGGACATATAAATGACCAACTTTAGCATCTTCAAACATATTAGGATGATGTTCTAACAAAGCAACACAAGCAAACCTATTTAAGCCAAGCCAAGAAAGAGGACTAAGAGTGATTCTATAGCAATTGAAATGGGTATACTTATATTTTCTCTCACGCTGTAAATTTTTTATCTCATAATTGGAAAATAAAGGGAGTAAACAAATATGAACACCTTCATCTTGAATCTTTAGATTAATTTCAAAGATCAGAATATATGTCAACACAAACAATTGAAAGGGATGGACTTTATAAAATTTTATCAACTTCAACAATGATAGATTCCATTCTTCTTATTGATTTTCTTCTTCAATGTCATTCTTATAATCAACCACTTGTCTCTAATCAACTTTCGAGACTTAGAGAGTTCACGCATTCTTGTTACACGTCATAAAAGCCAAAAGGCATTCGAGTGTTGCAACCCCTTGAGCTTTTATTTATAGAAAGCATTCGAGAATGCTCAAAACCCCTAAGATTGCATAATCCCACTAGGAACACCTTAGTGATATGCTTAACAACGTGATCCCCTATTTTAATGTAGGATCACACATCTTCATGTTTAAGGTACAATTATGGATGTTTGACTAGGTCCATCGGTATTGAGAATTAAAGGAGTTCAAGGTGGAAGGAAGGAATACAAGAAAATTAATAAGGAATGGACCCAAACAACCATCTAATTGTCAAAGGAGATTCCCAAAGACAACCCCAAAAGTCTTAGATAACAAAACCAAGGGAGATTGAACAAAGTGCAATAACTAGAATTTCATCTAAGTAATGACCAAGTGTAAGGTATAACACTATCATTGAGCTAAAGTGCATCATGAGTGAATTTTGCATGATTGGGTCACAATGTTAAGGCTGTACGTCAAGGATTTTAGTGTGCTTACAAAAAAACATTATTTTGTCACCTTGATCCATGCAAGGAGTTGACCACTACAATGTAAACTCCACGTATGCTGTTGCACTATTCAACACTTCTAATACAATGATCAAAACTACATGTCTATAGTTAGATAAAATTTTGGTTGATCTTCTCTTTAGTATGACTCCAATTTTCATAGACTTAGTTGATCTATGAACACTTTCAAAATCATGACATAATAATAAAATGACTTAGATCAACAATTACACATCATCAAGTTTGTTTGCACAAACTCCACTCGAACAATGGTTGATATCAACTCGCAATCCAATTTTTATAGACTTAGAAAATTTATGAACACTTTCAAAATAAATGACTTAGATCAACAATCACACATCACGAAGTCCATTCTCACAAACTCCACTTGAAAAATGGTTGATATGTACCCGCACTCCAATTTTCATAGATGTAATCAATTTATAAACAATTTAAAAATCATTATGTAATAATAAAACGACTCAAATCAACAGTCACACATCATGAAGTCCATTCTCACAAGCTCCACTTGAAAAATGGTAGATATGTACTCGCACTTCTAGTGTAAGGTGGAAAAATGATAATTATTTTGGCCAAAACATTGAGTTATATGGATGACAAGATAGAAGGCCAAAAAGTCATTGCAATAAATACGTTAGACATCACTAACCATGTTATATCAGATCAATGAGATTTATGTGGTGAGGGTTTCCAGTAATGTTCGGAAAAACCACAGTGTTGCTAATGGATTGTCGACGTTGCTAATGTTATATCACTTGAGCTTGTCATGCGGTTGCCACAATAAGAGGACCCAAACTTCTTACTTAGTGCACCACAACTTTCTCTCCTCCCTTACATATACATGATTTACAGACAATGTACTTGGCAAAGTTAAAGTTGACAAGTTTACTCAGTTTGACCTTGAAATGAGATGAGTATGCTCAAGGCTATAGCACTCGATCAAACTTGGGCAAACTCATCGAGACTAACCTCATTTGACCAAGCTTGCCAATTCCATACTCTAACAAGTATTTATCGAGCTTGATCAAATTTGTCATAGAAAACAAATTCTCTCTACTTCAAATAAATTAAAGTGGGTTTTTGTTTTGTTGGTTTTTTTAGTTACCAAGTTTATGTTTTGAGTATTTCTTGAGTTCAAGTTATATTGTTGCTCTTTGGCTAAGGTTTTTAAGGGTGTATACTTTGTTTCTAAGAGGTATTGACAGGTTCTTTGTTGATTGGGGGTCAATACTTCATTACAATAAGGTTTTGCAAGGCTTTGAAGGAGTAATTCGTTCTAGGTTATGAAAGGTCATGTTTGTTAGTTGAGGTATTAGAAGCATTATAACAAGGTTTTGCAAAGCCTCCATGTTACTTCATTCGAGGTTTTAAAAGGCTCACCAAGTCCTTATTTATGTGCCACATGACTCTAACCAATGTCCGAGACTTAGAGAATTTGATCATTATTCTTAAATGCCATACAATTCAAAAGGCATTCTAGTGTTGCAACCCCCCCAACTTTTATTATAAAAAAAATAAAGAATGCACAACCCCTTAAGATTGTATAATCCTACTAGGAACATCTTAGTGCCATGCTTTACAACGACTAGATCACATGTTTTGATGTAGGATTGCACATTTTGATGTCCAAGGCACATTTGAGGAGGTCTGTCCTAGGTTGATTGAGAGCCAAAATCAAGGGAATCCAAGGTGGAAGGAGGGAATCCAAGGAAATAAATAAGGAACGAAACCAAACAACCAAAAAATGGAAAATGAGATTCCCAAAGATAAAGCCAAAGGTTTTAATAGCGAAACTAAGGTAAATCAAGGAATGTGTGATAATTAGAATTTTAGCGAGGTAAAGATAAAGTATAAGGTACAATGCCATCATTGGGCTAAAGTGTATCATGCCCACATTTGACCAAGAGCATGCGACTTTAGAGACTCCAATAGACTACCGTGTTAATGAGAAGAACAAAGTTTCAAACTATAAATACTCTAATTGTTATCTTTAAAACTAGCTCAAGTGGTTGGGGGGAATGATTGTTATCCTCCTAACCTAGGCTCAATTCCCACAAGTGATATGTTGAGCTCTTAACAAGTAGTAATAATAATAATAATATATTTTTAAGGTCACGACCAAGCCATACACCAAATTGGTGTATGAGACCCCCTTGTTTGTGGGACAAGGGACCCCCTTAACCCAACGATTCGACTGGTAAAGTCCACAGAGGTATAGATACCCTACCCCCCTCTGGATTTGAACTTGTGACCTCTCAGGAGGAAGCACATGTTCTTAACCATTAGGCCCACTCAGGCTGTATGGCCTTGAATCCTATGTTAACAAAACCTCTAGCTTCTACACAATCAGATTTCCCTTGAGTACCATTCTTGAAATGAGGAGAAGAATCCATTAGGTTTCGTCAAAATATATGTTTAATAAAACAAATCCATTTTCCAAATATTTAAACTGGTTATTAAAAAATGGTTAAAGATAATGTATTGATAAGTAAAGTGGGTCAATGTTTTTTATTATAATCATAAAACTAAAGATTTAATGATTATGACAACCATCATGTAACCCAAATATCTTTAAAATGGTTAATCCTAGTGAAAAATATCCACTAAAAACCCTTGAACTTGAGAGAAATGTAGGGTGGGTATAATAACAATAATAATAATTTAGCTTTGGTAAAACCCAAAACAAAGTGAACCATCACTGATAGAACAATAATAATAATTTAGCTTTAAAAGGTACAAATAAAACCCAAACCAAAGTGAACCATGACTGATCAACAGATGCCTTAGATAGAAGCCTCCTAATTTTCGTATTCGCTGCATCGCCCGATTCGATTAAATATCTTCACGCTCTTCATTTGCTGCAAAAAATTGAAAACGGAACCCTAGGGTCCTCGTCTGCTCTATCATCAACTTCAATTCGCGATCTACAACAACGCCCGGACATTTTTGAAACCCTAGGTTGTTACAGCAGCAGCAGAGAGAGAGAGAGGACGCCGTGTTTAACAGAGGTCAGTGTATTTTTTTATTTCGTCTATTTTGATTAAAGCCATACGTATTTTGTTGAAGGCATATATATTTACAGGTGATTATGCAGAGAGCAAGGGATTTTAGGTTTCGAACTAATTAGACTTAAAAAACTACGGTCGCCATTATTTTCGTGTTATTTTGTTTTGTTCTTTTTTTCTTTGTTCATGTGCCCGGAAAATTATCTTTTCAGTGAAAATGCCGTTAAAAAAAGGCGTTTACAACACCCTAGGACATCGTCTGTTTGCATTTTGCGTATGTACAAATATCTAAAATTTGATGGCAAATATCTGACTATAATCTCCTTCGGAATATTGCAACCAGCATTCAAGAGCTCAAAGGAAAATTTAATCTTCCAATACATGCAAGTTTGAAACTGTATAATGCTCTGCTTTTGCCATCAACTTCCAGACACTGTAGGAATGTGCATACTACACTAGTTTCAGCAATTTGATTTGCAGGAGGTGCTGGTATTCGGGAAACACAATAGATAAAATTCAGAAAATTGCTCACAAAAATAGTTTAAATTAGAAGAGCTCAATGTAAATAGTACACTGATCAGGTTCGAAAAGTTTGGTGGGTTCGGGAATGGGGAATTGGGAAAAGTTCTAAAGGTTGGGATTTTGAAAAAAGTTTGAAAGGTTTGTAAATATGGAATATACAAATTTCTATTCAAAATTCTACACGTTACTCTTGAGTCAGAAATTCAAATAATCACAGAAAAATATTTGAACATACGTAAAACTATTAGAAAAGAGAGACAAATAAGTCTCAATAACATATAACGTTATCCATAGTTTGGTTTTGTTCCTTGTCTTTTTAAGGAAAGATTTGAAGGTTCGTTATGCCAGTCCAAAAGTTTTGGCCTCTGGCCAAACCTGCACCATGTCCAGCGGAGCCTGGTAACTTTGGTAAATAGTCTGACATTAAATGCAATTGCTTTGCCATACACTGCTCAATACATTGAATTTCGTTATCTATAGGAGTGTGCATGTTGCACTGGGGCAGCAATTTGACTGCAGACAGATGCTGGTATGCAAAATTCACAGTGGATAAAATTCAGAAAATTGCATGCAGTCATAGTGTGGATTCCTCTGCTGTCAGGCTGGTGAAATTTCCTTTACCTCTGCCTTTTGTTTGTTTGTTTAAGCTCCACTTTTTTCTGTTTTACATTCTTGGCTAGATATTTAGATTTTTTTTCCATGTTACTATGTGCCCACCCTCCAGCCCATAGGCTAGAATGAGATTGCTGGTACCTTGTCAGTCCCAATCAACAATTAGCTCACTAAGAAGCCCCACTCGACAATCTGCTCAGGAAGAGTGAACATGTCACAAGAGGGATTTGAACTCGGGTGGGGAGGATAACAGCTTCTTCCCTCTACCACTCGAGCTAGACCCAGTTGACATAGATTTTAAGATATATATCATAGCTATTCTGCCAAATCAAGAAACATTTTATTTTTTTTGGAACTTGCTTTGAGGTTAACACAGACTTCAGTAAGTGGAGAGACGGTATCCTTCTCTCATTTGAGAAAGCCAAAATTTGTAATAGGAATAGTGCAAAGTGAGCTAAGTACGTTGGACTTTGATCCATGGACCATAGCATTCAGGGTCTGTTCAAGAAAAAAATGTGAAATACATAGTATTGCAGTGACAGCAGTACAGGAATATTGGTTTCCATGCTTTAAGGCATTATTTGCAATAAAGAGTTCTCATGAGAAGAAGACTTCATAACGAAACAAGAATACTTTTTTTCCATAAGTTTCTTACAGTAAGGATTGTACAATATGATATAGGCAGACTTCAACCAATGTTATATGTAATAATACTTACAGTGCTAAGGAGTCCTTCAAAAGAGAAAATTAAAACTACTTGCTGCTCATATAGAGAATCTGCGACATTTAGTAAAATCTCACAGTACAAAAATTGTTGTCCTTCCTTTCTTGATTGAATAATTTCACAGAATCGATATAAGTTGCACTATGCATTCTCCTGGAAGAATTGTTGATCTCAATGATTGGACATAGCTGATAAGAAATGTCATCTATGAAACTCTTTAGAACAAATTCACATACTTGATCCTTTAATCCATCTATGAGAGCTTGCAGACCCTTCCTAGCAGTACCCTCTTTTGGGGCATTGTTCTGGGAGGACAAGTTCAGTAACAAACCCAACAACTCATGCATCAGGTTCTGTTCAGTTGCAGGAAAACTCCCCAACACCTTGCTCAACACATGCCTTGGCAGCTGGAGGATTGTTGCACACCAGATTTTTGAGCAAGTGAAGGTAAGAAAGCAATTCTTGAAACTAGAGATTTCCAAACACAGCTACCTCAGAAGCAATCTCTAATTAATTTGAGACAGTGGGGACCTCCATAGTTACTCTGCCTTGTTTTGGTCCCCCTTGATGAATGTTATGCCTTTTTAAAAATGTTGAAACTATGGACTCCACACATAGCATTTGAAGCACTTCATAAGTTCATAGGCATCCTTCAGTAGCTTGTTAGGAAAAAGTTACTCCACAACATACTCTTTAGCATTGGTGCTGTGAAAATACCCAAAATCAGTACATACAGTAATCATAGCAATGGGAAATTGTCTCTAAAATAAGACATTAACAAAGTAATATCTCCTCGCGCCTGTATTAAACTTGTCTTCACATATGTTTAGACAATGTAATACTTGGAGAAATGCATATGAACTTGAAATGTAATACTTATCTATTCATTTTGATCATTGGTTTTCTTCAGTTCTTTACAATGGAAAAGACTAAATATGAAAGAATGCATATTGATTAGCAACCTGAAAACGATAATGTTTCCCTGACATTCCTGGTAGAAAAAATTGTTGGGAGTAGGATATTGAATAGATTTCAGTCATGCCGGCTTCCACGTTCTGTAACTTCTCTATGTAAATGCTCCAGTACCAGAACCAGTCTCTCACAGATCTGCATGTTGGAATTAAGATATTTCATTTAAAAAGTCACAGGTTATTTAATTTGGATTAATATTTTGTATATTAGTCAACAGATTCATATTGCAGTTCAAAAAGAGTGACGACAAACAAACAGCCAGTGAATAATGCAGATTTGGCAAGCATAACTGCTAATTTGAGATTTGGTTTTCAAGAAAAGGTAAATTTATCTAAGAGGAAGCTAAATTGATTCATTTATGCTGCAAATGGTAGTCTTTCATGTTATGAGCTTTGAGCATGAAACAGAAGTTCTAAGCATGAAAGAGAAGCTCTAAGAAGGACCTAGTGCTTGCATGCTTTATTATAATCCAACACACTAGATCTTCTTCTGTTTTAACATTATGCCATCCACTTAGCCTTTTAAATCCCTTGGTTAGGAAGGCTAATTTTGTTTGCATTGAAGGCTTCTATTGTTGGTTAATCTGTAAGTTTGTATGAATGAGATAGTGGGGTTAACATTTGCATTGATGGGTAACAACAACATCGAGTAGTGTTGGTGGCATTGATATGGAATGAGTTGATGGTTGACAATCGACAAGAAGAATTGTACGGCTACTATTCAGTTGGGTTGTTGATTTATGATCATCATCGGTTGGTCATTCAGTTGAAACCAAATGACATTTTGTGTTAGAAACCCATTAAGTAAATAAGTAAATGGTGACTCCCATGAGAGACCCTGACCAAGTTGAAGTTAATTTAGCTGCCTCTAAATCCATAAAACATGGGACCACGAGCCCACCCACCAACGTGGCTTATAACTGCCCGCCCATTAAGGGTGAGTCATGAATGACATTAAGGGCCATTAGGGCCACTAGTCAAAATTGGAAAACATATCTCTGACATCCCCCCTTAAGATTGAATTGGGGATACAAATAAGGAAAGTTGACATAAAAGATATTTGACCACGTAAATAATACATCCCAACATCCTCTCTTAATATATAGTTGGTATAGATGTGGTAAAAAAAGTCCAAATAAACATTACAATAATCTCCCTTTATTTAATTAGGTACGGAATATAATAATGATCAATATTGACAACGACAGCTTAATCACGATGAGGTAGAAACAAGCTCTTATTGGAGTATCCATCTGCAGAACCGTAGCCTCCAAAACACCTTCACATGAACCTCTTTAGAATGGGCAAAGCAAATAGAGAGTCTTGCTTCAAAACTGTATCCTCCATAAGACACCTTTGCACGAGAACCTCTTTGGAATCAGTGAAGAAAACACAAGGAAACTCAGATCCAAGTGTGAAAGAGTATATGCACAAGTGGTTAGAGCAATAATTCAATCTCCATAATGATGTCAAATAAGATTCTCCAAAAATGACATAGATGGCAAAGAGGTTCATGACTATACACTCACAATGGTCAATAAGCAAACCAAGAACCTGACCATGTTCTCTTGGCGTTCAATATGCTCAGCGATTGTTCCAAACACCACATGCAACATGATGATCTTATCATCATAACATTCACATGTGCCAAATGAAGCAACAAATAAACGCTGCCATAAAGAAATTGTCCAACAGATATATCTGTTATGGTCAATCAATCAAAGGGAGCAATGAGGACTGCTTGACTGTACAGTGGGCGACATGAGGTTATATTCTCAAGCAAGTCCTAAAATTTCGTCGTGACTACTTGTCAATCCAACCACAATAGGTCCCGGTAGCTGGTACCGATCCAAGGTTTTGCCTTTTATGCCTCTTACTAAAGATATGTAAGAATTGCTAGCACAACAATAGGAATTTTGATGCCTGGATGGAGAACGAGAATGTCTCCGATCACAATGATTCAGATATCTAGACCACTAAGATGTGGATGGTGCTACTGAATCAAAAGAGGTAACATTTGGTTCCTACTAAACAAAGGGTGCAAAATCAAAATGTTACACTGTCGACTGGTTTTCACTAAAGACACTAAAGACAACTACATTGGGTTTACACTGCCGATTGGTTTTCTAGAAGAGCCACCTAGATATGTGATGTGTCTTTCGTGACAATGACCGTTTGTCCAACACCCATCATTGGTGCTCCATTAGTTGTCATCATCTTCACATATAAGGTAGGGCGGCACTACTATTGTTTTTCATTAGACAATCATGATACTTTAGTAGATTGCCATCACCCTCACGTTGAAGGTAGAACTCTACTTTTGTTGTTTATGAGACATTCACCATCTTAAGCATCCCTCTTGGAAGTATTCCATCAGAGTGAACTTTGCCTGAGGGTTTAAATTGGTTTGAAAAATCAAGGCTAGCGATTTCAATACTCTTAGTTGAAACATTAACTATAATTTTTCCAAAGTTACCAGGATATGGATTTGAATTTGCCAAATTTTTGAAAAGCTAGGTTTTGGATATGGTGGGAAACGACAATTACAAAAAATATATAAATATTTTTATAATTGAAAAAATAAATGTAGAGTTAAGATTCAAAACCATTCAAGAATCACAAGACTATAATTATAAGTTACAAGTGATAATCGAATAATCATCATTGATAATTTATAAATCTGAAGACTCATATCATAAAAAGTACAATACAAAAATAAGTGTTTCATTAATGATCACTCTACCAATATGATAATATAGAGTAGGCCTAACTACATATATCGAAATCGGTGTACATCCTCATCATTTGCATATGGTAGCTCTACATCATGAATAGATGCTGGGGTGTTGGGAATGTTGGAAGCTTCAGTAGGAGGCTAAATTGGTAGTGCAACATCCTCAAGCAGGTTGAGGTGAATTATTGCATTAGTGACATTTAAGTTAGAGATTTCAAGCTCCATATCCTAGATCTTGTTAGGACCCTTATTATACTGTAGATTAAAATGTGATAAAAGGTGGAGGTTGGAATGAATGTACCAAAGAGCCTTAGAGTTGATTGCTCCCAAAGAGTTAATAGTTGAGGAATTGGCAACCTGTGATAATAACTTGGTGGCTAGATAAGACAAAATAATTTAATTAATGTCCAAGTCGTTGATGATTGCAGCTATGTGAGACATTCTCTAGCTTACAAACCTAAGAGATGTGGATCATTGCAGCTATGTGAGACTTTCTCTAGCTTACAAACCTCAGAGAAAACCCCTAAGAAGGGTACGTGGTTCCTATTTGAGACAGAGTTGGAACATAGAGATGAACTCCTCCATTCAGAGAGTTGAGAAGAACTCCAGATGATTATCCTGTGGGAAAGGCGATCTGCTGAGTTGGACGTGCCTGTGGTTGAGCACAAGATGAACGTGTGGAACCCCAAAGTGATGGGTGCATCGTCATGAGAACATAAATAAATATGATGTATTATCCTCCTCTGAGCAATAGAGTTGATGAGAAACTCCAGATGACTCTCTTGTGTGATCTAGTGGAAAAGAAGATCTGTTGAGTGGACGTGCCTGTGGACGAGCACAGGTGAACGTGTGAAGATCTAGTTCTTCTGTGTAATGCAGTGAGCCAGAGATATGGACATCCCTATGGATGTGCCCTTAGTGGATGAGCACTAGTGGGTGTATCAGATCCCTTGCTATTGTTCAAGAATCAGACCTGCCTGTAACCCTAATTGTAATGTAAAGGGTACAGGTTGGCCCCACCTTAATGTGATTAGTAATAGATGTAAAAGATAATTAATCTGGTTAATATTAATTATAATGTGACTTAGAGAGGTCGACCCTGTTGTGCAATAAACACTTCTGTTGATAGGACAAGTCTAATATAAGTAAAGGAAGATTCCCCATTGTGGAATCATATCCTTCACACAAGTTTGGAAATTTCAGCAAGTACATCTTCTTGGGAAAAGTG
>JZKD02S1673522.1:516351-532190 GCA_000966675.3 Picea glauca
CCTCAATGAGAGGAAGGACCTCTTCCTATGGTGGAGGAGGTAGCGGTAAGATTTTCTAATGGGGGTCATGTCAAAGGTGAAACACAAGTGTTTACGGAGAGGTATACATTTCTTGTCTTACTGATGGTTTATGGGGCAAGATCCAAGGGTGGGGTTATGTACGTGCTGCTGGATGGAGTGGGGTTATGAATTGAGGACTGACTCCCTTAAAACCTTGTAAAGAGTCTCCTACTTGGTTGTGGTTGTGTATAGTGACCAAAGATGAATTGTGCCCTTGCCATGGAAGCCCCATTGAGTAATAGGATCAATTATCCATGGCTTGTTCTAATGAAAAGATACAAATATATTGTACAAATGCTCCAAATTCCTCACGTTCTTTCATGGAGTTCCCATAGTCCCTATAGTTTTTCCACAAAGTTGTGTAGAATTCCTGTACCACTTTAGAATCCTTTTCTGGGGTTGTCTTTCCTAGCAAGGACAAATTTTTAGAATGATAATATTTGGGGTACAATGCATAGGTCAAAAGGTGTAATGACATGGTCATTTTTTTCAACCTTTTGGTAACTATGTTATTTGCTTGATTGTAAAATATTTCAAAAGGGTCTCTTTCATTGCCTTGATAATTTCCCTTATTCTTTGCAACATATTATCTATGGTTTCATAGACTTCCCCCAAGAAAGGCATATCTGGGTCAAATGTCTTGATCATGGTCGGGATTGGCTTTGTAAATTACAAAAGGTTTTGCACCTTGTCTCATCATACATCATTAAGAAAGATAGACCTTATTTTTTTGTCCTCTATCAAAAGTGGAAGTCATCGACGACTCCTGAAGAAGGTCGATGACTATCCCTTGTAATGCCTATTTGATCTCCACTATCCTCTTTATGACCAGAGTGTGGGAGACAAAACTAGTTTCAACAACCTACAATTTTTGAAAAATTAAATCTCAAATAAAAAATCATATACATTAAACTTGATAAATCATAATACAAATCAATATTGATTAACAATTATGAACCTTCAGTAGCTCCAACTTTGCAAAATCTCGATATATGGCTTGGGACATAGAATGGTTGGTGATGAACATTTGGATCTCCTCCGCTTGTACATATATTTTGCTGATCCAGATATATCGTTAATCTTGGAAAGCATAAGGTTTCGGGATTGTATTGTGCATGGAGTCTAGAAAATGTGATCATATCAACCCTCCATAGTAAACTTGTTAGGCTTCAAACTTGTGTTGTCTATGATGACTTGGACAATGTTCTCTTCCCCCACATTATCTATTGCATCAGTAAGAATTGTGGAGATGAATGTTGCATCTTTCATCTTTCTCCACTTCACCGCAATCAACAATCTTCAAAAACTTTGTCCTTTGGGGACATAATGACATTAATTAAAGGGTGGTTTCTTTGGTCTCTCTGTCCATCATAAATAATGGACATCCTTGTTTTTGCCCAAGTATCTAGGATCGATCATAACTGTCTATCCATAGATTGTCTTTTTGATGTCAACTATGTGGTGCGAACTTTTTTGTAATTAGGGATTTTGTTCCTTTTTGGCACTTCATTATCTGCCTTAATCATTTGTTGGCAATAAGGGGAGAGCATCAAATTAATCGCTAGCCTATTTGCATAGATGCAGTGCACTACGTACTTATCAATATTTTCTCCCCCCTGATTATTAAATGTTTCTTCAAAAGGTTCTAGAGTAAGCCTTTTACTAGTCACAACAGTTTGTCTAGATGGCAATGAAGGCTTAGCTACAAAGCTTTGCACAAGGAGTTTTTGCTTACTATGTCTCCTATCTGTAACATCTTGCAAGGCTGCATAGAATTTAAGTTTTGCAGCTCAAACTTGATATAGGTCTGCCATTGGCAGCATCTGGACCAATGCATACCAACTCCCCAGCATTACTCAGTACAGTGAGATGGCCTTTCACTCTAGTGCATGAGCGATTTAGGATCTTTTTGCATTCACTGCATTTCCATTTGTATGAATCACTATTGCGATTTTTGTAGAGGGTTTACACATACTGCCATAATGGAGATCTTGTGTCTTTGTTGCGAGCAGATTCATGTGGTATATTCGCTGGCTCATTCGGCTGTGATGATTCCATGTCTATAGTACTGTGTATGTAGGGGATTTCAACTTGCTGAAAGTAAACAAATCGGAAAACAACCTACTTTAATCCATCCTATTTGTAAAGTGAACATCTGTGTGGGGTAGCTATCATCAGTTATAAAACAATGTGGCTGCTAACTTGAAGTACTAGCTTTGTTGCGAACAATGATTTTATAACTGAACTTTGAAGTACTGGCTTTGCTGCTAACTTGAAAATGAGTCGCTGTAAATTGATATGGCTTGAGAAATAAAATATGTGTAGATGCCAATAAAGTTCATATTATATGAATGGTCTCAGTCTTCAGCCAAAAAGTAAGGTCTGCTGCAATACATTGCCCTTCATTATTAAATTTAGATAAGTAACGAGCTGCAACATTTAATAATAAATAGACATGAAGGGGGCTGTTTTTATCTTGGAACTGAAGCTGTTTGACAGCAAGCAGTGAGTTCAAACTTCAGATGAGTGGAAACATCATATCAGATCAGTCACCATATGGGATTTGTAAAACAAAACAAGCCATTTTTTATTTGTTAAAAAGCTTGAAACAAGAGTAAAAGAGATAGGATTTGTAAAACAAAACAAGCCATTTTTTATTTGTTTAAAAGCTTGAAACAAGAGTAAAAGAGAAAAGATATGATATTCGTATCCATCAAGATTCAAAACTTAAAAGCAGTAGATTTCAAGAGTTAAAAGAAGCATATATTAGTGCACCAATTAGCACCAAGAGCATTGCTTTTCTCATTGCACTAATGTGTATTTTACATTTTAAAATGCAGTTTGGGGTGTGGATATGAGGACTAAGTAAAAGTATATATAGTGGCAAGGTATCCTACCTACAGAGTTTAAAAACTACATATTGCAGTGAGCACACTAAATATAGAGCCCAATTCACTAGAAAAGCCAAATTCAAAGATGTCATAAATGTATTGTAAAAATGTATGACTACTAGTTGTTGACCATGATGATGATGATGATGATGATGATGATGGTTAACGTCCACTGAGACCAAATTTGGTCTATCGGACCTTAAGGAAGGTAATGAATTACTTGGTTTACTAAGCTACTGCACTATGCTGGGCATGTCTATATTGTCAAAGTCACCCAAAGTTTGCACCTGGCCTCATCAGCACCCACTAGGGGGTTTTGATCAGAAGTCTACTTTTTGATACAAGCCTGATCACCTTGCTGCTAGACTACACTGAATAACATTTCAAATCTCACCTGATTCGGTAGATAATGCAAAATTAGTGTACAGAAGAGCACTGTGGAAACATGCAATGAGGCACGTAAACAGTCAATGGAACATAAAACATCAAAAACAATATGCCCTGCAAGTATCTCAAGCTTACCAGATCACAACAAGGCCTATGCAATCTCATCAACTCTAAACAGTGGCCAAAAATGCCAACGAATTAATGATAAAATAATTACTGTAAATCATAACTTAGCTCTGGATTGGTTCATACTCCCCTAAAAATACCGAATGTTTCATTTCTTGAGTCTATGAACATGTAAGAGACTGCATAGGTTCATCTTACAACCATTGTTTTGCACAAACAAACTACAACACAAGTTTGGTGTGAGAAATATCTATCTTCTTAATACTTATTCAGGATACTCATTTCAGTTCACTGCTCACTGGGTGTTTTGGAGGGGGTAGGGGGTCCACTTATAGATAACTTAGCCCTTAGGGTTTAAACAATTGAAAAAACCCTAAAAACACTAAAAAAACATTTTTTGTTGGGGCCCTCACTGGTTCAGGATCTGTGTAAAAATATTGTGGTCGATTTCTGGGAATCGGGAGCCATTTCCAGCCAAACAGGGTCTGTCTCCCAGGTGGATCCCTGACAGATCTGGAATGCAGATCCACGGATCAAGATAGATACCTTCACCTGCAGATCGGGTAACGTGACATTTTTCTCCCTTTTGAGGTGTTATACAAAGTTTTATGTCTGGCTTTATTTTCCATGTATCAAAATTTTCTGTAACCTTAAAGTTGGAATGCCCAGTTCCACAAAAACAACTATCACCATTGACTAGGTACCAAGCTTAATATTTCAATAAATGATCTCTTTCGACCAGACAAATCATAAGATTTCCTATGACCAAAAATTGTAAACGCTATACTTATAGAAAGGCCATGCATGTCTTAGACATTTCCAGTTATAAATTTCTGGTTTCATCACGTCTCTTTCAGTGTTTTTTTTTTTTAATTTTTTTAAAATTTTTTATTTCGTCCTTTAAGTTAACTTATTTAGTTCTGTTCATTTTTTTTCTGTAAGATTTAAATGCAACCATTAATTCCGCTGGTATCATGAAATTTGCACTACTATGAAGAAATACCCGTGAACAAAACAATTTTTTACTGTTCAATTTAAAAAAAATAAGAGCCTAACCTTTTTTTGGGTGTATTTATGTATGCTTCAGTTGGATGCCAAAGTATTGGCACATATGCTAAGTTAAGTTTGGACACTTGTAATGTCCCCATTTTGGGACATTATAATTTACAGAGTGTTATGCCTACTAGAGTATCCAGATAGGGGTGACAAAGAGTTTGGGAGATATTGAGGGGTTTTATTGGGCCCAACTTGCATCGTTCATCATCAGGATCCATTCCGCACAGCTTGGTTTTGGTTTCGTTGCATTCCGACGATTTCCGTAATTTTGAGTTATTATGGGTCATATCTTAATTAATTTCACTAAGGAGGTCATAATGGGCATATTACTTGGAGAAACCTCTTAGTGTAATAGCTCATCGGAATCGGGAAGAAGAGCACTACAGGATAAGATGATGAGAAGTGACTTTCAGTGGTCGGAGAAGCCATAAGGATGGATCAATCACTTAATCAAGGAATAATAAAATAAAGTAAAAGTCACTTGGAGGGAAAAGATCAACAATGAATTAGGGCTTCGGTAGTGAATTAGGGTTTTGGAAAGCTATAAGAGAAGAGTCAGCGACCTAATTAATAAGTATGCAGGTTATGACTTGTCATTGAGGAGAAGAGGTGCATCTCAAGAGAGATAGTTCAGTGGATTCCATTTGGAAGACACCAGTTGGCTGATTTCGGTGTTGAGAGACACACCCTAGTCACCGGGGAGATCATTTAGGTCTTCCATCATTCTTCAGCAKCAGTTACACAGTGTTCAACAGCAAGGGCGCATTCATCCAGAGTGAGGGCGCAACTTCTGAGAGGGTTTTTAGTCGACTTATCCCATCCAGGGAGAATTCCGAGATTTCCCTCTGACCCATTTGAGAGGAAGGCAAGGCGCATCTTTTGCCTGGTTCTTCATCAAATTCCGATGGAGGAATCAACTGGGGCGCATTTTCTAGACTTGGACGTGCGACACTTTTGGCGGATACATTTGGGGTTCCAGAGCGAGCATCATGCCATATTCAAGGAAACCCTTCCAACCCATTTCCCAGTAGACCAAGGCGGTCATTTTGAGACACATCTCGTCCGATTTCGATGGTGGAATCACTAGGACGCATTTTGCCAGAATAAGAGGGGTGCATTCTTCCAGGGGTATCCGTCCGGGGTCCAGACTCATTAGCAGAGGGGTTCGATAGATACCAGTACTGAGGACTAGAGCAGGGCGCATCATTTGGGACAGTTTCCATGCCATTCCGAGAAGTATAGCTCCCATGGCAAATTTTCCAGACTTCCAGCAGTTATCGTCAGAGCTGCTATATTCCCAGCGCATCCATTGATTCCGCAGCACTCACATATTCCGGGTATTATCTTTTAGTTGCTTATTTGTATTCCGGCTAAGATCCTTTGTTTGTTGATCTAGTCGAGTATTGTGAGTTTATTCAGCCGCGTTCGGCCATTTTGTAATCAACAGAGATATCATAATACAAACTTTGCAGTCCTTTGTCGCATTTATTATTTGTATGATCATTTATATGTTGTAAACCATTGATCCTACACACACATTAGCAGCGTTTCCTAGACTAGCCAAGTCAAGAACATTACAACACTTATGCTAGTATTATTTTGGGTTGCTTTGCCCTCCAAATTTCTGCCTCATCACAATCTGCCATATCAGTTGGGCATTTTCTATTGGCTGTATGCCCTTGCAATTGATGTCTCTATAATCCATTGCTCATCATGTTCCTTCTGAACATTTTTGTGCTCTAAAGGAACAGATTTGTATTGTTCTTTATTGGTGAGGTTATTTGCATCAATCTTCTTTCAAGAGAACCCAATATGGATGAACATTTTTGTTCACACAATGTAATATCTGCAAGCATCTTCTTAGGGCATTGCGAATTGTATTTTTTTGCTAGGTTGATTTTTCATATCTACAGTGTCAAGTTAGGGCATCTTTCTACCCACAATTTATCTATCCATTTCTTCTAATCGTTGCTAGGGCACACTGAGTTGTCTTCTATTTTTTTGTCGCATAAAACATTTCATGTTAGTGTGTTGCTTGCTACATGGGTGTCTCTGCCTAGTTTTGGGTCTCTTTGTACTCATAATAATCTATTATCACCCTCAAGTGAGTATGGATAGTGGCTGATTCTACTCTTGTCATTTGCTTCTAGTCTTTTGAAGATTGTTTTTGTTCTTTAAGAGCAAAAAAGAAGCTCTTTTCACTCCCGAACACTATGTTTCTGTGAGAGGATTTCATACAATTGCAAGTAGAAGAGCTGAATAAATAGGTAATGATTGTCTGTTTTGTTTTCTCTAGGCACCTTCTAGGATGTGATTTCCACACTAGATCTTATATTCCTCATTGAGATGCATGAGAGCCTAGAGAGAGAAGTCCCACTTGTTATGTGATATCATTTGGCATCGACATTTAGTGACAAGACAAAAAAAATTGGTGGATTAGATGGATTTGAGGGTGTTGCCTGTGTCATTCATGATTGCCTTCCTGTCCAAGGTGTTAGTAGTAGCTTTAGATGCATATTCTAGATATGTGATATGCATCCAGATGCTTAGGATATGTGGGGCGGAGGGAATCCCCAATTCTGAGAGAGTTTGGGGTTATAAAACCATTGTGAATATGTAGGAAAACTATATAAGCTAATACACACATATCCACAATGGAAACAAAAATATGGCATAAAGCTTTTCCATTTATCATCAAATGGGGAATACATAAGTTGATACAATCAACAATGATTCTGAGATTGAGAAATATTGTTTGTTAGGGTTTTGAAAAAATTGTTCGGTGAAATCTCGTACACTAGATGACTAAAAGATCTAAGAAGCTTAACAAAAATTTTCACACAAATATTTCTACGAAAGCATAAAGACTTGGTTACAAAAATGGTTAGGCTTCCATAACAGTCTTAGGTGATTGCTCGAATTCCTATGATTTATTGGCATTCTTGAACATGGACGCATGGGGTGGTTACGTTGCACATTGCGCATGTCACTGCAAAATGCACATATTAGCTAATCAGTGCTGAGACGTGTGCCCCTAGCTTGGCGCCTGTATTAACTAGGCATGTGTAGCTGTAACTTGATGCTTTGCTTATGATGGAGGTCTTATGGGTGCGTGGGGGCTTTGTGCCCCTTGACCTTGTCAGTTAATGGTGAAATGATGCCCCAGGGGGTGCTATCCCTTGGATCCCGTGGGGGGTGTTGTGTGCCCCATTTTTGGGCTTGTGCACACATATTTGTGTGTGGGCATTTGTGCTTGTGCTCAAATTAATATATGTGGTTACAAGTCTAGAGGGCCCCACCCCACCTTCGAGATGTCTTCATTGTGGTTTGTTACTTTCCTTTTGTGTCCTCGAATGTTCTGGTTCATATTGATGGCGGCCTCTTAATTTGTACTTGAGGATTCCGTAGTATTCTTCTTTAGGCGATTTCATTGCTTGCATTGGGACCCTATAGATGTCGATCCATGACTTGGCCAAGGTTGCACTATGCATTCACAAGGTGGAGAAAGAGGTTATTGGTTCGCAAGATAGATGGATCTTATCATAATTTATGGAAGGCACCTTCATTTAGGTGATTCCCATGGTGTCTTTATTCTTAATGGGATTCCCAATGTCTTGGGCCCTAATAGATACACTTGCTTTCTCCACGTTGTCAAGGTTAGTGTGGTCGATTATGTTATGGCTAACCACAATTTGATCCCCCATATTGAAAATCTCTTTTGTCCCCCACCCACTCCACATTGTTGACCATATCAACCTTGCCTACACGCTCATGGACACTCCCCTGCTCTCAAGATCCTATGTCAACCCACCTATCATGCTTCATTTTGACATTGAATACATCAATGCCTATGTTGCTTGTGGGACGCCTCAGTATGGCACATGGCCTTTTCGACTTCATCCAGAGTACCATCGGGGTAAAACTTGGGTGCCCCCTCTCATCAACCATCTTCGGGATCTATATTGATGAGTTGGAGTCCTTCCTCCATGAGCACATCCAGGAGGGGGATGGTTGTCTTCTACATCACGTGTTGATTTCCCTACTCTTATTTTCTAACAACTTTGTCCTGCTGAGGGCGTGCAGAGACAGATTGGCGCACTAGCCAACTTTTGTGACCTTCGCTAGTTGACGATCAACTTGGGTAAAACCAAGGTTTTGATCTTCAATGCATTGGAGAGCTCTCTTACAGACTTACATTTATATTACCGGGGGGCAGAGATTGAGATCACCACAACTTACACTTACATGGGAGTACAGTTCACAGGGCCTCGTTTTAGTATGCGATAGGCTCTTCGATCTCGACTCAGTAAAGGGTACAGTTTCCTGGCCCTCATCTAGAGACAATGCTTCTTGGGTCAGTTTTAGGACATCTCATCCAAACTCTACCTCATGGAAGCGATTATTAGACCCACAGTTCTCTATGGCTCCGAGATCTAGGGGCTGAGCTTGTTACAGACAGACTGGGTCAAGTTGCAGAGAGTCCAGACCCTGCTTCTCAGGTGCTTCATCCACTACAAGCGGAGGTTCCACAACCCATTATTTAGGTAGGGTTCGGTGTCCACCCATTTCGCCTCGAGGTCGTTTTCGTTGGTGTCTTTCCTTCATAGAGTTGGGACTTTAGAGATTTTGCCATTGGGAGAGAGTGGTACCCCTATCTCACACTTTGCTCCTCGGAGGCTCTCACTTCAGATCCCCCCTCAGGCCATGCACGAGGTTGGTTCTTAGAGGTGTCTCGGCTTCTCCAGTCGATGACTATCTCCCTAGAGTGCCCTCCCTCGTTCAGTTTCTCTCTTGATACGTCGCGCCATCTCTTGCTAACTAGACAGGTACTGAATCAGTCTATCAGAGAGGACATCTACGAATTGTACATTCAGGTCACTTGGACCTCACCTCCGATGAGCATGGGCTCGAAGATGTCCTTCTACCTATAACATTTTTGGAGTTGCAAGATGGCATCATTGTTCACTCCCCTTTTACACGTAGGCACTGGATGCACTCTCTCAGGATCCCTTTGGGGCAACTCCGTGTCAATTCTCATTGAGTTCGTATTGAGACAGACCACCATATACCACGGTCTGATAGGATCTGCCAGATGTGCCACCTTTAGGAGTTGGAGACAAAGATGCACCTCATTTTTAGGTGCCTCCTATACTATGAGATCAGAGGACACTATCACTGCTTCTATAGAGACTCGGGGGGCTCCCTTTATACTTCCTTTTTGTACCAGGACCAGAGATGCCTAGCCCTCTTCATGAGGGAGATATTTAACTACATATCTTAGTTCCTACATCCCATGCCCCGCCTTGTGATGACCAAGACGATCACCTCATACTTTAATATTGATCTATTAGACTAGAGCAACAAGCGAAGGGTAGAGTCAAAGAGTGCACTAGACATTAGATTAGTGAGACCTCGTGTCTCTCCTCTGTCCCTCCCTCCAAGAGTTCGATCGATATCATCGAGATCGATTCAAAGATGTTGAACCGTACATCAATCCATACATCCTCAATGAGTTAGAGGGATCAACTCCAGACGAATCTAGAACAGGGTGTCTCCCGTCCGTTAGATTACCCCAAAATCCAAAGGAGCAACCAAAGATCCATCTAGATTTTCTTTCTTTCGATCTTAGATGCTAAGAGTATCCCCTGCTCCTACATCCCCCCAAGGATCATACAACTGGACCCCCCAATTGTCCCAGAGGACTTGGACATCGAGTTAGTGCCCAGTTTGCCCCCCTTGTCCTTGGTCATCAGACTCAGGGGACCTTGACATCATTAGCCTCATCGTCAGATCTCCCTCTCACTCTTTCTCATGACAGACTCTTGAGTTGTCCACTTTTCTAGTCTTGGACAAACTCACTTAGTATTTTGTATCATTGTACCCTTGTCACGACCATATATGTATGTTTTGAGGTTGTACTACTGCATGTTTCTTTCTTTATGTTATTTTCAACATTCTCTAGGAGATGCGCTTGCACTCCCACATTGTGTTCATACTTGCTGTATTCTTCAGTCCCATTGACCTACTTTTGTGGTCATTTGTTGGACATTAATAAAATTATCTTATCTTATCTTATCTTTTCTTCCCTCACATGTACCTTCGTTTTGTTCTTACCTAAGACCATCCTCTATCTTGTTAGCACATAGAAATGAAATGAAATTATATTAATGTCTATGGATGACCAAAATAGGTCAATGGGATTAGGAATATCAATATTTGGTAACAACCGTAAGGAGCACCTAGAGCATTCCCTAAGCAGTTCTAAAATCATAAGTTAAGGAACGAAATAAATAAAGAAAAACTAGTTAATGAAATAGAAAAAGGGTGGTAAGCCAAAATGGTAACTCTAGAAAATGTAATAGTAATAGTCCAAGATAAGAAGGCATCCTAATGATAATGTTGTGCCATGATAGGTCCTCTAGAAAGTTGTTGATATTACAAAGGTCAAGGAGAAACCCTAGAAAATGAAATAGTAATACTTTAGGACAAGAAAGTATCCCAGTGTCAATGTTGTGCCATGACAAGTACTCTTGAAAGTAGTCAAGACTATGAAGGTTGAGGATACATCTTGACTAACATTTGAATTAGAAGAGGGTCCATCCACCCCTATCCACCCCTCGAGTAAGTATCTCATGAACTATTGGTATGATGAGGAGTGTAAGGTTATGTAGAGGTAACTCCATTTTGTTTTTAGCCATGATCCATCCTCTATCTTGTCGGCACATAAAATGAAATGAAATTGGATTAATGTCCACGGACGACCACAATATGTTAATGCAACTTCAACATTTGGCAACAACAATAAGGAGTTTTTAGGGCAGCCCTAAGCAATTCTAAAGTCTTAAGTTAAGCAAAGAAAGAAACAAAGAAATAATAGACAATAATATAGGAAAAGGGAGGGAATCCAAAAGAGTAACCCTAGAGTTAAATAGTAGTACTCTAGGATAATAAAGCATTCTAGTGACAACGATGTGCCATGACAGGGTCACCAAAAAGTAGTTGAGACTATTGAGGTAAAGGAAGAGCAATACCTTGGTCAACATTCAAATTAGAAGAGGAGCCACAATCATCCACCACCTTAAATGTGCCAAGGATGAGCTTGATAATGACCTATAGAGAATGGCTAGGGTCGAGAGGACTTGATTGTACTATCTTGGAAGAAACTAGGGACTCATTGTTGTACCTCCCATAACATAACATCTCTCTACGAGGGAATAAATTTGGTGATGGGCATGTCTATGAGCTTTGTGTGGAGAATGAGGAAAGGTTTCAATTATGCTACACTAAAGTGTGGAGAGTTGTAGGATGAGGTGGCCTTGTGGTCTTTCTTGTAGGGGGCATCGTCTAACTAATCTACTATTGTGTTTGTGCCAATGACACCACTATTAGTGAGGTATTTAAACCCTATGGTGGTTGAGAAGGGCTAAAAGGAGGAGGTAATTGATCTAGCAGGCCTTTAAGAACCTTGTATGGCATGTTGTCTAAAAGTAATTACTTTTTGAATGTTTAGGGCGAGGAATATTTGCTCCAAGTATTAGAAAAAGGTTGTATAGGCCTTGCCAAAGTCTTCTATAAGCATTGAAATCACCCTTTTGGATCTTGTAGTAGATGGGGCACTCGAAAATGAAGTGCTCTTTTATAGCCATGGAATCTGTTGAGACATATCAACATGTAAATGATGGGAGCATATTCTTAACTAACCAATTGGAATCTTGAGTCCAAGAGATTGATGACATCATATGTAATTAGGATGAACAATAAGATTGTTAACAATCTACAAGAAATGATTAAGCTAGCTTAGCGTCGAGAGGCTGGGGGGGGGGACCAAGTGATTTGAATGTATTATTAAAAGATGTCGTCTTTGATTGATTAATTAATCTCCCCCCTGAGGGTGGTGGTGGGGGGTGGCATCCATTTGTAAGGAGGGATAATATTGATGTTTCCTTAGGCTCAAGAGGTAAGATTTTCCTATTTTGAAAAGATGTTAGCTTCATTCAACTCTCCTTTCGAAGAAAGCCTCGCTCCCCTCGACTATTGATTTCCAATCTTGGGTTTCTTATGCCAATCTCCTCTACAATGTGCCAATTCAAATCCTTAGTTCTTTGTTTTTTCTCCTTGTACCTCATGTCACTTTCTTACCCAAGGAGATATTAAAAGAGCTATTTGAACCTTGAGCACTAGAAAAGTAGTGAATGGAGAAGGGCTTCAAGTTGAATTCCTAAAATATGGTATTGAGTCTCATGTGCTTCAAAGTGCTAACCTTCTCAATCATGTAGTTTGCTTGGGGTTTCCTCCTTTGTGGGCACAACATATAATTGTCCCTATTTTAAATTGGTTGATAGTTTGGATCCAAATAATTACAAGACTATTATGATTGTGCATACCTTTACCAAAGTTCATACTACAGTTTTCAACATGGGGCTTTATGAACATTTTGAGAGAAGAAAACTTACAGGTAAAGGCAAAGCATGTTTCAGAAGAAACCACCAGACCTTTGATCACATCTTTACACTTTGGGCTATTATTGAAGAGGTTAAGCAATGATCCCAAAAGGCTTTTGTTGTTTTGTGGACTTTTGAAAGTCCTTTAGTGTTGAGTTTTCATAAGCTAGGTTAAGCATGTAGTTCATTTAATTTCATCATGTCTTAACCATAAACAAGAATGTTGCAACAACCAAGATCACAAGAAGAAACACCATGCACAAGAACACAAGATATATCTTGGGAAACCCTTCTCAAACAAGGGAGAAAAGCCCAACCAAATCCTTTGCTATATTCTTCAAGAGAAAGACCTTTCACCACCAAGAATGACTTAGCACACAAGAGGGTGCTTAAGCCCTAGAACACTAGCGCCCAAGAGAGGTGCGCACCTTTGACCAAGAAGTGTACTTGCTGAAATTTCCAAAACTCACAAGTGTGTGTGTCTACAAATGAAAGATTTCATCTTACTTATATTAGACTTGTCCTGTCAACTAAAGTGTCTATTGGCACAATAGGGTCGACCTCACTTAGACATATTTATTTATTATTATAATAATTAATATTAATATTACTATTACTATTAATTATCTTTTATAGTTTATCTTTAGACACAATAAGATAGGGCCGACCTGTACCCTTTACACAATAACTAGGGTTACAAGTAGGTTTGACTCTTGAACAACATATAGCAAAGGATCTGATACACCCACTAGTGCTCATCCACTAGGGGCACATCCATAGGGATGTCATGGACTTAATTCACTGCATCACACAGATGAACCAGGTCTTCACACGTGCACCTGTGCTCGTCCACAGGCACGTCTGCTCTATAGATCTACTTTCCCACTGCCACCAACAGGAGGATCATCTGGAGTCTTCTCATCAACTCTGCTGCTGCTGAGAGGAGGCCATCACATCATCTCCATTTCTATTCACATGATGAGTGCCCAATGCTTTTTTGGGATTTCCCATGTTCACCTTGTGCTCAGCCATAGGCACGTCCTAACTCAACAGGTCACTCTTATATCGGATACTCATCTAGAGTTCTTCTCTCTCATGTCATGGAGGAGGCCATATACATTCCTAGCCCCTGTCCCAGGTTGGAACCACGAACCCTTTATTAGGGGCTTTTAATCAGGTTTGTAAGCTGAGAATAAGACTTCACATGTCTGCTATATTCCACATCTCACAGGTTTGTAAGCTGGAGGATGTCTCCTATAGTTGCATTCATCAACACTCCCTCTCAGCTAGGGAGGCATTCTTCATCAAGCCAAGTCTCATACCGATGTACTCTGAGTTTTGTTTTTGGCCAATGGTCATCCATACTCCCTCTTAACTCGAAAGGAGTTCTTCACCAAGTAAATGTTTGGTGTAGAAGTTTGCAGTCTGCTCAAGTGGAGAAAGGGTACTGCAAGTATACAATTTTCTTCTGCATCATATCTCTGATATAAGAAAATTTTATCTCTCCGTGTGATAAACCATGAGGAAGCTCTGGGTTCTGTAAGGAGCTTCATATATGGCTCTTTGTCATCAACATAGGATCTACCTCATGGTCAAGTAGATCTGTCGGAAGTATGTGAAGCCACATTACTTCGCACACTTACTGCTATATATATATATATATACTCTGTCTCTGGTGTACTTAAGGCTACAAAGTTATGTTTCTTGCTGCAATAGGAAATCATGGAAGATTTCAAGGTAGAACAACAATTGGATGTGCTCTTTCGGTCCACTATACTTTCTGCTCAATCTGAATCGGCATGAATCAAGTTTGGTGTTTAATTGGATACATCAGTGATCAATTGTGTATTGGTCTCATCTTGAATCAACATCAATCTTCTTCTTTAAATCCATCACAGTGGATTTGCATTCTGTCATACTTCTTGTCCCAAGAAGTAGTGTATCATACTCAGATTCTTTATGAAAATCAGAAGTCAATGCTTGTTAGTTTTAACAACTAGTCTTTCTGAGTAAATCATCAGGATCAGGTTTTCGTCACCAATACTGTATAGGTTTGGATCAACAACACTTTTGCTGAAATCCAAACTCATCAAGAATCTATCTATCTGATATAGATTCCAACTCATGGATGGTGGTACGGATGAAAGTGAAACGGTTCACTGGGTCGAGTGTCTCATCATGGACAACTCCCTCTGTTTGTGAGAAACCTCTGGCTTATAGATCACGTTTTGTATTTTCCTTGATACTTTCGTCGACTACATGTTGTATCACAGGTTTTCTCCTTTTGGTCCTTGAATAATATCTTAAGTACTGTCTTAAAGTATATTGATATTCTTCTGTTATGGCTTTTTGCCATACTGGTTTTCTTGTTGCTTTTCTAAGACATGGAGTTTTATCATCAATGAAGTGTCTCATGACTGGAGGATAGCTTTGAAAAACTCTTTTACTTTCTCGAAAGGTGCCTTGAGAAGCTTGTATGCTTTTCTGCCTCTTGCATATTGAGTCTAGGTAGGCATTTTATGCCTTGCTGCAATATTATTGAGCATATCAACTGGAGCAACTGGATCAACAAGAATAATGTCTTTTTCCCTATGAACTGTTGAAGGGGGAGAAGGTATAGTCTTATTGTCAATCTCCATCTGAGATTCTCTGGATCTTTGAAAGACTATCTCTTCTTCAAGGACAACGTTTATGCTTGTCTCAATCTGTCTCTGACCAGGGATGTCGATCTTGAATGTCTTTGAAGATTCACTGTATCCTTTTTTTCTAAAGGATCTAGCTTGGACTTCTTCTCTTTGGGTACATGAAGATACACTGGGCACCCAAATAACCTGAAGTGTTCAATCTCAGGCTTCACTCTGGTGAAGGCTTCTATTCT
>JZKD02S1673522.1:532240-563104 GCA_000966675.3 Picea glauca
TGGTGCTTCTGGTTTTTTGGTACTTCTGGTACTTTGTGAAAACTAGGGTTTCACTTTCCGGGAGATCTACCCACTGAAAAGGTGCACTGAAGGTGCCAAAGAGTTCCTTGGGTTAGGGCGCACTTTTCTAGATGGTTTTGAGGTTGAAAATCTTCTTCAATAAAAAACCCTAATTTTCATGTACGACAACAGTGACGTTTTTCCTTTTTTTCTTGTGAAGAATGCTTGTGCAATGGGTTCTTTCAAGACCTATGCTCTGATACCATGTTGAGTTTTCATAAGCTAGGTTAAGCATGTAGTTCATTTAATTTCATCATGTCTTAACCATAAACAAGAATGTTGCAACAACCAAGATCACAAGAAGAAACACCATGCACAAGAACACAAGATATATCCTGGGAAACCCTTCTCAAACAAGGGAGAAAAACCCAGCCAAATCCTTTGCTATATTCTTCAAGAGAAAGACCTTTCACCACCAAGAATGACTTAGCACACAAGA
This sequence comes from Picea glauca, assembly GCA_000966675.3. Classification (NCBI taxonomy): domain Eukaryota; kingdom Viridiplantae; phylum Streptophyta; class Pinopsida; order Pinales; family Pinaceae; genus Picea; species Picea glauca. The sequence continues at coordinate 532,740 of JZKD02S1673522.1, forward strand.
GGGTGCTTAAGCCCTAGAACACTAGCGCCCAAGAGAGGTGCACACCTTTGACCAAGAAGTGTACTTGTTGAAATTTCCAAAACTCACAATTGAAATTTCCAAAACTCACAAGTGTGTGTGTGTTTACAAATGAAATATTTCATCTTACTTATATTAGACTTGTCCTGTCAACTAAAGTGTCTATTGGCACAATAGGGCCGACCTCACTTAGACATATTTATTTATTTATTATTATAATAGTTAATATTAATATTACTATTAATATAATATTAATTATCTTTTACAGTTTATCTTTAGACACAATAAGATAGGGCCGACCTTACCCTTTACACAATAACTAGGGTTACAGGTAGGTCTGACTCTTGAACAACATATAACAAAGGATTTGATACACCCACTAGTGCTCATCCACTAGGGGCACATCCATAGGGATGTCATGGCCCTAATTCACTGCATCAAACAGATGAACCAGGTCTTCACATGTGCACCTGTGCTCGTCCACAGGCACGTCTGCTCTACAGATCTGCTTTCCCACTGCCACCAACAGGAGGATCATCTGTAGTCTTCTCATCAACTCTGCTGCTGCTGAGAGGAGGCCATCACATCATCTCCATTTCTATTCACATGATGATGTGCCTAACGCTTTTTAGGGATTTCCCACGTTCACCTTGTGCTCAACCACATGCACGTCCTAATTCAACAGATCGCTCTTACATTGGATAATCATCTGGAGTTCTTCTCTCTCACGTCATGGAGGAGGCCGTATACATTCCTAGCCCCTGTCCTAGGCTGGAACCACGAACCCTTTATTAGGGGCTTTCAATCAGGTTTGTAAGCTGAGAGTAAGACTTCACATGTCTGCTATATTCCACATCTCACAGGTTTGTAAGCTGGAGGATGTCTCCTATGGCTGCATTCATCAACATTTAGCTCTATGCGAAGACACTCTTTGTTTCAAAGATTGTTTGATATTGGCATTTTTGAGGCTCTCATTGGCATTTTTTAGGATCCTTGAGACCATATTTTGGTTGGTCACTTTTCTTCTCAAGATGTGTATGTGATTTATTTATATGATGAGAGAGGTTTCCATACTTGGCCCTTGGTTCCTTAGAGGAGATTGCTTCATCTCCTAGAGTGAAGACGACACTTGTTCTTAGAGATATCTTTACCCTCCTTTAGATACTCTTTGGATGCCTTTAGCCGCTTGATCCATTCAAAAGGGGAGATCAATACAACGATTAAAGGTGACATATGTCGACAAATCTATTTAGTTTACTTGGATTTCCCACCCACCAAAGTCTTGACCCTAAGACGACATTCTATTTTGAGCATATTTTGTCATTGGCAAGTGGCTTCTATGCCCATTTGAACTATACATTTAACACCATTGGTTTGATGACCTTATGGTCCCACTCAACCAATTGAGGGTATGTTCTAATTAGTTACATGTTGAGTCTGGTCACTACATACCATAGGATGGATATGATATGTCAACTTTTTCATTTAAAGGAGGTTGAGGTAGAAATGCACTTTATTTTCATATACCCCCCCCTATACTATAAGATCTAGAGATGCCATTGTTTAAACTAAGATTTTGGAGGGCCCCTTGCTATCTTTTTTATTAATTAGACCATAGATGTTTGGCTCTCCATCTTTGACAGGTAGTTAGTGTTAGGCAATCGACCTTATGAGACTTACATGGCCCCAATTCTATTGGACTCACCAATGCTTTATTCTATCCTATCTCTGTGATTGTAGGCGTCAAATTCCTTGTAGATACTCCATCCAACGATATAGAGAGTATTAGGTTGGTGAGATAGTGCCCACTCTCTTCTTTTGTCAAGAAACAATCCACTTTCACGAGCTCATGGAGACATTCCCGCTCTAATTAGCATCAACATGAGATTTCTGCCTAGTCTAGATTGTGTAGTTAGATGTCCATTATTATATATATCTTCGGTTTTGGATTTTAGAAGAACCGCTACTAGGAGAACTTGGGCTCTCCTAGGATTATCAAGCGTGGTCCACTTCGTGTTAGCTATTCCTTGGAGGAAAATAAAGTAATAAAGAGCGTTGTCATTTTTTTAATTACCATGATGCGAGTGAAATTCAATGTAATATTTTACTTACCATTTCTAAACAATAATTATAAATAAACTAGCATAGATCCATCTTAACTCCAGATATATTATATATTGAGAGGGATAAGAAAAGACGAGGTCCAAATCTCCATGTTTATTAAATAATATTTGAGGGTGCAAAAAGATGAAGATTTCCACCTCAAGTTTTTTTGTTGCTCTTAGTGTTTAATAGATCCAGGGTTAAGATGGGTCTATGCCATTGGAATTACATTGGGCACATGTCACCAATAAAGTGACCACACTGTGCTCGCGATCACCCTTACAACTCATTCGTACAACTTGAGATCATCCTTACAACTCAATCTTACAGCTTGAGATCATCCTTACAACTCAATATTAAAAACTTGAGATCATCCTAGCAATTCAATCTTAGAGGTATTATATGTAATATAGATTTCCGATGGAAATTTACATGAAATAGACTTATATATTTTTCTTTTAGTAGATCATTAGACATTGATACAACTACCATGCAAGCTAAACCAAATAACCATAAGGGGTGTGTACTGAACAACTATTTTGATGTTTTATTTGGCTGTCCTATTTTTTTTTCCTTATCTTTGCATCTTAACATTCTTATTACTCTCTCCTTTGTCAATCTTTTTCCTCAGTCCCATTTTCCTGATAATGTTGTCAAGGGCGTGATTATTTTCTTCATCTTCTATTCAAGATTCACAACATTTGTTCTAATAAGCTAGCCCGCTCCTCCACCTCTCTTGATCCTCTAAAATAACCCTTTAACTTGGTTTAGTATATCTTCGGCTTTTCACTGTATTGAGATTTTGCAAAGCAGTTTAGGAGGTCCATGAAATGAACAATATTTCATTTACTAAGGAATATTTGACATAAGGACAAATAGTTGAAATCCATATAGGATAAGTAAATATTTGAAATAATGAATACCATATGATTGAATGATATGAATTACAATGCCATGTGATGCCGTACTTAACTCATTGACTAGTCTCAATGGTTGATAGGTCATGTCCATTGGTTAGGTCATGTCCGTTCGTTAGGTCATGTCCGTTCGTTAGGATGTGTCACTTCATTTATTATTATTATTTGTTATATATTTGATATTTATTTATTTATTTATGCTCATTACATTGCCTATCCCTTCAAAGATGCTTTTTCCTCAAGAATTTTATGGAAACGCTTTATGTATTTGTTCTGGCTTGTAATGCTTTCTCATGATTCTTTGTTCTAGAATATTTGATGGGTGACGACATTAGACAATATGAGTTATGAAGCATTGAGTAGCATTGTCTTATTATGAAAGGGTTAGACCACTCAAATTCAACATTCCGTAGAACTGTGTGGTGACAACTTCTGTTATTTGGGAAATGATAAGATTCCACACTTGAACTTCTCTTCAATATTATAGGACCTTCAATTAGCTTCTCAATATTGATTTTGTCTTTGGTTGGTTTGTTGAATAATACGATGACATTCATAATTAGGATGACGATAAGGCATCCTTGTATCCTGTTTTCTATTTTTGGGAACTTTGTCTCTTGATACCTCTGGTGATAAGATTTCAATATAAATATCTTTTCTATTTTTGATGTCTATTGGATATGTATTGGTTCCTTTCTCCAAGGTTTGGATTTTACCTCTAACAATTCTTATACTTCAATTGGATTAATCATTGTTCAATGGATATGTATTGGTTCCTTTCTCCAAGGTTTGGATTTACTGATCAATGCTCCCTTGTTGGTAAGTTGCCCTAACTTTTCCTGTTGCGACTTCTTATCATTCTAAGTAAGCTTTGATTAGGATCTTGATTTCTTGACTTCTCATCTTTTAACCTTTTTATTTGTTCAAGTAACCTTTGATTAAGCTTCTTTAGTGAATAACTTTTTTCGTCTTTCTTCGATAGGACTTTATTCAAATGTTTAAACTTTTCTCTCTAATTCTTTGTGATTTTGTTGCTGATTCTAATATGAATTCGATCAGAGAGCAAGATGCTCTGAATTAATGTCTTGCAACACTATTTTCTTGGTTAGGTGCTTGAATGCTATGTGCTTTTTATCAACATTCATGGTAAAAGTATTTAGAGATTTCAACCAAGAGTTCCCCAGGATTACATCAACTTCCTCAATCTATAATTACATTTTTTGGAAGCATCCATTGATGTTTAATTCTAATTTGTTAATATCATCATCATACTGTTGTGTATGAGATTTTTTAACTTCTTTCATGATTTGTAATCTATTTGCTCACTTAGTATCAATATACTTTCTTTTTATAGCTATGTCAATGGCAATGCTTACGGTCTCATTTTGGATCCTCCCTAACATATGCATGAAAATATTTTTTAGTTCCAAAACATACGTGGAAGTGAATTGAACCTTTGTTTCCATCTCAACCAAATGGAAATTACAACTTACCTTTTAAAATGGTATCCTTACACTTTGGTCAAGTTTTATATCTTCCTTGATATACCTTAACTCTTCACTTAAGGCTTGTCACTTATTTTAAGTATACCCCATTTTTTTATTTCCTAGGCAAATAAATACTTAGGATTTAATAAACCACTTTGATTTTATATTGGACTTTTCTTAGAGTTATAAATCTTTTTTTAAGTTGAACTCAAGCATATATAATCACCTTTAATTTTAAAAGTCACTTCAAGGAAACCTTTGGTAACGTTTACTCTATACTTATGTTAGAGAGATAAAGTGTTTTAATAATTCTTGATTTGGGTTGTTTTTCAACTAACTAGCTTATGAACTTGCCTTAGAATTTGATGGCTTCTTTTTGACCCGATTATGGGTTGCATTGCTTGGAGTGGACAACATGATTCCTTGATATTCCACTTCAAAATTCTAAAAAATGGTGGCCCTACTTCCTCGTCAATGGGTGTGGGGTTTCTTCAACCAATGAATTCCTAGCAACAACGCCTGCTGTTCTTTGTTTTCTCTTTACCCATGAGGCTTTACTCTCATTGTGACTCGGTGGCACAATAATAGCCTCGACTTAATGGTGGCTCTTGTTATTAGTTTGAAGGGGACATGATTTTTCAGACCATCATTGAAATCGTGATTGGAACGAAAGATATGTCAGCTAATGCTAAGCCAATTGCTTGTTCAACGTGATTGTTGTTAGCAATTGCTAACATGATGGTTATATGTCATGGATCTTGTCTAGTGTCTCAATAATGTTTTGATACACTTACTATGACCATAGTACCCATGATTTCAACAACTAATTGGTCCATTAATGAAAAATAACTTTGTTAGTTATGGCTCGGGTTGGCGATTAAGGCTCGATTATGATTGATTGTTACAAATTTGACGTTGCAATGGATAGGAAATTCTAGTGTGACGGTTGTCAACAATTGCTAACTCGATGGTTTTACCTCTTGGATTTCATCTAGTGTCAAGATAAGGTTTCGATACACTTATTATGGCCATAGTGCCAAAAATTTCAACAGTTAATTGGTCCGTCAATGCAAAATAACTCTTGTCAATTATGGTTTGGATTGGCAACTAAGGCTCCATTTTGACTGATAGTTACAGATTTGCCACTGCAATGGTACGGATAGGAGATTCTAGTGAATCCACTTACAACCTTTGTTTTTACTATTTTTGTTCTCGCTTTCCTTCTACACCTTTGTACTTCCCAAGGCTATATAATATGCGAAGTCCTATAGTTTTTGTAGTAGCTATAGGGACACAATGCTGATATGTGTTCCAATGGCGGTTTGGATTGTCTTATATTTCCCTTATCAATACAATATTTTGTTACATATTTATTTATATATGCTTTTTTTCGCATTTTTTTTTCTTGATATCTTGTTCTATCTTCCTTCAATTTTTCTTCGTAGCGGGGTAATTTTTTCTTTAAGTTGAATTCTAAACTTTAAATGCCAACAACCAGTTTTTGGTCAAAGACCTAGGGATCAAAGAATCTTTGAAAAAAATTGTGGGTGGCCAAAAGTCGAGTTAGACAAGGTCTGATAAAAATGTGTGGCCAAGGGCTAGATTAGAACATGGCTCTGATACCAAATGAAATGAACAATAGTTCATTTACTGAGGAATATCCAACATAAGCATGACAAAAGGACGAAGTAAATACATATAGGATAAGTAAATATATAAAATAATGAATAAGATATGATTGAATGATATGAATTTCAATGCCATGTGATAGTGTACTTATACGCATTGACTAGTCACAATGGTTGATAGCTCATGCTCCTTAGTTAGGTGATGTCTTTTAGCTGGGATGTGTAGGTCATGTCCCTTAGTTAGGACATGTCACTTCATTTATTATTATTTGGTATTTATTTATATATTTATGTTCATTATAGTTTGTTACACCTCATATTGTATGAGGTTCCACATTTTGATTTTCATCACATTGATGGAGATTTGTTGCTGGTTCCTTAGAGATTTTGGTTCGACTTGGGGGGATTTATCTTCATGAAGCCCCTTTTCTTCATGGCCTTAGATCATTTGATGGAGATCTTTAGTTTGGGGGAGTCTTACTTCTCCTTGGTTGGATGATCGTGCTTGCTGCTTGGTGGTATTCTCACATATGCTTGCTTTGTTGATTACCCTTGGTTGCAATTTTGATGAATGTGGAGCATACAATCTCATTATGGTGGTTTGTTATATATGCTTATCTTGGATATGGATGATGGTTCTAGCTCCCCAAGGGGTTTCATAATGATGTTAGGAGGTATATGTTTCATGATGTTGTTGATGTTTCATAGTGACTTGGTTTGTTGATGTAGATGTTGGTGTCTTTAGGATTGGGTGTTCTACATGGTCCTTGTGTTGGATGTGTGATGGGGGTCACACGTGATGATTGGATGGGGTTAGCACTTTGTTATGCTCCATTCTCTTATGATGTTGCCATGGTGGGATGATTCATGTTGCTTTTGTGGGATTTTCCTAGGTGATGTAACTTAATGATGTAACATTTGCTAGACATCACCTAGGGTGGAATGTGTTTAATGATGTAGCATTTGCTAGATGCCACCTTGGATGGCGTACTTTGTGAGCTTTTCTGTTGAATTTTAATGCTTAGCTCAAACACATGTAGTTTCTTTTCAATTTAGCATGATCTTGATCCATAAACAATGCAACAATATAATATACAATAGATGCAGTAACCAAGATCACAAGAAGAATAACCATGCACAAGAACACAAGAAATTATCCTGGGAAAACCCTTTTTAACCAAGGGAAAAACCCAACAATCCTTTGCTATAGAGTTAAGAGAAGATCATCCTTTCACCACAAACCCTAGTGCACACAAAAAGGTGCTCTATGACCAAGAAAGCTAGCACATAAGATAAGTGCGCACTTCAAGCCTACAAGTAGGCGTTGAGATAATGAATCATGAACAAGTGAGTGATCCACAATGGGGATCTAACTCTCTTATTTATACATGACCTAGCACATCAAATGGATGTGTCTTTGGAACAATAGGGTCGACTTGTACAACTCAAAATATAATTAATCTTTTACACAATATTAATTATCTTTACATGGTGGGGTTGACTGGTACCCTTCACAATACAAAATTAGGGTTTCACAATAATCTTACTCTTAGACAATATAGCAAGGATCTCTCACACATCCTCTAGTGCTTTGCCACTAGGGACAAGTCCACATGTGCTCAATCACAGGGACGTCACCCTTAACAGATCAACTCAACTAAATCCATAAGAGTACTATCTGGAGAGCCATCTCAAGTCGACTCAACTAAGTCCATAGGAGTCCGACAGGAGACCATCTCAAGTCATCTCAACTCAGTCTAGAGGAGCACGACAAGATACCACACATGTTATCTCAACTTAGTCCAGAGGAGTATGACTCACCCATCACATGGGCGTTCTCACAGATCGTTTCAACTCAGTTAAGAGGAGAACGACTTGGAGAATGTCTCATGATACTGCAATCATCAACACTCCCTCTCAGCTAGGGAGGCACTCTCCACCAGGCCAAGTCTCTCACGGAAGTACTCAAACTTCGCCCTGGCAAGTGGTTTGGTGAAGACATCTGCAACCTGCTTGTGTGTAGAAAGGTATTGCACATGTACTGCTTTCTTTTGCACCATATCTTTGATGTAATGGTATTTGATCTCAATGTGTTTTGATTTATCGTGAAGCACAGGATTCTCTGAGAGCTTCACACAACTCTTGTTATGGTAATGGATAACGGTGGAATCCATCTCATGTCCAAATAAGTCAGCAAGGAGCTTGCGAAGCCACACTGCCTCGCAGATTGCCACACATAATGCAATGTACTCTGCTTCTGCGGTACTCAAAGCCACAAAAGTCTGTTTCCTGCTGCACCAGGAAACCATGGCAGATCCCAAAGTAAAACAACAACCGAAGGTGCTCTTCCAGTCCACTGTGCTCCCTGCCCAATTTGCATCGGCATATCCCTGCAATCTCATGTCTACACAGGAGGCATATCTCAGTCCATAACCAACTGTGCCTCGTAAGTATCTCAACACATGCTTCGCTGCTATCCAATTTGTCTGTCTCGACTGACTCATAAACTGACTGAGTACACTCACTGCATAGCATATATCAGGTTTGGGGTTTACCGGATACATCAATGATCTAATCAGCTGTCTGTAAAGATGTGGATCAATCTTGTGTGAATCAGAAGAATTCTCGCTCAGTTTCTTCATATTTATCACCATCGGTGTAGGCATGTATTTACAGTCTGTCATCTCGAATTTCTTCAATATCTCCACTGTGTATTTCCCCTGACTTGGGAAAATCTCATCAGTCCTCCACCACACTTCTAGTCCCAAGAAGTAGTGCATCATACCAAGGTCCTTCATTTCGAATTCAGAAGCCAATGCATGCTTGCATTCAACAATAAGGCTTTCTGAACCAGTGAGGAATAAGTCATCAACATATAGGACCAAAATCAGGCACTCGTCACCAACAATGTTGTAGTATAGGTTGGGATCAACAACACTCTTGCTGAAGCCCAAACTCATCAAGTATCCATCAATCTTCTCATACCATGCTCGAGGTGCCTGCTTTAGTCCATAAAAGGCTTTCTTCAACCTACACACATGAGACTCCTTCTCATGTATCACAAATCCATCTGGTTGCTCGATGTAAACTTCATTCTCAATCTCACCATTGAGAAAGGCTGTCTTCACATCCATCTGATGTAGTCTCCAACCCATGGATGTTACAAGGGCAATAATCGTATGGATGGAAGTGTATCGGGCAATAGGAGCAGATGTCTTCTCATAATCTAGTCCCTCCGCCTGAGAGAATCCTCTAGCCACAAATCTTGCTTTGTACTTCTCGACACTTCCATCAGCTGCATGTTTGATTTTATAGATCCACTTGGAGCACTACAGACTTCCCTTTCGGTCTTGGAACAATATCCCACACATCATTCTTCATGATGGACTGATACTCTTCGGTCATGGCATCTTGCCAAACCTGTTGACCTGCTGCTTCTCCATGATAAGAAGGCTCAGTATCAATGATGTGGCTCATAGCTGAAACATAGCTCGAAAATCTCTGTGGTCTCTTGCTCTCTTGGAATGTACCATGAGGAGCTGCATGTCCCTCTGCCTCTTGCAGAGTTTGTCGAGCCCATGCATGCCTCTTCTGGCCTACTGCAATGTCTTTGGGAACATCAACTGGAGCTATGGGATCAACTGGATCATTAACTGTTTCCCTCTGAACTGCTGAAGGGGGAGAAGGTACTGTCTCTTCCTTCTTCTCACTGTCAATCTCCATCTGAGATTCTTTGGATCTTCGGAAGCCTATCTCTTCCTCAAAGGTGACATCTCTGCTAACCTCGATTTGTTTGTGACCAGGTATGTAGATCCAGTTTGCCTTCAAAGATTGACTGTACCCCACAAATGTACCCTTTCTGCCTGAAGGGTTTAGCTTGGTCCTCTTTTCCTTGGGTACATGAAAGTATATTGGACACCCAAATATCCTGAAGTGTCCAACCTTAGGCTTCACTCCAGTGAAAGCTTCTTTGGGAGTCATGTTCTTCAGAATCTTATGAGGACTCTTGTTCTGAACGTACACTGTTGTCATGGATGCCTCTGCCCACATAATCATAGGTAGATTCTGATCATGTATCATCGCTTTGGTTGCCTCAACAATGGATCTGTTCTTCCTCTCTGCAACCCCATTCTGCTGAGGGTTATAAGGAATGGTGTACTACCTCTTGATCCTTGCCTCAATACAGAAATCACTGAAATTCCTGGAGGTGTACTCTCCTGCATTATCTGATCTCAACACCTTGATCTTCCTCCCGATCAGGTTCTCAACCTGAGCTTTAAACTCTTGAAATCTTGCAAGGACTCGATCCTTGGTTTTCAAGAAGTAAATCCACATCTTCCGAGAGTGATCATCGATAAAGATCACATAGTACAAATATTCGTTCAAGGAAGCAATAATCATGGGTCCATAAACATCTGTATGTATCAAGTCCAAGATCCCCTTGTATCTACTGTCATTGCTCGAAAAGGACCCCTTGACATTCTTGCCAAGAGCACAACCTCTGCAAACGACATCATGCTCGATATGTATCTCTGGAAGGCCTGTCACCATCTTCTCCAGAGCGGGAAGGGCTCTATAATGTAAATGAACAAGTCTCCTATGCGATAGCTCGCTCAAGTTGATAGTATCATGTAATAAGGCCTGGATTGGTTGGACATCCAATCTGTACAAACTGTTTTCTCGAACACCAATCACCTAGGCAGAATCCATGTGTGAGTTCTTGTGCCATGCAAGAACTTTTCCTTCTGAGAAAGTAACCTTGTAGCCTTTATCCTCTAAGGCAGAAACAGAGACAAGGTTCCTTTTCATCCCAGGTACATATAATACCTCACTTAATTGAAGAGGTATGCCAGACTCTAGTTAGAAAGAAGAAGTTCCAACTCCCTTCACAGTATATCTGGCATTATCACCAAGTACAACATGCAGACGAGACTCTTTCTCTACAAGGTCTGTAAGATGTTCTCTATATCCAGTCATGTGTCTGGAAGCACCACTGTCAATCAACCAAATATCACTATCAATAGGAACGGTACCTGAGAGTGCTGAGATGAAGAAGAATGCTTCATCTTTATGTCTTCATCTCTCTGATGTGGTTCTGAATCAACATCGACAGTGGATGCATGTTGTCTTCTTTTCTTCCTGGTAGGACAATTTCTCGCAATGTGTCCATACTTGTCACATCTGAAACATTGAATCTTCGAATTGTCTTTTCTATGTTCATGACCTGAAGTTGTTGAAGTTTTCTTGTCTTTGAATGCTTTGCCGAAACTTCTTCTATTTTTTCTGCCTCTCTTTGTATGAGAAGCAAGGGCTTGATTGTGATCATGATGGGAGTCTTGCACACCTTTGGCTATAAGTTTGGTTTCCTTCTGAGTGTAGTCTGCCCATAGACGATCGAATTGAGGTAAGTCCGCTCTTCCACTGATACTTTGAATGAATGGTTCCCAATGTCTTGGAAGAGCATTGAGAGTAATCATGACAAGCTCTCTGTTTGTGATGGTTTCTCCAATGGCACCTAACTGATCTTTGATCTCTGAAATTTTCATGAAGAAGGTAGAAATGGTGTCAGCTTTCGTCATCTTAAGATTTTGAAGTTGGTGTTTCAATGTGAGAGCTCTGTTAGTGTTGTTGCTCTCAAACATCGTCTTCATTGCATCATATATTTGATAAGCTGTCTTCAAGGTAGAGATGTGAGGTAGTAGATGATCTCTTATTGAATAGATGATTATCTTCCTAGCTTTGACATCGTCTTCCTTCCATTCAACCTTCTCTTCATCGGTTGTTGTTGCTAGTAGAGTCTTTTCTATCAATCTCAATAGGTCATCTCCTTCTAGAGTGATGTGTAATCTTGACTTCCAGGAGATGAATTTGCTTGTTCCATCAAGCCTATCTTCCACTAAATTTTTGTTCCTCATGGCTTGCAGATTCTTCACAAACCCTAACGGCTAGGATAAAAACCCTAGCATTTTTCAAGAGGTCTCTGGGGGTTTGTTGGACTTATGACTGCCAACAAGAAACCCTAGAGAGTCAAAGGAACCTCAACAAGCTGCAAAAATACTCCAACGTTCTGCAGAAATCCTAGAAACCAAATTCTGTAGAAACCCTAGGGCCGAAAATAAAAACTTATTTAATTTTTTTGATTTGAGAGTTGCAGGTGGTGCGCTGGACTAGGCCGTACCTGCTTGTGCAAAAATTAGGCGCAACATTCAAGGGGAAAGTGCTAAAACTAGCTTGACAAGGAAAATGGAAGGGGCCGTTTCTGCAGTTGTAGCAAGAAGGTGACAACGAGCTTGGAATAGCTTGTGCAATGGCTCTTTAGGAACACTGCTCTAATACCATGTTGAATTTTAATGCTTAGCTCAAGCACATGTAGTTTCTTTTCAATTTAGCATGAACTTGAACCATAAACAATGCAACAACACAATATACAATAGCTGCAGGAACCAAGATCACAAGAAGAATAACCATGCACAAGAACACAAGAAATTATCTTGGGAAAACCCTTCTCAACCAAGGGGAAAACCCAACAATCCTTTGCTAGAGTTAAGAGAAGATCACCCTTTCACCACAAACCCTAGTGCACACAAAAGGGTGCTCTATGACCAAGAAAGCTAGCGCATAAGATAAGTGCGCAGTTCAGTCGTACAAGTAGGCGTTGAGGTAATGAATCATGAATGAGTGAGTGATCCATAATGGGGATCTAACTCTCTTATTTATACATGACCTAGCACATCAAATGGATGTCTATTGGCACAAAAGGGCTGACTTCTACAACTCAAAATATAATTAATCTTTTACACTATTAATTATCTTTACATGGTGGGGTCGACTTGTACCCTTCACAATACAAAATTAGGGTTTCACAATAATCTTACTCTTAGACAATATAGCAAGGATCTCTCACACATCCTCTAGTGCTCTGCCACTAGGGACAAGTCCACATGTGCTCAACCACAGGGACGCCACCCTCAACAAATCAACGCAACTAAGTCCATAGGAGTACTATCTGGAGAGCCATCTCAAGTCGACTCAACTAAGTCCATAGGAGTCCGACAGGAGACCATCTCAAGTCATCTCAACTCAGTCTAGAGGAGCACGACAAGAGACCACACACGTCATCTCAACTCAGTCCAGAGGAGTATGACTCACCCATCACATGGGCGTTCTCACAGATCGTCTCAACTCAGTTCAGAGGAGAACGACCTGGAGAATGTCTCACGAAGCTGCAATCATCAACATTTTCTAGGTGGACCCTTGAGCAGATCCTCCTAGGTTTGACATTATTTTACTATATTTTGCAAGCATCCATATTGGAGGGCATATTTCATGTGGTCATCTTGCATGTTGATCTAGTTCTCTTGCCTATTTTTAGTTGTATGCCCTATCTTGGAGACATTTGATATAACATTTTCCTATTTTTGGAGGAGGGCGAATTGTCCTTGAGGGTTGTGTCCACATGTTGTGACATGGTCAACCATGGATTGAGGTGACATCTAACTACTGCAATATTTTACTATTTGTTTGACTTGTAATGGAGTTAGACATCACCTTGGATGGTGTACTTTATGAGCTTTTCTAGGTGGACCCTTGAGTAGATCCTCCTAAGTTTGACATTATTTTATTGTATTTTGCATGCATCCATATTGGAGGGCATATTTCATGTGGACATCTCGAATGTTGACCTAGTTCTCCTTCCTATTTTTAGTTGTATGCCCTATCTTGGAGACATTTGATAGAACTTTTTCCTATTTTTGGAGGAGGGCGAGTTGTCCTTGAGAGGGTCGTGTCCACATGTTGTGACATGGTCAACCATGGATTGAGGAGAGATCTAACTACTACAATATTTTACTATTTGTTTGACTTTGTCATGGAGTTAGTTAGAAGGATAATATTTTTATTATTGTATGAGATAAGAGACACTCTATAAAGAGGAGCTTTTTCTCTGTTGTAATTTTTGTTGGGAATTTGGGGATTGAGGAGCTCTCCCCTTGGGCTTCATTGTACATCCGATTGGCAGCTTTATGGAAGATTGGAGGTATAGCATCTATCTATTGTGAGGCCTTTTATGTGTGCAATTTTTCTCATATGTTTTTTATATATTGTAGGAGACCCTTGTAGCATTTTAATGAACCATGTGTCATTTGGATAATATAAAGCGAGGAGTTGATCCCCCTTATATTAATTGCTGTTATATTAAACTTGCATCTAACAAACTAGGTTGTTGCTTGGAATAATATAACATCACCTTCATAGCATTGTTTTTGAGTAGCAATCTTAGCTCTACGAGATAATTTTTCTGCATAAATTTCAGCATGTAAAGGCTGATTTTTGGCATGCACAGCAGCCCTTATTAACCTTACATGGAAGCACTCACCCTCTTGGATTCATACTACTTTGACTCCATTTAGCCCATATATGGTTGGCACCTGGTCTTGGGGTTTCTATCTTCATACTCCTTTCTCACACCACTCATTTTCCATTATACTACTGCCATATGTTTTGCTTAGGCTTACTCCACTCTATAGCCTTAGGAATCCTACATTTTATGGAAGGGAAGCCCCCCCTTGAGTTGGAGTAAAGCCAACCATAAGAGAGGGGAAGAGCTACTGTGGTGACAGTGGGTGTCCTTCTTGAGTTGCACATGACTAGCCCCTTGATGCTTGTAACTTTACATCATATGGGGGTGCTAGATTTTGTTGTAACACACTCCATACCCATACCTTCCAAGAGATCTCTTATATGCCAATTCAACTATAATGATGCTTTATATTGAATGATTGATGTACTCTGGTATGACCTGGGTTCTCCGGGAAGAAACTGAAGTACTCTTCATCTGCTACCCCATCATTTCCTTGAGCTTCTTTGGCCATAGCTCCTTATTGTGCCCACATTTCAATCCTTCTGTTATATGGAGGGTGGCAAGCTTCAAACTCTGCTTGAAATTTCATATGTAGATCCTCTATTCATTGTTTTTGTCGTCCTTTCCTTGCCCCTCCCCTCTTCCTTGGAACTCAGCTGTCGCTTCATTTTCTCCTGTCAGATGTGTATCTTCCTTGTGACTAACTGTTGGCTGGGGGATGATATCTGATTGCTTCCTTGGGAAGCCTGAATTTGAAGTTGCAGGATGCACATTGACTGTCACAGTAGACACACCCCTTTTCAACTCTTTGTTATCTCTATTTTTGGGCCTAAGCATATGGTAATCCAGCTCTCAAGTTGTCCATTAACAGTTGCCTACCTCTCTAAACAATTGCTTTGACACCCCCTATGTTGCCCTTCTTCTTCAGTCATAGCCTTGGAGCTTTGCCATTATCGGGTATGTCTTGTTGGAACTCCATTCCCTACGTCTTTCAATAACAATCCCTGCCATTTCTTCTCTGACCTTATCATCCTCTACATGCAGTTGATCTATTGCTTAATCTTGGTCAGCCACATTTCTTCCCCTGTTTCTTTCCTCATAATCTTACCCTACCATGGCATTAGCACCAAAGTGTGCCTTAAAGTTAACGGAGTGACATGAAAATCAATTACTATACACTGTACATATGATATGATATGACAAGCAAATCTTCAAGTGGTTGAAAAGTTTCTATCCTATTTAAGTTGCATTTGATGTTGTTTAATCATACACAAGCTACACAAGATTGTTGATTTTTTATCGTTATAGAATTCTAGATGTTATGAAATTATGGTATGAAAAATTAGGGTTAAGTTTATAAAGCCTATTGAAAACGCAAATGTCTTTATTTGAACTATAGTCCTTTCTTGAAAGACTCATACTGGTAGTTGATAAGTTCTTAGTTGTTTGGAGAATGAAAATTACACTAGAATTTATGGAAGTCAGAACCAACACAGAAGTTGGATTTACTGTCATCAGTCTTCTGAATAATATGTGGCGGGATTTTCATTTTTAAGTATGTTCATTATACCTACACAAAAGTCCAAGTTTTACCTATCTATCTATGGCTGCTTAGGAGTCTTGGACTTATGGTAAAAATTGTTATATGTATATATATATATATATATATAATTGGTTTAGACACTGACATGGTCAAATATATTCATCATACCTACACAAAAGTCCAAGTTTTACCTAATGCTGCTTAAGAGTCATCGCTACATGGTAAAAAATGTTATATATGTATATATATATTTTTTTTATTGGTTTAGACACTGACATGGTTGTGTTGTTGAAAACTTTATGTGAGAAATAATGAAAACACATCTTAAGAACCTTAGTCACATGACACAGGACACATAGACCCCCTGCAATGTGACATATACGGGACACACACATATAATTAAAAATAGAGAAATAAATTATAGACCTGAAGATTTATTTTTTTGAACAAACGGAACAACATCAAACACATTGAGATTCATTTATTGATATGCCAAGCCACAGCTGAAAAAAGTTTTGATTTTTTTGGAATTTTTTTTAACATTTTTTGGTGTCTCAAGTGTTGGACATGTTAGGATGTCCATGGGACACGTCTTGCACAGGACACATGTTCCTCGAGTGCTTGACACATGGACAGTGAGTGTCCAACTGTCCKGTACTMTGGGCACRTGATATGCAAGGCTGGTAAGGTATGTCCTGTTTCACTATATACATGTTTTGACATTGTTCATTCTTTCCAATATGCAGGAAATTATGGCAACACAGGCCTGGCCACCGCAGCCTGCCCAGGCTTCGGTGCCTGGGGTACCTCCTCAACCTCCAGTTCCAGGACAATCTCCTGTTCCTGGGCCTCCAAGTACCTGGGCTGCTCCTAGTACACTGCCAAACCAAACTCAAATGCATCATCAAGCTACGTTTTCTGCCCCTCAAGCTCAAGGATATCCTCTGCCTCCCACACCGGCCTTTTCCTACAATGGAACATCACAGGCTAGTGGTGACTCAGAAAGTTCTCAACAGTCCCAGTCTTCTACGGTAAAATTGGATTTCAATTTTTTTTGATCACTGATGCTTGAAGTTTTATATTTACTTTTCTTGCAAGAATATTAATACATTGTATTAATTCTTATTTCAAATTTTCTATTTTGCAGGCTAACACTATTGGGATGGCACAAGGTGGGGGATTTGTAGCACCAGCAACTGTGCCCCCACCTCAACCCCCAGTCCCTGGGCAGGGTCCAGTTCCAGGGCATGCTAGTTCCTGGGGACCACCTGGCACAATGTTAAATCCAAGTCAAGCACCACCTCGGCCAACATTTACTGTTCCTCCAGGATATCCTTCATCCCCGGCAACACAGTTTTCCTATAATGGAGCTTCACAGACTATCCCTGGTTCAGAAAGTCCCCAGCAATCTTATACTGTTGTAAGGGTGCAATTCCCATTTTTATGGCTTATACTAGGTTTCAATTTGCATAGTTTGGTTTTTCACGCATGATATACGAGATAGCTTTTTTTACTTTGATTTTAAGCATTTATAATTATGCAGGCTACCTCAACAGGAATGGTACAAGTGGGGCCATCTCTGGCGTCATCATCAACTGGTCAGTCTTCATCTGCACCTGCATATGCCCCATCATCTGCTGCGATTCCTGCTCCAGCCCCTGTCCCAGCTCCTGTTGCACCTTCTAATACATATCCAGCATTCCGGTGGCAGCCACCACAGCCTCCCCCACCTGGTCCCTCTGGTCCACCAGGGCCTCCTGGAATTCCAGTGTCTACTACATCAACAGTTACCCTAGCCCAAGGAGTGCTGCCTGGTCCCTCTGGCCCACCAGGGCCTCCTGGAATTCCAGTCTCTACTACATCAACCGTTACCCCAGCCCAGGTGGTACTTCTTGGTCCCTCTGGTCCACCAGGGCCTCCTGGAATTCCAGTCTCTACTACACCAACCGTTACCCCAACACAGGGGGTGCTGCCTAATAACGGAGAAGGTGCTTCTTCAGCTTCCCGACCAGGATTAGTACCTGCTAGTTCTGCTGCATCAACTCCAACTGTTATTACCTCTTCACAACACATGCAGCCATTGGCCTATCAGGCATATCCACCCGGTCCACCTTTAGGTCCGCCTCCACAAGCACCGTGGCTTCATCCATCTCAGCTGGGAGGACTGCATCGTCCACCCTTTGTACCATATCCGGTTGGATTTCCAGGGCCTTATCCTGCACCACCACGACCTGTGGGTCTGCCTCAAGCTTCAGTTCCTAATGCATCTCAACCTCCTGGTACAGCTCCTTTAGGACCTCCAGGAGCATCTCCATCTAAAGCTGTAATTGGGCAGCCGTTGAACAACTGGGGAGCACAACTACCTCCTGGTGTCAGCCCATCATTGTCTTTTCCAGCCCACCGTGCAGAGGTACCTGGTCAGTTGAACACCAATCCTCCAGGTGCAACACATCTAGCTTCTTCAAAGCCTGTTTTGATGGAGAAAGAAAAACAAGGCAGTGAACAAACAAACAAGGAGGTGCAGATTTTTAAAAATGTCGAAGAAGATTCTTGGACTGCACACAAAACTGAGTCTGGGACAGTTTATTATTACAATGCTCTGACAGGGGAATCGACATATGAAAAACCCCCTGGTTTCAAAGGAGAGGTTTATATGCATGGCATTTGGCTCTCTATTAAAATGATTATCTTTGCAAATATATATTTTTTCTATTTATATCAAAGGGAGATGTCTGAATAAACGTCTTCAATGTTTTGCAGGCAGAAAAGGTTACTTCTCAACCAATGCCAGTTTCATGGTAATCATTTTTTCTGAAAACTTGATAAGTTTCTCATTAAATAGAATTTGAGGAAAACTTGCATCTAGTTGCAATTGATAATATCGAGTGTACTGATTTTTAAAACTGCAGTGTTCTATTCTAAATTTTACCTCATCCAGTGATTAATTAATTTTATTTTAAGTCATTTGACGGTGACATTCAAATCAGTATATAGAAGCTCCCACCTCTGGATCCACTTAGGAGAGACTTTTCTCTTCCTATTCCCAAGATAGTCTGGTGGTGGGAATGACTAATGTGCTCTCAACCTTTGCTCAATTCAGAGCAAATTTTCAAAGAGGTTCAGAAGGTATAGATTAAGACATTCCTAGTGGAATAATAAACCTCAGCCCTTGCAGGATAGTAAAATTTATATTTCTTGAGAGTTAACTTGTGCTTTGTTCATTGATCGGAGCCCTTGCAGTTATACCAATAGTACCTTTTTAATTCAAGAGTTAATAGTTTTGCAAATTGCTCAAGATTGTCAAAATGCCTATGTAGTTTCAACAATAGGAACAATGATTATTCATATCCAACTTATTTTAATGAGTACAAAATTTTACTTTTGTGCCACTTCTTATTTACGCTGATTCTGAATGCCCACAATGCTATTGGGTATTTTATTCATAAGTTTAAAGCACACATTTATTCTGTTTCACAAGATAGTTGGTACTAGGTAGTGATATTTTGTTGGTTTTCTTAAATTAAGTTTTGCATTTAGCACATTGAATTGATGATTTTAAGTGTATGCTTCTTTGACTTGCTTGTACTTTGAACATTCCATCCACATACATCTCCGTTTATTTTTAAATTATTAAAAAGCTTTCATCAGTTGAGAAATATTTTACGATGGAAGTGGATAACATCCTGGTACACTCCTTACCTCACCTAGCCTCACTGCAAGTTAAAATCCAAAATAAACTAAGGGTCCTCTTGGTAAAGCAGGAAGCATATTGTAATGTACATTACAGTACCTGAGAATTTAGGCACAGTTGTAAGCACAAGTTATTACAAAGCCTCTATTAGCAAAACCATGCTTGTCATGGGTTTGGGTCTTATTTTATGGGTGTTTTCTACCTATCTCCCTTCTCACTGTGATCATTTGTTTTCTGTGTTCTCCTAGGTAGCCAGGGTGCGTGGGTGTAGGTGCTCATGCTGTGAAGTACTGGTGTACCATTTTTGAAATTTTGGTGTGCAAGGGTGCATCACTTCTATATATATATATATATATATGTCAAAAAAGTTAAAACTGGAAAATTGTAAAATACAAAACTAAGAACGTAGGAATGCAAAAGTTAAAAGTAAAATGTAAAATATAAAACAATATTAACTATGATAATTACAATATCGTAATTACAATTCTAGTTTGACATTCATGATTTAATTTTCAAAATTTCGTATTAATGATTCTAACTTCAATATCTTAGTCATAGTTTTAGATTTATAGATAAGTACAAAACATGTGCAATGGTGTTTACACAAGAGACATGAAGCAATAGTCACTGGGCATGAATTAGTAATGCCAAATGTTGAATCTTCTTCATGCTTTATATCCTTTAGATCCTCAATAAAAATGCGATGTAGGTGGCTTATATGTTGGGTTTGAAATTATAGGTAGCTCCATAAGGGCATTTAGTTGGATTTCAACATCCTCACCTAAGTTGCAGGAAATGCCTAATTAATCCCCATACCAGTACCGAAAAATCACTCAAACATGGAAATGGGTATGAAATGGCTCGAAAACACCTTTAGCTGTACCGTGCAACATTTCACAATTTGGAAACGTTGTATGGTATGGGTCATGGTGTTTCCGGGCTGCTTCATTCTGAAAATCCCTTGTTTTGGTACAATTTTTAAGTTGTTTGGGCTCAGCCAAGCGTCCATGAGGGCATGGGACCCATAGGAAGTCACAAAACCCTTAATCTTGGAAAATGAAGTCACATTAACTTCTAATTCATTTCTAAATGTACTATGTGCATTTGAACCTATGCCTTGTGGATCTTGTAGGGTGAAGAATATAAAAGTGGGCGTCATAAAGACTGGGACGTAGATTCAGAATGCTTAGACTTGGGACTCTGTCTTGCTGCTCTTATTATTGGTGGTGATGCAGTTGAAGTGGATCTCCCTCTTCTTCCAATCCATGCTCTAGTTTTGCTGAATATGCATCTTGTTCTATTTTTGTTGATGACGATGAAGATGAAATGGATATGTATTAGGCTTTTGGCTCATGTTCTATTTTGGCACATATAGCCTCATATATAAATGGTTATTTTGGATGTTTAGCCTCATCCCTTAAAGACTGATTTTGGTTTTTGCATCACGTATCATCTATGGGAGTTAATATAGACATGGGCTTCCTTCTAAAATGTCATTTGTGTGTACCATTCTTATTTTCTTGCCAGATAATATTCTATTCTAATATATATATGTGTGTGTGTGTGTGTGTCAATTGGGGTTTAGCTTGGGTGGTTGGGAGGAATGATTGTTATCCTCCCCACCCAGGTTCAATTCCCGTAGGTGACATGTTGAGCTCTTAATGAGTATATTATTCTAATGGCTTCGAGCCTTGTTGTTGATTGACCTTGTGCCTTGAAGATTCTAGGGTTTACCCTGGGTACCATAGTTTTCGAACTCGGACTTGGTCGAGTCGACTGAGTCAACTCCAAATCGAACTAATGCGGCCCTCTTGTTGACTTGGGTGATCGGCCGAGTTAAGATGGAATCGACCGAGCTGTACCGGTTCGGTACCAAACTGGTACAATTCGGTCGAGTCCTTCTTAACTCTGCTGACCTCATCAAATGCTATCAGATTTGGGGGCTTTATTTTCTGAGTCTTATCAGAAGGAACAAAACATGCCAAGAAGCCTTATTGGGAAACCTGTGAGATTCAGCATGAAACTGTGTTGAAAAATATGAAGACCTGGGTGATTCACCACATCAGGTATCACAAACCTGTAGTCTCGGGTTCTGTCAGAAACACTTATCTAGAGGATAGTGTAGTTGTTTTAGAGACCTAGCAGGCTGCTGGAAGACTTGCAGAAATAACACTGTTGTTGGAGGTTGAAGTCGGTTCAATTAAGTTTTCTTAAAAGTTCCATATTTGTCTCTATATTTACCACATACATGTGGGAGATGAGGCCCCAATTAAGCAAGTTCAAGAAGCCACGATCTATCAAGGCAATATTAAATCTTGAACTCAACTGTAATAGAAAAATATTTTATTAAGCAGTATATTCAACGATGAATGGAAGGCTATAAACCCACATGTAAATGAAGAAAAAAGATATATATTATAAACCCAGTGAAAAATGGATAGGGAAACCTGGTCAACTTGGCTGATTAGGCACAGGTGCTGACGTGGGCCTTACATGGTATATACATGAGTAGACTTTGCATATTTTGTCTCTAATGGTTTGGAGTTTTTAAAATATATTTTTCATTAAAATTTAAATATTTTCTGTATATTTTAGTAAAAGCGAGTCATTGAAATCAGATCGGTCCTAGTCAGTCTAAGTCCGAGTTGACCCTCAAACTATTTCAAGGCCGAGTTTGAGTTTTAAAACATTGCTGGATACCATCCTCAAAATGAGGGGAAGTACATGGGGATTTTCCTCGAGTTTTGTAGCCTGGAATATATATATATATATATATATATATATATATATATATATGTTTCTAGGTATTCTCATGTTCGAACCCTGTACATGTTCCATGTTTGGTGCAACTTAGTTCCTCACCTATATAATCTTCTGTGAATTGGTATTGTTTGTTAGGACCTTATGTGTACCTAGGGTCGTTCCTAATTAAGACCTTGGGTGGTATGAGATGCTCAAGGGCGATGAGTCTAGCCCCATGACAAATGGTATCAGAGTCAATTCGTTGCATATTTTGGAGAAGGGTTGGGGAGCTCTTCACCACTATCTTGACGATAGATGGTATCAAAGAAAACTTTGAAGACAGTTTGTTGCGAAGTCGGTTCGGTGGGAACGTTCACAGACTTGGTGAATGGTTCGGTGCAATGAACTTGTTCATCGCGGACTTTCCATCAGACTTACGCCAGTGGTTCGATTGACGGTGCGATGGGAAGGTTGGTCTAGGCACACACCTTGTATAGAGTCATAGACCAAGAGCAGAGTTTGTGGTGAGACAAAGCACTTGCACAGGGTGGGTGATCGCAGAACTTGTCGTAGACTTGATTGTAGAGGCAGACTTGGCTGGTTTGATTTGTGATGGAAGTCAGTGCCAGACCTGTTGTGCACATCTTGGAGAGACCAAGCACAGAGTTCATTGGGTGAACTGAGCATTTGGGAAAGGAAGATGAACATAGGATTTGTTGCACGCCTTGTCGCAGATCTAACCGCATAAGTGAACACATAAGCTAAACACAAAGGATGATTACAGAAGTGATTGTGAAGGGGAGCAGTTTTGGGTTGCAGCAAGGTGAAGCACTTGGGTGTGTTGGACAACCTGGGGCGACTTAGAGTAGCTCCGCATCAGGCAGTTGGTTGAGCATGTTTCCATCATAATGTCTTCGTGCTGTGCATCGTTGAGAACAATAGTTGAGTTGAGCTGGGTTGTTGAATGAATGGGTTGATCACAACCTTTGGACGAGGTGACTCTTCAAAGAGTTCCAACAGTCAGTGAGCAACAATATGACTTGACAGTCGGGCGGTGGGTGCATGGTGCCTTGAAGCGGAGCAGTCAAGGTGCAGAGATGACATGACATTGGAGATGAGTTCGGCCGGTTGCATGCGAAGTTTGGGACTTAAGATGGTTTCCAGAAGTGGACAGATGGACTCAGCCTTGTATCGCAACGAAGGTCTTGCAGGTTTTTGGAGCCATGGACGATGATTGAGGAGAGTTCTTGCGGAGAGTCGGTTGCTTGGGCAAGTAGAGGTCCAAGACCATAGACTTAGAACATGGTTGCAACGAAGGACGTCGTTGGAAAGGCATGGCTGGTTTCGAGTTCTTGAATTTCCTAAGTGTTGCAGCGCGTTATTTGAAGGGAAGTTGGATGACTCGGTGGTTCAAAGTGCATTCTGTTTCCGCGATGAAAATCGACACACTTGAGGGTGACATAAGTGGTGCAGATTCAAAGAAATCGTGTAGCAATTTGGGACGCCTTGATTGGGTGAATATGTAGAAGAGCTTGGGATGACTTGCTTGGACAAGTCTTGTGGTGGACTTAGGAAGATTTGGGTGCAGTTGTGGAGGTGGCTTGCGGAAGCTGCCTAACACTTTGATGAGGTGCGTTGGACGAATTGTTGCGGTGAAGTGGGCAATGAAGTCTATATGTGGCGAGTTTGAGAGGATGGGTGAGGTGCCCTGTTGTTTGGTGCCTTAGGCAGTTTCGTTGGGTCATGCGATGACTTGACAATTACGATAGCGCCAGAGATTGGACGCTTGTAGGAGGTGCAAGGCAATTCGTTCAAGGAGACAGATGGAGTCAGCGAAGAAATCGATCAAGAATTGCTAGGAGTCGACCTAAATGAGCAGAACGCGGACCAAGTGCCTTGGGTGGTGTTCGCTTGCCTTTGGTATGGGACATTGGATGAGGCAGAGCACACCTTGATGACTTGCGGACTATTGTGTGATGGCTAAGAGATTCAACGGGGGTTGTTGGTTGAGGTTGGTAGAAGTATTGGTGCAAACATGCCTAAGGCATGCAAGTTCTTTGAGGTGACTCATTCTACTTGGAGCACTTTGGAAAATTTGTTGGTACGCTTGAGGAGTGTGAGTGCGGTGGCCACACTCATCGCAGATGTTGAGTTATGTTGAGGTGACTTGACGAAAGGAGGCGAGTTGAGGACTTTCCTTCGTTTGGAGGATTGTGTGGATAGGCAGATTGCAAACGAAGAGAGTACTTGAGCATGAGTGTTTCTCTTGCTTTGGGCAACATGTGGTTGAGGGTGAAGCCTAACCATTCCAAGGCATAGAGAAGTAGACGCAACAACAAGGCCAGGTGATGAAGTAGGGGGGCAAAGGCAGTTTGAACAGACAGTTCTTGGTGCAAAGATTGGATAACTATGCAATGAGGAGGACAATGGAGTCAAGTTGCTGTAAAAGACTTTGTTTTGGGGCGATTTCATAGTGCAGTAAGGTGAGGGGTGACCTTTCCTTGATGTAAGGGTTGTGCGGATAGACCAAATTGCGTAAGGAAGTGACTAGTTTGTGCATGAGGGTGTGTAGTCTCAAGGAGTGTGATGGTTGAATTGGCATTGGTTCATCTTTCAGTGTAATGATGCATGGTCTTTGGCCTACTGTGGCAACTTCGCTCAAGCCTTGAAGATGTCGAATTGCCACTTGGGGGGGGGGGTTGATAGGAGGCCTAGGGCCTCATTGTTCTATGATATGAAGTAACCTTGTGGTTTGTTGGTTGTTTCTTGCTTCAATTTGATGGGGCAACCAAGAAGTATGAGGTGATCCTCCTAGTTGTCATAGGACAAGATGAGGCATGCAGGAGCTAAGATTTGTGTGTATCTCTCATGAAGAGTGCTAGGCATCTCTGGTTGTGATATGAGAAGAAAGTGGAGAGGGAGCTCCTCGAGTCCCTATATAGGGAGTAGTAGTGTCATTTGATCCCATTATAAAATGTAGTTGGAAATGAGACACGTCTTTGTATTCGACTTTTTTAAGTGGTACATTTGGTAAGTCCTGTTTGATTGTGGGATGTGGTGGTTGGTCTCAATCCAGACTTCGTGGGAGCCCACCTTAAATTGATCTTAGGGGGATGCTAAGTGATTGCATCCAATGTCTACATGTGTATGGGGGCAGAGAAATTCGCTATCTCGCAACTCCATGAAGTGCTCCAAGAAGTAAGTTACCTTTGGCCTAGGCTCTTCAGGAATGTGGTCCAAGTAACCTAGATGTACAATGAGAATTATTGGGTCGACACCCCTTATAATAAGCTCGAGATATCCCTGTCATATGGGACACTACAAATTCTGTGGGGTGGTCATAGGGCGAGAGGTTTTTTATCCATTCTTTGGGAGATTGTGTTTAAAGGCCAGTACCACCTAACCTCTTGCGGGTAGACTTGGTTTTGGGCCTACCGTTTGTGGGCATTGGACTTCTTGTGTCTTTGTTGATTATGTTATAGTGGCTGAAAAAAACTTTAAAGTGTATTAGTTTTATGGCAACCATCTCAACATGCTCCTGGATTTGTAGAGCATAGTTTGAAGCAAAATGGGAGTAATGAGATTGAAACATCTGGATAACGTTCTTAACAATCGTTTCTTTTTTGATTCCTCCCAAAGGAAACTTAGGACGTCAAGCCAATTGTCTCTCTCTAGTGAAGGTGCTAGACCAATGCTTGATGTCCTATAATGAAGCTAACCCTTAAGTAAGTAATGTGGTGGATTCTTGTGAAATTCTAATTCCACTTCGATAAGGATTTTCCTTGGGATGCGCTAGGCACTTTGGAGGCAATATGTCAAGTTTGAATAGTCTAGGACTAAAAGCCATGTAGAAGAGGTTGTTTTGGGATTACATGGTAATTTTATTTGCAAACCTTGTGAGACTTTTTCTTCCATATTTTGGGAACATAGTTGGCTTGCAAAGGCTTGCTAAGTCACTTAACAATTTTCTTCTTTGTCTTCAGTGAGCATAGGTAACCAAGTGCAAAGGCTTGCAAAACACTCCAAATGTAGCCCTCCCAGTATGGTTTTGTGGCTTTCACTCAAGTATAACCAATATAGAGTTTGGTATGCCGCCTTGCAACCTTTGGATGGTAAGTTTATTTGCTAAAATTAACGCATTAAGGCTTTCATAGCTTATTGAATTCTCCAATGCATTTTGGGTTACCTTCCTATTTATTATTATTATTTTCTTTAGTTAATAAGTGCCCACTTTCCTTCCATTATTGAGTTTCTGCTAGTCGTTTTTTCCTTGATCTCTATTTTCTCTTTCTTTGGTGTGGTCAACTCCTACCATTTCTTTGATCTATTTAGGTCTCTTTCATTTCTATTTGCTTTAAAGTTTAATTCCTTGACAATAGGTATAGGTTATACTCGAAATACATTGGAGACTCAAAAACTATAACACAACTTCAATTCCAGAAGATTCGTGGAGAAGTTTGTTTATCTTTGCTAAATGAAGTTTGACCTATTTTTTTGAATGAAAGTCTTGATGGGAAACACAAGGGATGCTTCCCCACATTTGTTAATGGTAGCCCTTGTAAACTTCTTGGTGTAGACTAATGTGCCTCTCCCAGGGATATTCGAACTGGGCACCAACTGTCATGGAACTAACCACATGCCCAACAACATTGTTGACAATTAGTTGAGGTAACCCTGATTGAGATACTTCGACATTATCATTAACCCCTTCAAGCTTTTCCTTCTAGTAGAGTGTAATAGATTTATCCTTGTGACAATAACTTGCTTAAATTTAAATTATCTCAAACCTTGATACTAGAGAGATTAGGAAATACTAGAGGTTATCAGATGGTTTCCCATTTTGTGCAAACATTAGAAAATACTGGAGAAAATGGTTATCGAAGCGAATGCATCTCTCTTCTATGATTTTGTTTGGTTCATTGAATTTGGATTTGGTCTTCACATAGTACCATTGATCTAGGTGGATATTGGTGGCCACCCACCTATTCCATGGGCTCGAAAAACAGTTTTCCATCTTGGCAGTTTTTTGATAGTTTTTCGGCTTCCAAACTTTCGAGGCCGTTTTGAGGCCCTAAATGATGTTTTTTTGGGGATTTGGGGCCGAGGTGATTGTTGGAGGCACTCACCTGGGCCAGTCGAAAATCGTTCTTCTCGGTTAGACCTTTCCAACGGTGTATCGAGCGCCCCAAACGGAGATTGTATGCAAAAGTTACACCCCCGGGAAGTTGACGTATCAACTACTCCCATTGGGGCCTGCAAACCTTTTGGCTTTTCATCTTCCGGGGTTAGGCTTTTGGATTTTACTTGTTAAAAAGGCCTTTGTAGCCTCATTGTAACAATCATCTTCTTGCGAATGCGAGTAGCCATCACATCTCTTCTCAGAGATACGCTGCCACCATTCTAGCGAGTCTTTCACTCTGTATTTTTACAGTCTCTGTACATTTCTTTCATTAATAGAAATTGTGTATTATTGTATATCTTTGCCTCTGGTTGTATTTCTGATATATCTCTGTTATATTATTGTTGCTCTTTCAATATCTCTGTATATTTCTGGGTTATATCTTTGCTCTCATTTCGTGTCGAAAATAATCCGGATCAACCATACAACTTTTTCCACAGAATTCCATCTCACGGGGAGAAAGCGGTCATATGAAATGTCGATTTCAACCATGTCAAAGTCACCACAAAGAAGCATTGCTTCTAGGAGTTAATCACTCAACCATATTCTAGTAGTAGCTTTCTTAGAAACATACTATTTGGAAGCTTCTATTTGACTTTTTGTTTTATTTTGGGTAGGTAAGGTGCTAGATACAATGCTATTACTCCTTTAACTTCCATTGGTTACAAGAGAGAAATCTATGCCCTTAGCCGCATATTATGGGGGGTATGTCTAGCTTGAAATTGGGAACTTCCTTTTTCCTATAAACAACGATAATCAAGAAAGCCTATTGAATTCATTTTTCTTTGACTGTATACTTCCCATAGGTATTATAAAGTCTCCTAGACTTTAGGACATACAATCATTGCATAAATAGAGATGGGTCCTTAAACTCTATTGCTTTCTATTCCATTCGGCCAATAACTCCATTACAAGCTTAGTTATGCTTGGAATGGGGTCTAGGTCATTTGGCTAGGTTTGTGTATTTTGCAAGTGTTCTAGTGTGACTAGCTACATTTAATTGAGAAGAGATGTCCATTATCTTTCCCTTAGCTAAAATTTTAAAGGGCTTGTTTTGGTTACTGCTGCTCTTGAATAAACACGTGGTATCCCATGATTGTTTTTTACAAGTTTCCATAATCTGATGGTCATATTTTGGATATAGCTCAAGTGTGGTTCATTTGGGTTGCTTGGCACATCATAGACACAAACTTACTTGTGAGGGTGTGGATGAAAAGGATAATGTGGTTCATTGCTTACAAAATCACCAAGAGACCAGTTTTTGTAAGATGGTCCATAAAGGCACAAGTAGGCCAAGGATTCCATTCACAAAGGGAATGCAAGGTAGTAAAGTATTTGATAAAAAAGTAGTAAACTACCAAAATAACATCAAGGGTCCCTAGCTAAGAGCTCAATTTGCTCGGTTGGGCAAGTTGGAATGATATTATCAGTTGTCAAGATGACAAAGAAATCGTTGTTTGCCATTAAATGTTTTAACTCTATTGAATCCATGAATATATTATAGTTTCAAGCAATGTACACTCTACCAAGATAGCCTATAAGTTTATGGTCGTGAGTCTTCCACACTTCACCTATAGATTACAAAAAATGTTAAGATTTTCCTTGGGCTGCTATAATAGGGTGCTTGGAGCTTAACTTAATGGCCCATCACTTGTAATGAGATATGACTGGCTAATGAGGCCACTTTGGGGCTGGATACTAGTAGATATGACTGGCTAATGAGGCCACTCTAGGGACAATTCTAGACGGATCTAGAGTAGGGCGTTTCCCACCCATTGGATGATCTTCCAACATTAACATAGTAGCTAGAGTTCTATTCGAAGCTTCTTTCCTTTGACCTTGGATGGTACCAGAGAAGGGCTCCCATGCTCCTACATCCCCCCTAGGATCGTATAGTTGGATCCCACCATGGTGGTCGATGACTACAACAGTGAGACAACGCCCTAGTTGCCCGATGACTTATGAAATGAATTCAGATATCCAACTGTCAACAATAAAATGCGTCATGACCAATTAGTTATGTTTACAAAATAGGTCATCTACACTGAAGTATGAAGACCGAAAGGTCCAAAACAATAAAGTTTAAACTGAGCTAGTTGCTAATTACGTTGTCACACTCCTCATCTGGGATCRATTTTTCTAATGCTTTCATATAACYAGCTTGAACCTTTTGATCTTGGTGTGGTATTTTCTTGGACCCACCACTAGGTGTTGGTGATGAAAGTGATGATACATGATAGTATTTAGGTGTTAGCACATATGCTAAGGCATGTAGTGGAATATTTAGCATTTGCCATCGTTTTTGCACCACTACACGAATATGATTATAGAGGTTGACATCTCTAGGCTCAACAATGTCTTTAATCTACCCTAGCATGCTATCCATTTGCTCATACACCTTCCAAGTGATTGGTCGATTTGAATCTACAAACTTGATCATGTGATAAATTGGCTTGGTGAATTGCAAAACTTATCGAACTTGGGAAGCTTCCGAGGAAGCGTTTGGGAAGCGTCCAAGGAAGTGTACGGAAGCGTCTAAGGAAGTGTACGGAAGCGCTCAGGAAGTGTCCTTGGAATCGTACAGAGCGCCCTTGGAAGTGCGCTTCGAAGCGTGGGTCTTCCAAAAGACCAGGAAGCGTCCAAATTTGCTCCGAAGCACGGTTCCAACGAAGCTTCCTGGACGCACCCGCTCGGATCG
>JZKD02S1673522.1:563145-580666 GCA_000966675.3 Picea glauca
GGCAAGCTTCCTGCAACAATGCTTTCAGCATTACCTAGGAGCTGCTTTTGCACTCGGACGCTGTATTCACATTGGATGTATCTTTTAGTCCCATTGACTTACTTTTGTGGTCATTTGTCAAACATTAATAAAATTTTCTTATCTTATCTTATCATAGAAGCCCTTTGCTTGTACTTTTTCTGTGACAGACGTGATTATTAACTGTAAACCTGCTTATTGATTGTCATTTGGATCTTAGTGTGATTGTGTAGCAATTTGTGAAGGTTGATCTCAAATTTAGAGGCAATAATCCATTGACAAACCTGGAAAATAATTGTTGCTTGTGATCTTCTTATCATTGTCTACAGAGAGAGTCTAATATATTTTGGTAGGGTTCATCATTTTGGCCTTTGTTATGTATATAGAAATAAAAAAAGAAGTTATGTTAATGCCCACAAGTGAGCAAAGTAGGTGAATGGGACTAGGAAAAACGGGTTATAATACTGATGTGGGAGTACCAAAGGCAATTCCTAGGCCCAACAAGAAATGAAATACACATTATTATAAAGAATTCAAACGGATAAACCTTAGAGGTAAGCCTAAAAGAGGGCATGTCAGGCTGTTATTAAGTGTTGGTTGATAAGTGCATCTTTGGTAGTGATATTAATTCCTTTATGGAAAATAAGCCAATGGGATTAGGAAGTAGTAATAAACGTCATAATACTGATGTGGGAGTTCCAAAGGAAACTCTTAGTCCCAACAAAATATGAAATACAAATTACGATAAAGAATTCAGAGGGATAAACTTAAGATGTAAACCCTAAAAGATGACATAGCATGGTGTTGTTAAGTCCTGTTTGATAACTGCATCTTCGGTAGTAATACTAATTCCTTTATGGAAGATATTGTCAAATGTGAATATGTTTTTTCAAGGGAAGATGAAATTGCAATTGATTATATATTTGCTTAATTTCTTAGTGCTTGTGTATTCTCTGCAGTCAAGTCTTATGGATACTTACTATTATGGCTGCTCCTTACACAACAGGGAGAAGTTGACTGGTACAGATTGGGCGTTGGTGAGCACAAATGATGGGAAAAAATACTACTACAACACTAAAAATCAGGTAATTTTGTCTGTTAATCTAAATCGACTAGTGCATGTGAACTGTTCAAACTTCAGTGTATCCTGTTTGTGGGTGAATTTATAAACCCTTTTCTCCTCTTTTTGAGTATTTTGGTCTCTTCAATTTTTGATGAATTTCTGTTAAACAAAATAAAAGAGAAAAGAATCCGAAAGCATTGCAGTTTTTATCATTACCATGACTATGATCCCGAGCCATATATCTGCTTTGACATTGATGCACCAACAAAATTAAAGGTCATGATTTCTTTCCCCAGGGATTACTTACATTCGCAGGGATTCTGGAGCAAGTAGATTACCTACAGAGACAATTTACAAAATAAAAGAGAAACACATCTCTCTTTTATGATGAAATTTTTGATGAATTTCTGTTTCAACAAAATAAAAGAGAAATGAATCTGAAAGCATTGCAGTTTTTATCATTACCATGACTATGATCCTGAGCCATATATCTGCTTTGACATTGATGCCCCAGCAAAGCTAAAGGTCAAGATTTCTTTCCCCAGGGGCTACTTACATTCGCATGGATTCTGGAGCTAGTAGATTACCTACAGGGACAATGTACAAAGATTGCTTGCCTTAGTGTCTAGATGCAACTTTAAGAAAACTTGAAAATGACCGCTGAAATGAACAGTGCTCCAGAGCAAATTGATGACAGTCTCGTAATATTCTGAATATTTTCTGCATTTGCTACAAAAGACCACACCTTCACTTTGATTTTCATTGTTCAGATTAAAACGTTTCTCTTGGTACTAGAATTACTAGGGTCTCTCAAGTTCCAAGATAGAATTCAGTGTCACATAGCCACCCTAGGGCCTTTGGCTTGAGAGTCATCTTTAATGCTGCAGTTCTAACACTTGCTAAGCTGCTATATGCTTTCTCATTGTTTATATGAGGCTTTCTTTCTTGGTTGTCACTCTAGAAAAGCTGAAGTGCAAAAACAAAATGCATGCATACACTAAAACATTCATCTTTGGCCACAACATCCAGAGTGGAACAACCTAATGGCAACATCAGAATGGGACACACAAAACACATAAAGGATAGGATAGATAGAACACAGTATTGTTGATGCATGATCTTGTAGTTTTTGGTCACGGCATTTTCCCCATACCACATATAGATTATAATGATGACAAGTATTACTAAACATTTATCTGTGCATCTATGGGCTGTAGATTAGTGGCAGTGGTGCGTCTGTGTGTGTATATATCTCTGTATTGGCAATGCAATTTGTCTCACGGATGTTATAGTGCCTCAAGGGCTCTAATTCCCAACACCATTGAATGTGGGCAACTTTTAGCTCTTGAAAATAGGTCCCATCGTCCATGATCCTCACTCATCTGTAGTTTCACTGGGCAACCTCTCCTTGTTTCACTCCTGAAACATTTATCTGTGTATCTGTGTATATGGCTCTTTATGATCCTCTTGTTGGCAATGCAAATTTTCTCACAGATGCTATAGTGATTCATGGTGTCTTAATTCCCGAAACGATTGAATGTGGGAAACTTTTGGCTCTTAAAAATAGGTCCCATGATCTTCACTCATCGCTGGTTTTGTTGGGACAACCTCCTTGTTTACTCCTTAGCCTCCTTAGACATACTTTTCATGGTCTCCAAACAACTCTTCTTCCCTGCCACTTTTGAGTTATGGAGTTCTGCTTAACACCAATGGTGCTATTAATATAGTCTAATAAATTCTGAGCTGTACAATAATGATCCACAGCTGTTTCATCAAGTCTCATGATAGCAACCATTAGAATCTTAAAAACACTTGAGGCTTGAAATTTTTTCCAATAGAAAGTGTTTAGGATCCATAGGTTAGAAGGAGAAAAGTGCATATCAATTGCCGTAGCATAAAATTTATCCAAGGTATGCCCAATTAAAATGGTTTGATAGTGATATGGATCTGAAATATCAATTGGCTTGTGAAGAGAGTGCATAGTATGCTGGGACCACGTTAGTGGAGAGGCATAGCATGCCATATCATTAAAGAGATCAACAATGGGGCCCACTAAAACATCCACTCCATGTTGAAGAAGTCAACTTAGAAAGAATTCATCCAACATCAAATGATGTTGGGGGCCTGCAATGTAAATGGTCTTAGAGATGGGGGTCTTATTTCCCAATGCCAAATGTGGTTATCTTTTGCCTATCATGGTGCTGTGATGTTCTCTCACTTCGACATTGTACCTCAGGATCTTCATTGGACACAAATTTGATTTCCTCCTCCTGTAGATTATGCCAAATTGAGTTGTCACTTTCTCGGCCCTTGCAAGCTCCCAAGTTGAAGAGAAAATCTCCTCCTCTAGGTCAGTCTCCCTTATATGTGGGTTGGTGTACAATTTTGAAAAGTTTGTGTTCAAGCCTTCCAATTATCCATGTTTAATATTTGCTAAATATCTTCCATAATAACCTACTTATTATTAAATGTTTGTAATTGCTTACATGCATTGATTCTTGCAAAACACATAACCTCAGGCTTCTTACGCTATATGAATGAGACTCCTTTCTTGGCATGTGATTCCGTCCTATCCAATCATGCTATCAACAAGTCAATGGAGAATGAAATTAACATCACAATATATACTTGAATGATTCCTGTGGTCCAACAATATTTGTTCTCTCTTAATCTCCTTGAAACAATTCACCTCATCAAGTTCAAAATTAATCAATTCACCAGCTAAAGATTGCTACCTTACACATATTTTGGCTTGGTATTGGTTTGTATCCCTATTCATTTGGGATCTCTAGAAAATTTCAATGGAAGATTTTGTTAGAATATGATGGATGTGTTCGTTTAACCATAGACAATATCACTATTGTCACCCAACCATAGGCCGAAGCCACCCCCGAGCACCTTAACCTTGACAGAGAATCATTCCGGAAGCAAACCCTAGGCTAGATAGCCAAACAAGATAACACACCTCTTTCCAAGGACAAAACCTCTTTCCAAGGACAACACACCAAACAAGAGTAACAAGAGCTAATCAGAGAGTCCAAACCATAACCAAGAGAGAGTCCAGGCCAAAACCAAAATCTTCTAGCTGCATCAGCTGCAACGACAAATCTCCTCCAAACTTGCGCACAAACTGGCCAACTGCAGTGCGCACAAGTGCTGCTTTTACAGTATTGAAAATGCCTGCCAAAATGAAGACTGGCCTCCTGTATTTATACTAAAACTGGCAAACTGCCTGGGCCGACTTCTCATTCTGGGTGCCTATTTACTTAGTATATAATATTTCCTTTAGCCGACTTCTTCTCTTGGAGGCTAATAACCTAATACAAATTATCCTCTTGAGCTGTCTTGTCTTCTAGGGTTATTAGCCAACTAACTAGGGTTTCTTCTTGCTTCCTAGAATATTCTATTCTCGTCAGGTTTACACATGGAGGTAAATACCTCCCGCCGCTACCATAATATCAACAGATTCTTCCCTTATCCAAGTTTGTGACCTGTAGTGATTTTTTTAATCTTAGCACCAATAAGAAAAAATGGTTAACTATTTTGTTATTCACATTGAGGTGTGAAAATGTGCAGAATGTATGTCTGTACACATGACTTAAATAAATAGGAGATAAGATAAGATACATTAATTTTGTTAATGTCCAGCAAATGACCACAATAGTATGTTAATGGGACTCAATAGAGCATCAAGTTCAAGCATAAGAGAGTGGGGTTGCGAGAGCATCTCTTATAGCTACTCTATCAAAAGCAGAAAAGCAGAAAAGAGTTGGAGAAAAGGCAATAACGACCTAGCCAGTAGAAGTACAAAATACGTACAAAAAACAAAATCATGACAAGTAGTAAGATCATATCTCAAGGTTTGCTGAAGCTAGAGGCTGATATATTGTCTGATAACATCGTATGGATAATATCTTGGGTTGAGTGGGCTTGGCTATGTAATCTTGGGAGGAACCCAAGGTCAATGAGGTACATCACTCCTAACATCCAAGGTTGGAGTGAAAGAATTTTTGAAAGGAAGATTGGATGCTCAAACAAACCTAGAGAGTAGTACTTTGTGTAGAATGAGTTTGACTCTAGGATCTCCTAGTTGTTTGTTTGTCGGTCTCAAGGTAGTCTGTCTTGGGATCTGGAGTGAGGGCTCCTTAGAAGTCTTGTTGGGGTTGGTTGACTTGTTGGGGTGGGGGGTTGAGATGAGACTCGATGTCTCATTGATTTGCGATGTGAAGTGGTGTGGGCCCATGCCTATATTTTGCTACCCTGAGTGAATAGAGCAACACAAAAGAAAGAGGTGATCTGCTAGATAGGCTTTGGTTGGGGAGATCCACAACGATTGTGACTTTTTCTTGATAATCTCCCTCATGCAAAGAGCTAGGCATCTTTGGTCTAAATAATGAAAGAATGTGCTAAGTTGTTGACGGGACATCTGAAAATGAGGTGCTCATTTGACTCGGTCTCTTGCAAGTGGCATAGCTGTCAAGTCCTATGAGGGTGTGGGTTGTGTTGATTAGTCTTGACTTGACATTAATGGGAGCTATCTCTGAACTGACCAATGGGGATCTTGCAGTCGTGCATCCAATGCTATTGTGTATTGTAGGCATAACAATAAGGCCATCTCTTCACTACATGAAATGCTTAGAATGAAAATCCATCTTGGGGCTAAGACCATAAGGGGGGGCAATACAAGTGACCTCGATGTATTACTTGTAGATATCTTCCTCGATCCCTTGGTTCAAGTCCTGATAAGACTATAGAAGGTGACTTGGAGTGTCTAAAGAGTACTTGAAAGGGGGAAGTCAATTAGGAGATATGTCCATCAAACGAAGTAATCGGGAAGCCTCCGAAAACTAGTGGCATGTTATTGGGCTTGTGGAGGCAACAGCCTTAGAAGAACAGAGAGCAAGGTAGGGGTATGGATCCCTACCAAAGTGGAGGCTCCTAGAGTTCAGACTTTGTGAAGAAAAGAGACAATTCTAAAGATGATCTCGAGGCACAAAGGATGGGCCCCGAACTTTTCTTGGAT
Source organism: Picea glauca (assembly GCA_000966675.3). Lineage (NCBI taxonomy): Eukaryota > Viridiplantae > Streptophyta > Pinopsida > Pinales > Pinaceae > Picea > Picea glauca. The sequence goes on from JZKD02S1673522.1 coordinate 569,250, forward strand.
GATGCACCGAGGACTGTTTTCTTGCAATAGATGATTCACTATAATAGAAGCATTCAACTCTATCTGTCCTAGACCAGTGGGGGCGGATCAAGCTAAGTCCCCATGCCCTGGAACCATAAAAAACAATGGGTTTGATGATCGTGTTCAAGAGGTGCATCTTGAACAAGATATCTTGGAAGTGACTTCAAAATCAGTCTTTGAAGCTGGGCAAGGAAACCATATCCCTTTTTAAGAAGAGGTTGGAAAACTTGTATCATGCTGAACCAGGGCCTTGAGAACTGAACCCCCAAGTATGTATAGGTTTTGGTGATCTTGATCTCATCCCCTTGGAAGTGGAAGTGGTGGTCAGAGAGAGTCTTGTTCAGGTTAATTGTTAGTTATCGAAGGGCATAGATGTTGTATTGGACGTCAATTTGTCTTTGTAGCCTTTGAGTGAGGAGGCCAAGAGGATTATGTCATCAACAAATCGAATCTAGGACATCAAGACATGGTGTAGAAGACAACCGTGCCCATCCTGTATATGTTCTATGAGGAGGGACTCTAGCTTATCAATATAGATCCCAAAGAGAGTTTGCAAGAGAGGGATCTTCTGTTTGACCTCTATAGTGCTCTTGATGAAGCTCAAGAGGCTGTGAGCAGTGCAAAGACGACTAGAAACCAACTTGTAAAGACTCATAAAGGGTCTTTAAGAAACCAATGTTGTTTAAGTTTTAACCTCTGGAACAAGGCCATTGTTGTGACCGAGTGGAACACCTTTAGAAAGTCCATAAAACAACAAAAGACTTTTAAAGAGTGGTGACTGGGATTCAAAACAATGGCAGAAAGTGTGAAGATTTGATCAATGTTCTGATACTCTGCATTGAATCTGCCTGTCTTCGGGCCCTAAGGTGGCTCCTCTCAAGCTCATCCGATAGCCATATGTGAAGGACTGTAGCATAAAGCTTCACGAGGGTATTGTCCAATCATGATGGTCTTGTAACTTTTAGGATATGAATTAATCCTCGATATGAAAATGGGGTGGATGATCTGGTGGGAGCATACCAGAGGGAAACCTGAACAAACAATATGATTAAACAAATCAGCAATATGGAAGTCGAGGAAGTCAGCTTGAAGGCGTTCTTTGTCTAGTGCTACTGGTGTTCAAGATCCTGACACTGGACAGTGTTCCTGATGTCGCAATCAGAAAATATATGGCAATATATAATGAGTATACAGGGAATATTATTATGTTTTTATTCAACTCAATAGTTGCTTAATATATGTATAAAATGTACAAACAGCTGTTACAGTAATCTACTGTTTTTCGTCTGATTCTGGTGTTACAGTAATCTACTCTTGCTGATCACTGCTCTATCATTTGCTTGATAATTGTGTTTCGTGGTGCCTGTAAAAGATCATAGTGTCTGATATTGTCTTCTGCAAATCTCTTCTAAAACTGGTACGAGTATTTGAAAATATTCTTGCCATTGCGTCGAGCATGTTAATTTGTGGTTGCGAGCTTTTATTTTATTAGATTCAAGTGGTAAGTTATTTTATACTATATAGTGTTTTATATAATGTGTGCAGGCTACTAGCTGGCAAGTACCTCCAGAAGTTGCAGAGCTACGCAAAAAGCAAATGCAGGAAGCAACTGCTAAAGCAGCTGCAAATTCTGGGCAAATTGCCAATACAGCTGAAAAGGGTCCCATATCTTTCAGTTTGAATGTGCCCGCTGCAGCTACAGGTGGTCGTGAATCAATTGGACACAAGGTTTCTTCTACAGCTTTTACGTCAACTGCTTTAGATCTGATCAAGAAGAAACTGCAAGATTCTGGGGCACCAATGACAGCATCATCTCTTTCAAGTACTGGGTCTGGGTCTGGGACTGCAAACACAAATGGCACTACAATGGCTGAAACAGGTGGGAAAAGCCAACCATCTGAAAGCAACAAAGAAAAGCCAACTGTGTCGGATTCTTCTTCAGATAGCGACGATGAAGACACTGGACCGACGAAGGAAGAGTGCATCTTGCAGTTTAAGGTAACTGATATTTATTCTTTTAAATGTTTGTTTCACATTTTCACTATAATTTATGTCTGCGTCTGTCAATTAATATTTTATCGAGTTACGTATAAAATCAAATGAAATCTGTACCATTATAATGTTTTCCTTTAGGAAAAAAATCACCTATCTTTTATTATGCTAAACTTATATCTTCCTTTTACTCCTACAAGCAATATTTATTCATTTGATTTTAGAGTTCTGCATGCACTTAAAACATGTATTTGTTAGAGATTTGATTACCATGGGCATATGATGGCATATAGAGAAAACGCATTTGTGACAGAAATCAGTCAATTTGGCTGTAATGTTAATGGATAGTCGCGATTGACTGAGGATTATTTTAAACACCTCTGATATTCTGGATGAAGGAGCAGTAGGGCTTGGCTAATCACTGTACTCTATGTGGGCCAGTGTTGCAGGAAGCTTCTCCCCCCACGCTTCAAAGCCCCAAAGCTCGATCCGAGCGGGTGCGTCCATGAAGTTTCGTCGGAAGCGCACTTCGGAGCAAATTTGGATGCTTCCTGGTCTTTTGGAAGCTCCACACTTCGAAGCACGCTTCAGAATTTTGAAGCGCGCTTCCAAGGGCATTCCGTACGCTTCCTAGGACGCTTCCGTACGCTTCCTAGGACGCTTACAAGACGCTTCCTAGGAAGCTTCCCAGGTTCGGTATGTTTTGCAATTCACCAAACCAATTTATCACATGATCAAGTTTGCAGATTCAAATCGACCAATCATTTGGAAGGTGTATGAGCAAATGGAGAGCATGCTAGGGTAGATTAAAGACATTGTTGAGCCTAGAGATGTCAACCTCTATAATCATATTTGTGTAGAGGTGGAAAAACGGTGGGAAATGCTAAATAATCCACTACATGCCTTAGCATATGTGCTAACACCTAAATACTATCATGTATCATGGCTTTCATCACCAACACCTAGTGGTGGGTTCAAGAAAAGACCACACCGAGATCAAAAGTTTCAAGCTGGTTATATGAAAGCATTAAAAAAATTGATCCCAGATGAGTGTGACAAAGTAATTAACAACTAGCTCAGTTTAAACTTTATTGTTTTGGACCTTTTGGTCTTCATACTTCAGTGTAGATGGCCTATTTTGTAAACATAACTAATTGGTCATGACTCATGTTATTGTTGACAGTTGTTGGATATCTGAATTCATTTCAAAAGTTTATGGTCTACTTTCTATTATATCAATATGGCTTAAAAATTTGTATGCTGGTTTGTAAGTTTGTAATTGCTAGAATCTAGATGGTTGATGCTCGAATGATTAATCATTGATGTACTATGGATGCCATTTCTATCTATATTGATGTACAAATATGCATGTTTTCATATATTCTGCAGCTAATTTGTCTTTCTGCATGTTTTTTTGAATATAAAAGCTATATATATATATATATATATATATATATATATATATATATATATATATATATATATATATATATATAACAGATGCTTCCAGGATGCTTCGCTTCCGAGGATTTTTGGAAAATGACGCTTCCCACGCTCCCGCTTCCTATAACACTCCCGCTTAGTGCAACATTGATGTGGGCACATTGATTAATTCAATTCTAAGAAACATCTCTAATGATTAACACATTTTTCTATCCAAGAGATAATTGTGTCTGTAGGAATGCCTTTCTAGAAAAAATATAGCGATCTGTTGGGATTTTCATGTAGAATGAATGTCATAATGTAGTGGCTAGCCTCTAGAGTCTTCAAACAGGGACCAAAATCTGCCCTTGAAATAGTCCTATACCTCAAACTTGATTGATATAAGTTGACAATTCTGATATGGGGTTTTAAGGTAGCAGTTGGCTAGAGCAAATCTTGAGTTGCTCCACAACTCCACTGGGAATCCAAAAATATGCAACAGGTATTCATGTTCGAATTCAGGGACAAGGGAATTTGAAAAAGTTCGCCAGTGCAAAAAAATATGATAAAATTTGCCATCAAGTTCAATAAAGACAATTAAGCAAATTCCATTATAACATCATATATTCAACCAAAATAGCAAATACAAATATTTTTTCACTTCAATTTGACACATACATACATACATATAGATGGTTTTGTTTTATATTTTTCAAGTTTATGAAAAAATGAATATCAGTGGTAACTAAGTTGAATATCTTAGAATTGTGTTTCTGCGAATTGGATGATGGTGTTGCGCTTGGATAGGGTTTGCAAATTTGCTATAATTAGATATTTTTAGATCAAATGTAATTCTAGTTTTTGAGACGGAGTGTCCAGTGTGAGAGGTCTATAGACATGGGGAATGATTGGCTTGGCCTTCGCAAGTGCCAATGATTCACATTAAAAACCTTGAATGCAAGTTGTCCTTGGTTTCATCTTTGATTGTTTGCAATCTATAGGTATGGAAAGCCATGCCACTAGGAAGTTATTATGCAAGTGGCCTATGTTTTTAGCTTTTCTTGTATTTTCCATTCTATTCCATTACTGTAAACAATATTGTATCTGAACTTTAGGAAGTTATGTTGGCCAGGCGTATTTTTGCGCACAGTTGGTCATAACATTATGGCATATCATATATGTGGCTGGATTTGGCAGATTGGCTATCAAAGTAGCTGATTTCCTTGAAACAAGTGATCAAAATTGATTCGACTCATTGTAAGGGTCTGGGTTTATTTCTGACAAAGGAGGGAATTATAAGACTAATTAAAGTGTGCTAAGGATAATGAAAATGAGGTCTTTTGCATTTTGATTGAATAATAAGAGCAAGGCATCTAATAGGTAGTCTTTATGAAATATTTTAGCTCTGAGATCCAATGTTTTATGATATAGATCCAGAGTTAAGATGGATCTATGTGACACTGCAATCAAATCCTTTCTGTGGTATTTTTTATTGACCTCTGATTTTTCAGAGTCTTCTTCTTTTCTGAATACCGGAATTCAACAGGTATTTGTTATATTTGTGTGCAGGAAATGCTCAAAGAAAAAGGAGTGGCGCCATTTTCGAAATGGGAAAAGGAATTGCCGAAGATTATATTTGACCCACGATTTAAGGTTTGTTGTGTCTAAAGACTAAGAATTATTTGTACGGGAATTTTGAGGCTTTCGTACAACTGGATCTACTTGAAACAGGTTTGTTGGATCTATGAGAATATTCAATAGTGAACGAGGACTTAAGGCTTGCATGCACTTGTTTGCTGTTTTTCCAATTTTGCCTTTTAATGTAATATATGTTAGAAGCTGTTCATGGTACTTTCTTTTGGGGATGTGCCTCTTAATTTTAATAATTATTTAATGAAAGTTTTGTAATGTGCTTTTAGTTATGTACTTCATGTATTAGTACAGATTATGCACTACCGAGAAGTCCATGCATTAAGCAGAAGAAGTCTGGAATGATCTGGACTGCTTTCTATTTTACAAGTAGTTTGTAATTATATTTTGGAAAGAGGGTTTTATTAATGCAGTGTAGTAGATCTATAAAGTGCAGCGGTTGAGGGCTGATTTCCTTTCTATTCTTAAACTACTACAGCATATAACCATATTAACAGTTTTTACATCCAGTTTAATAAAAAGAGATTGCAAACAGAAGATTTCCAAAATATGTGACTTGCTGGTGCCGAAGCTCCACATCAAGTTGAATTCTAGGCTCGATAGGCTGGATGAGGGACTTTCTCCAATAATTTATCTAAATTCAGACCAGATGACCTTTACCTTGTCCTTAAGACCTTTACAAGCTGAGAATAGAACCTTTTATGTGCCCTCAATGTCTGTGACCTTTGGATATGTGCCTTAGCTTCCTCAATGACAGTGTGGAATTTTGTGAAATTTTCCAAGTATACCCACTGCGCTCTATCAACCACAAAAACTTCAAGCATCTGGTTTGAGAGTGTTGGAAAGCTGATTGGGAACATATTTTTAAAGGTTTCTTACAGACATCAAGCTTCATCCCAGTGTGTCTCTAAGAACCTTAGCAACAACAATGACATTTTTACAGCTCTTTCTCTGCCCAGGATATTCCCAATCATCAGTTTGCCTGGCAGTGCGTGAAGCTAGTTGCTTTTCCATGAATTTCTCCTTAGGCAAAGTCACCTTCAAATTGGGCCGATCTTCATGGGTGACCAAAGGGTTAATCTTAGTGGGTCGACCAAAGGGCCAAGGCCTCGCTGATATATTCTGGAGGATTGTCTGAGCACTCAATCTTTCTTGCATTGGAAGAAAGGGAGGCAGTAGAACCGTCTACCATGGTGAAAGTTCTGATGCAACCCCTGATAATGTCATCTGGAGAGTGTCCAGGGATAAGAGGACACGGATGGGTTATCTTAGGAGGTAAGGGGGATTCCAACAAAAGCTGTCCATGGATACCACCATAATTATAGGTGCTCCTTGACCATAATGTTTTAACTTTGCACACCCTAACTGAATCATAATATTCTATCGAATTGGAAGTTTGAGTAGGCAACTATCTCTTATTAATAAATTACTTTAATCATGATCTATACTATTACCTTGATAGATTAGGTCGATCCTTAACCTAGGTAGCTTTTCCCCACTATTGGCTTGAACATCAGTGACTGCGTTAAATTTCTTAGCGTGCAGAAGTTTAACAGTCCAACCAGTTGAAGACATTCTGACTCCTGAGTATTTTGAAAAAGATAATACAAATCACAAATGTTCAATCTCCTTATTCATCATAGCAATTGCCAATTTTGAATCTTCCAAAACTAATAACTTATGGATTACCAATCTTGAACATTGATTGCTGAAGCAATGTGTAACTCATCTTTATTGTTTGTTATCACTGTCTACAAGACGGTGTTGGGTACCAGTATTTTGCCTCATAGATCCTGAAGAAAACCTCTAGAGCCTGATGGTTCCAAATTACACTTTGAGGCTTTATCAAACTTTATGATTTGCAAGATAGCCAGTATGGGTATAAATAGGTATAAATAGAGAAACTTTCCATGGTCTGAGTGGTGTGGGGCGGTGGACCAAAGGGCTAAGGCCCCACTGATATAGTCTGGAGGATTGTCTGAGCACTCAATCTTCCTTGCATTGAAATAAATAGAGGCAGTATAACCATTTACCATGGTGAAAGTTCTGATTCAACCCCTGATAATGTCATCTGGAGACTGTCCAGGGATAAGAGGACATGGATGGGTTAGCCTGGGAGTTAAGGGAGATTCCAACGAAAGCTGTCCATGGATACCACCATAATTATAGGGTATTGTACCTTGACCATAATGTTTGAACTTTGCACACCCTCATAATTTTCCATCAAATTGGAAGTTTGAGTAGGCAACTATCTCTTATTAATAAATTACTTTAATCACGATCTATACTATTACCTTGACACCTTAGGTCGATCCTTAACCTAGCTAGCTTTTCCCCACTATTGGCTTGAAAATCAGTGACTGCGTTGAATTTCTTAGCATGAAAAAGTTTAACATAGTCCGACCTGTTTAAGACATTCTGAGAATTTTGAAAAAGATAATACAAATAACAAATGTTCAATCTCCTTATTCAACATAGCAATTGCCAGTTTTGAATCTTCCAAAATTTATAACTTATGAATTAGCAATCTTGAACATTGATTGCTGAACCAATGTGATAACTCATCTTTATTGTTTGATATCACTGTATACAAGACAGTGTTGGGTACCAGTATTTTGCCTCATAGATCCTGAAGAAAATCTCCTGTGCCTGATAGTTCCAATTACACTTTGAGGCTTTATCAAACTTTTGGATTCTAAATTCAGGATTTGCAAGATAATCAGTAAGGGTATAAATAGAGAAACTTCTCATGGTCTGAGGGGGGAGGGGGGGGGGTTCGACCAAAGGGCCAAGGCCTCACCGATATAATCTGGAGGATTGTCTGAGCACTCAATCTTCCTTGCATTGGAAGAAAGACAGGCAGTAGAACCATCTAACATGGTGAAAGTTCTGATTCAGCCCCTGATAATATCATCTGGAGAATGTCCAGGGATAAGAGGAAACGGATGGGTTAGCCTGGGAGGTAAGGGAGATTCCAACGAAAGCTGTCCATGGATACCATCATAATTATAGGTATTGTACCTTGACCATAATGTTTAACTTTGCACACCCTAACTGTATCATAATATTCCATCAAATTGGAAGTTTGAGCAGGCAACTATCACCTATTAATAAATTACTTTAATCATGATTTATACTTTTACCTTGACACCTTAGGTCGATCCTTAACCTAGGTAGCTTTTCCCCACTATTGGCTTGAACATCAGTGACTGCATTAAATTTCGTAGCATGAAAATGTTTAACAGTCAGACCAGTTGAAGACATTCTGAGTATTTTAAAAAAGATAATACAAATCACAAATGTTCAATCTCCTTATTCAACATAGCAATTGCCAATTTTGAATCTTCTAAAGCTTTTTGAACTCATCTTTATTGTTTGTTATGACTGTCTACAAGACAGTGTTGGGTACCAGTATTTTGCCTCATAGATCCTGAAGAAAACCTCCTGCGCCTGATGGTTCCAAATTACACTTTGAGGCTTTATCAAACTTTAGGATTCTAAATTCAGGATTTGCAAGATCATCAGTATGGGTATAAATAGAGAAACTTCTCATGGTCTACATCTGGATAGAGGTTGAGTAGCTTGTAATTAAGCCCAAAGTAGCTGAAGATTTTCTAAAAGAGTAAGATAGTTTTTGGTGTATGCCATGCTGATTTTTTTGAGCTGTGAATATTAACAAGTCTTTGATCAAGATGCATTTCGAAACATGCAAGATTAATTCTTTGAGTAGTGTTTGATCTTTTTCAATGCCTTGACATATACCTACTGTATTACATAGAGTGAATCCAGGTAACATGTTGGTAGGTTTTCTTTTGGCATAGGAATATTTCTGGTAGCTTTCATCTTTTTGTGCCATAAATAATATATGAAGTAAGATTGTTTGTGCTTCACAGCCAGCTGAAATAGGAAATGGCATGAGAAGTTCCATAAAGGCAGGAAATCACAGAATTCAGGTTTCCTATATTTTTACAGGAAGTAAACTGTAAAACAACAATTTTGCTTATATGGAAATTCATTCCTCACCGATGAGTGACAAAAATGCAAATTCAATGACAAAAAATATTATAAGCAATAAATGATTATAACTTCCACAAGTAAATAAATAGCAAACGTTGTTCTGCTCATTATTTGACAAAGGTCTGTACTAGTAAGTGTGTATGTATGTTTTTGTTTCAAGTCTCTTTAATTTTTCAAGGACTTGCTAGTTTGACTTGGCTTGGCCAATAAATGGGCTGAGTTTAACTGGCAATTGGAAGATTCAATCAAAGTTCTCATACTTGCCAGAACTTAGTGTGTTGAGCAGGACTTCGCCAAGTTTGACTTGTACAACTAGTGCCTATAAATGTTCAAACTTCAAACCTATTTTTGTGATTTTTTTTAAAGTTTTAAAGTTTTTAATTCTCGGAGTCTTTTCCCTAGTGTTTCACAACTCTAAGTCAAACTGTTCATTGTCACGTTGGCTGAGCCGTTCTTGACTCGTGTGACTTTGATATATAAATAGCATATGTGCACATGCACAAATGTGGGGTTTGTAAGATAAGATAAGATGATTTTATTAATGTCCAACAAATGACAACAAAAGTAGGTCAATGGTACTAAGAGAGTACATCCAATGTGAATACATTGTGGGAATGTGAAAGCAACTCTTAGATCAATAATGAAAGCAGGGAGATAAAGAACTAACTATGTAGCTAAAAGCTAAAAATTTACAAATCTAGCCAAGAGAAGATATAAAAGAGGGTGTAAGTACAAGAAAATCTCTAAACTAAACATAGGAGAGGTTGTCAAGGTTGCAGAGGTTGTTGTCGATGACTAGTGAGGGGACCACGATAAGAGCTCCTCATCAAAGTCATCCATTATTGTGAACTGGTTGATGCATTGGCGGATGATATCCTCCAGTGAGTGGTGGAGGTTGAGAGGCATTGGTTGTATGATCTTGGGGGGACTGAAGAGCGAGGAAGCCCAACTCTTCTAACATCCAAGATTGTGGGGAAAAAACTCTTGATAGAAACTTGGCTGCTCGAGTGAACTTGAAGGGTGGTGAGATGGGTAGTGGGAGCTCCACTGTGGGATCACCTAGATTTGGTTCGTAGGCTGGGCTGGTGGTGTACGCTCTGTATTTGGGAGAGGTAGCTCCTCATGGGCCTCGAGGAGGTTAGTCGATCCCTTGGGAGGGGGAATCGAAAAGTAATGCAAGGTTGCATCGATTTGGAATTTTAAGTCTCATGAATCTTTGGCTACTGCTTATTGCCCCAATACGATGATACAACCATAAAGTATGAGGTGATCCCCTTGAGGGCTCTTGTTTGGACAAGACTGTAGAGATTGAGATCTTTGTCCGAATACTTTCCTCATGAAGATGGCAAGTGTAATATACATAATAATAATAATATAATGATAAATATAATAATAATTCACATTAGTTAATATGTGAATGTTCACATCTAAAAGACATGCTTCTTCGCCTTCGTGACCATTCAATTTCAGAATAGAAGGTCAAGTTTTAGTGGATGTATTTTTCTCTTTGATTCCAATCTGAAGTTGAATATTTGGTATCTTGTATTTTTGTAGATTTGTGTTAGGAGTTGCTTATTTACTCCTGCTATGTACTTACACTGGTTGTTCTTCTGAGTCCCGTTGACCTACCTTTATGGTCATACTCTGGACATTAATAAAACTATCTCATCTTACCTCTGCAATGCTTTAAGTCCCAACTCATTATGAGTTTTGAGCTGGAAGTTGAGTATCTTACACCAGCTGTTAAAACTTAAAATATTTAATAAATTAGGGGTTTTTGAGGACCCCTAACTTGAAATCTGGATATCAAAAATGAACAAAGTTCATTTATGGAAATATGAACAAAGTTCATTTACTAAATATCCAATGTAAAAAGGACAATAGGTTGAAATCCATACAGGATAAGTAATAAATACATTTAAATAGTGAATGAGAGATAAATGATTGATACAATACCATGTGAAGGTGTACTTATATGCATTGAGTAGTCATGATGGTTGAGGGGTCATGTCCCTTCATTAGGTCATGTATTTTAGTTAAGATGTGTCACTTCATTTAATTATTTAGGTCTTGCACTCTCCCCACCCGGGTTCAAATCTCCGATGAGACCTTGGCCCGTTGTGACAAGGCTAGAAGTATAGGTGACCCCTCGTGAGTGGGAACCCCCTCGTGGGTGTGTCTACGGACATCTCTGTCCTTGCTAAGTCATAAGTTTCCTGCTAGGCGCTGGCTTGTGGGATGTTGGCACTCGCCTAGGGTTTATAGTGGCAGCCAGCCGGATTTGGGCCTCACCCAGGTAATCCTGGCCAGTTACT